>JACTAT010000010.1:456966-519666 GCA_014526335.1 Chrysaora quinquecirrha
CTGCTATTGATTGAAGGCATAAACAGGAGTTGTTGTATTTTTATTATCGACTATGCGCGGTGGAAGGTTAGGTTGAGATTGGTTGCAAATCGGATGGCAGATGGTATGTCATCCTCGCTTCCTTACCTTTCTGGTTGTAAACCAGCAACAGAAAATGACGGTATACTCGTTGCAATATCTAAACACTCATGAAAGATTCCAAGATCTTTCGAAACCTAACTTTTTCGAAACCGATTCAAGCTTTGTGACAAATTGTTTTCTCTTTAGGCTGTTTAGTTCAAGAATGATTAACAGTGCTGTCAACAGAATATAATTTAATTGGCTTCTGTTAGATGTTCATCTCATGAAGGAAACTGAGAAATTTAGAATTTGGAGGAATGTTGCCTGTTGTTATATGAATTTTGAATACTCATGTGTATGGTCTTTAAATAGTATATATTGTATAAATTTAGTTCTTTGAACACATCTTGGATCATCATCCTCGAAATAAGCAACCGTCTACTTCGTCGCTCTACTCAACAGTCGTCATTAAAATGTAAAAGGACTACTAATCTCAAATCACCCTAATCAAGTTTTTCAACATGGCTCAACATGGGATTCAGTCTATACCCAGAAACTTTTATTCCGATTTTTGTAAGATTTTTTATGCATGACTGATCAGACTTATTGTGCGATGTTTAGCACAATCACGGGTACCTGATACCTTAGCATCTCGGATACTGTCCGGTCGTTAGGCCATTCTCCTAATAACCTTATATCATCTATGATCGATTTCATGATTTATATCGTTGTTTCTTCACCGGTCTTTAAGGCCTCGGCTGTAATTCCATCCATTCCCTCAATCATGCCACAAATAGCCTATTTGTGTCATGTCTTGTTGAACGACACGACTAGGTTATTTGCGCCGCGCCTCGTTCCTGTATCACGCCTCAATTAGCCTATTTGTGTCATGTCTTGTCAAACAACACGACTAAGCCATTTGCGCCGCGCCTCGTTCCTGTACCACGCCTCAATTAGCCTATTTGTGTCATGTCTTGTTGAACGACACGAATAGTCTATTCGCGCTGCACCTCGTCACTGTATCACGACACAAATTCGCAATAATTCACAACTAAGCCACCTTGATGTCTCTCATCTTGCATACATCTTGGAGAGGTTTTCTTGCAAATTTGGTGATGAGGCATGGTCTAATTTTCGAGAAATATTTTTTTTCAAATAAACAAATTTCCTCAAAATCAGCCATATTATCGCAGCACGAGGACAATCTACGCTTTTTCTTCAAATTTCAATCAATCACGAGCATCATATGCTTTTCAAGGTTTTCTCATTGTAATATCAACGTTCGTTTTCCAATTATAGAGTAAGAAACATGTGATAAGCACAGTTTTGCACCAGCCAGTCTTTTTTAGGCCCAACTAATTTCAAAGCAACATTTTGCAACTGTTCGCTTTGGAATGTACCCTTCGGTCAGCGGTTTCGAACGAGCTGGAACATTTCTTCCCTTTGTTGCCTGTACAACTGTCTCTGTTGTCAGCTTAAATAAGACTCTGTGGAAAAGGACGACGATTTGGAACTGTTCTGAACGTTACATTGACCGTTTATCGGAGAAAACTAGAGATTCTGAACCAAGTAGAAGTACTTATATCACAGATTGAACGGAATAATAATGGAGAAATGGAAATAGATGGAAAAGATTAGAGAAGAACATGAACATAGTGTCCAACGTGAACTAACACCAGAACTTGACCAAAATTAACCAGAGATACTTGATAAAGAAACCATAGCGGTAGAACGTTGTCCCCTTCAATCTAGACAACCGAGATCGTGTGTTACCTACGTTTATATTTACAATTGATTTGGACAAGTTATTATACTTAATTAACACAACATCAAGTAGCACAGCCAGTGCTGGCTAATATGCAATCTATTCAAGCACTGAATTTTCAACCGAATGTCATACCGTACAGTTGCAGTTGGTATATACCGCAAACGTAAACCCTAATGAAAGAATCAGACCGACTTTGAAAGAAACATTGTTCAATAGAAAGGCGCCAGATATATGGTCTTTACAATGCTGAGCACTGTTTCGTCGTTGGATCATTTGCATTTTATATGATGATTCAATGCAGTCGATTTGTTGCTCTATCGATCAGCTTGTTGTTGATTTATCTGTTGCGATTGTGGTTTTTCATGCAAAAGTTTTTACCGAAATTGTTTTTTCATGACTGTTTTTTCTCGTCATGGCTGTTATGGTCCAGTTGTCATATCATAATTTGCGATAGATGATGGTTTGCTCAAACTACGTATTTCTGAGGAACTCAGAAGGCTTTGACTCAGCTTTGCTGATCATGGACACACCCAATTTTAAGGACGGGGAGATGAAACGGACTGAATTTACATTTAATATTATTACCAAATATTAAAAAGATTTAGACTAAAATCGAGGCATCGCATGCCCACTGTGAATTGCTTATGTTGGATGGCTGATATTTTGTTAGTTTGTTTTATGTTTTATCCCTTTCTAACTTCAACAAGAAAGATCAAGGAACTCGTTTGAGACATTCGACAGAAAGGTTTTCAGCACTTGGAAACTCTCTGTGAACTTTAAGGCTCAAAATTAACAAAATAAACATCAAATAAAAACTAAGAAAAAGTTCCGTACCATAACACTTTTTGGATTTTACAATTTGCATACGCTAAGCTCACCCTTGCAAACATAAACACATATTTCCGGAATCCAAAAACAATGGCAGATGAAAAATGAAAAACGTTTGATAGCTTGTAAATTCAGCAAAACTAAAACAAGGTTTTGGAAAAAATAAAATACCAGGAAACTTGAGAATTAGCGGGTATCCGCACACCACCAATTCTTCGCACATTGCATAAGTTATCTATAATCTATTTCCTTTTTAATCGATATCATCAGCATAATAACCAATTTAAAATTTTAAAATTGCCCTACCACATATCATTACTCGTTTTCAAAAACATCATCAACATGAAATCTCTTAATCTCCAGTCGAAGACGAAAATTCGGAAGATAGGTTGATATCTTAATTCTTAGGGGTTCTTTGAAAAAGACTGACTTTTTGTTTTGAACGAGTAGGTCTGCTTTGAGTTTGTTATTTGAAAATAAAAATCGTGAAAGCTCGTTGTACGTAATCAAAACAAACATTGCAAAAAATATCAAATTTACAAGATATTACTTGCAGATTCCGTTTTAATGCTGGTTAAATACCATTCTAGCAGGATTGATAACGAAAGAAGCTTTGTTTAAAAGTGTTAAAGTAGTTTTAAGTCATCTTCTGGTACCGAGGCTATTTCATTAGATACAAGCATCAGGGCATCGTCTGATGATTCAGCCGGCAAGTGGCTACATAAAAATAGACTACAGACAATGAATGGCAAAAGCAAACAGGAAATGACGTCTTAAACTTATGATCATACCTATATCGTGTTCTCGCAGACAGCGGTCAAGATTTGGCAAATAACTGACTATTAGTTGTCGAAGGACTCGCTGGTCAGCCTGAAGAAAATAAAGATAAAAATTTCAGTAAAGAAAAGTCAGTCAGCTGCACGATTAACTTGATCATTCTCCAAGGAGAATTCAATTCGAAAAATTTAGTTGTATACGAAAAGTATCCACTCATGAAATACAGTGAAAATTTGCATGTAACTGCCTTCATCAAATAAGCCCCTCGCGTAGTTTAAAGGTTAACTAAACAACACACAACAGTACGACCAAAATACCATGAAATCAAACATAATATCCCACAACAGTAGCTCGCATCCCGCAACAGTAGCTCGTATCCACCACAGAACGCAAAAAATACCAACATATTAAGCACAATATCCTATCATACCAGGCATAAAATACCACTACAGTAGTTCGTATCCACCACAACAAGCACAAAAATACCACAATATCAAGCACAATAACCCGCCACATCAAGCATTATATAACTCACCAAAGAAGTGCTTATCAGCAACACTACTCAAAATTGAACAACACATCAAGCATATTAACCAATAACAAAAAGCATAATAACCCACCACAGAAGTGCTTTACCCACCACAATACGAGAAAAATACGACCACAGTTGTGTGCAACCACCACAGTAGTGCGCATAGATTCGCTAACGCGAATTCAGAAAAGTAAGTAACTGTTAGTTCAATTTTTACTGGGCAAACATTTCGATGTTCTTGACCGAAAGGGGAAGTTTTTCGCTATCTCGGTAAGCATATTACCTATGTAGTTGAGACTATGCAAAAGTACACACCTTCCCTTTTTGATTCACATTTTACTGAAAATGAGGTTAATTTGGGCATTTTGCTGTCTAACTTTTTTAATATGAAGGCCAGATAATTAAGGCAGAATCCATGAATCTTCCCAAGATATTCTGGCTTAACAGACAGCACTAATCGGAGCTAGGCTAGCTTGGGCCAGATATGGGGCTAAAGAGGTTTAGGATATCGATCCTCAAGGCTGATTTTTTGCAAATCTATCACCAATATATCTGAACCGTTCCAGCCTGGTAAACGAAAGAGGATTTTAGAGGAAATGTCACTTAAAGATTGCAGCATTTGTAAATAAATATCTCGGCATCATTTGTAAATTGCAATTAGTTCAATGCACTCGTACCATAAACGGTACATTTGCTGCAGAAGAAAGGCTAAATTTTTCAGAATTCCAGGCAGAAAAGCCATGCTCATGTGTATAATACTTACTAGACAAATGGTAGACTGTTTCAACAAAATGATTTCAGAACCGATTAAAACTAGCCCAGGGTGTTTTCCTGTCATACAACCTTTATATCAGAACCATTTGGGCCTATTACAGATAATCATTGGTTCTCCTATGCGGGTGCTTTCTTTTACCTGGACTCCAAGAAGAGTTGAGGAAAAATAAGAACAAGGAAGCAGATCTTCTATAATCGTCACCATCATCCAAAAGACATCTTCTTCGTGAAGAAATAACAATAGGGAGGCAACAATCTAAAAAAGCAAATAACTTTTGAATTAAACAAAGCGGGATGCCAAGATAAAAATTCTTAACACGACATCAATTCATGTCAGTTAAATAGATAACAAGAAACATGGAATGTTCATATACCAAAGTTGAAGACAAATAAAAACTGGCAAAAGATACATGTTAAACAAATTCAACTTTACCATCCCAACTCCCTGGCAATATCCAATGTCAGGGTACAGCCATGCAACAGCCATAAGAATTCGTTTGAGCTTTGCAGTACCAATGCTTTCATTTGATTGAAAGCAAGCATTTGATGGCATTGTTCTGCATAAGTCCTACAACATTTAATCGTGCATAAAATCTAGTTAAAAATATGTTGACTGGATTTTCCCAAACGACGGATTCTGAGACGGAGAATTCAAATATGCAGTAATTTCAAGCGATTCATTTCAACAATGTTACACATAACAAGAATACACATCTAAACCCGTCGTTCATGAAAGATTATTTTTTAGAAAAGCATGTAAGCCATGATCTCCGGATAACTAATCCATTACAAATTCCGAAGGTTAAAACAACTAATTATGGCATTAAATCTTTAAGTTTTCAAGGGCCCAAAATCTGGAACTCTCTTCCAGCTGAAATCAAGTCAGCCAAAAATAACAAAGAGTTCAAGAAACTGATAAAAACATGGTTCTTAAATAAAAATGCACATGTTCGTTTTGCAATAAATGATTCTTTGATGCAATCTATGAAGTTGCTTCATGTTAGTGTGAATTAGTGTTTATCACTATTGTATTAAACTAACGTTAAAAAAAATGTACAATTACAATTACAATGGTGGTGGTGATAGGGGTGGTCATGGTGATGGTTGCAGGGGTGGTTGTGGTGATGGTGCCGTTCCCTTAGGTCTTGCCACAGCCACACCGTCAATGGTAGTGATGGTAATCATGATGATGATGATGATTTTTATTATTATCATTGTTATTATTATTATTATGACAACTTTCATGGTGAGGATGATAATGGGTGACGATTTGTGTTGAAAACTGTTTTGAAATTGCCGCTCTTAGCCAAGACTCTGAACAATGTTGAGAATGCATGAAATGTCATTTACGAAACCAAGGTGGCAAAGTTCCATGACGTAAACAACGATGAGTTATGCAATTAAAACTGTGTGAGAAGAACAATTGTCACATGACCCCAGATTAACAAAAGTGCTTGCAGGCCGCGACTGTGAATAACTAACCGAAAATTGCGCATCAAAGATCCAAACAATGGCTCTAATGGTATTCTTGGGATGCTTAGTATTTTTTAATTTTTTCAATTGTTTAAGCATTGGATAGTGAGTGATACTCCACCCACACCAATATGTTCGGATTCTTCGAACATAAAAATGTTCCACACTTTTGTTTTGCGTCTGTAAAAAGAATCATTGGATACTTTGCCATAGCTTAACAAAAGGCCCGCACTCATCACCCTAAACTAAGTTGAAAATTGGTTGAACAAGGTATTTTACGCAAGCTCACTTCTTAATTCTTTCAGGGAAATGGTACAGGAAGCAAGCATCGTTGCTTGAAGCAAGTATCTGTTCAAGAGATTTTCTAACAGATACCAACAGGTTCATTCTCTTGCATCTCTAGGAAGTTTTGAAATAATATTATTTTTATGTACTTATGTACATGCGACAAGCAGGTCTAGTTTAAAAAGAAAATCAGGAGAATGAATTTAAGAAACACCGCGAAGGCATTTCCAAATTCATGAATTGTTTCTGCTCGAATTCTCAAAAAACATTAAAATACTGGAAATCTTGTATAAATCGAAAAATAAAGATTCTATCATCAAAAACTGAGATTTGAAGAAAAATAACCGGTTTATTGGGATAGCTATACATCAATTGGCTTCACTGACAATGATATCCGATTTAATGACTTACGATTATACGTAGTGCGGAAAAAGCACAGTATGTGATTTTCACTCGATTTCAAACGATTCTGAATGGAAAAATGAACCATGAAACAGTTACACTTAAAGCAATAGCAATGATTACAAAACGTGTCTGGAAAGACATAAAATTTCTCAAGCATTTACTTTTTCAATTTGGTTGAGAGGTATTGAGGTATCGTCATTGCACTTCTTGCAAATACGCTAAAAAAACAACAGAGCGTCAAATAGACAAAACCTTTTCTAAAGTAAGAAAAGAAACTCAAAGATGAAGGAGGTTATTACTCGAGCACTTTGAAAGCAGCTGAAAAGAAGGGAAGACGAGTTAGGGTACCTTGTAGGAAAGTTTAGAAGCCAATTTCTTTTTCCGAGCTCCTGAGATCCTTGGCCAAAGCTAAAGAAATGAAAATTAATTAAAATGAGGGGATTAAAAGGATAAATCATGTCCTTCTTTAGCTTTTCCCTAAAGGGCTTGTCCAGTGAAATTTCTTTCTTCTTTCAAAAATTGTAACTCTGCGTCCTGATCCCAAATTTGCAGTTTCACAGAACAGATTGGAAACGGTCCTTAATTAGCGTGAACAAAATTAGCAAGTCAAGCGTTAAGTTGCAACATAACGGAGAAGCTGGACTTTCTTCTTCGCTCTGATGCAAAAGCAGTTTTGCACTATGATAGATTTCTAAAAACCTTGTAGGTAAAAATTGGCTGTCATAATAATGGCTGTCAAGATGAAAAAATTATAGACTAATTCTATCCTGAAATTTTACTGACAAAGGAAATTTGGTGGATAATGTTTACTAATTGTTTATCCTCTGTAACACTGAAGGCAATATTTCTGAAATGTTTCCTTTAAATGTATATTGCAATCTTTTCTGAACGAAAAGCTTTGACAAATTTTTTTACAAGATATATCAGCGAGTAGACAATTTTACCAAGCTCTTCCAAAATTTGAGAGATATTCAGTATCTACTTGGAATCAAAAGAAACTGCCAAGACAATTTTCAATGCTTACAGTAAAAACCCGGAAATAAGAACCAGTCGTCTAAGAACCAAAACAGTCAAAATCACTTGACCTATAAACTTAAAATGACCAAACCTTGCGCATAATGACTTGGAGATTTTTGGGATCACTGCCTGGATGTCCACTGTTCAAGCTTGTCCATTTTGGGGCTTTTATATTCCTCATCCCTTTGATATTTGGAGAAAATTTAAGAACCACTAAGACACTGGCTCCTAATTTTTGGTTCTTATTTGCGGGTTTTTACTGTATAAAACGGTTCGAAAGTAAGAATCTTTCAGTACTGCTGGATTTTCTCAGTTTCCTATAAAAATTAGTGTATATAAGATTTAAACGTTCTTTATACCATTTAAACGGTGTCTTTCAACTGTGATTGCTCATAATATCTTGGAAACTTCAACATTGTTAAAAAAAACCAACCGAGGCTACAAACTTTCAAGGAACTATCATTCGAAACAGCAACCTCAGAAAAATTTTATGCACGCAAACCTTTTAAGTACCTGAATGCTAGACTTACATGTATCCTCATGCTATGCGGTATTCCACAATAAACCAATTCCCTCAGTTTCTCTGATTTCGGTAATGACCTGACCTGATGAAATAAAAGAAGGAAACAGATTAAATAAATAGGACCAATAACTTTTTCATAAATCGAGCAGTATCAAAGACCAAGGATACATTTGCACGCGTTGAATGCGTCGATTTGTAGAAGCTTCACTCTAACTGAAATTGTAACGTATGCTTCTTATTGCTTGAAGTAATAAAACGTCTAAACGTTTAAACGGTTTGCAGATAACAGTGTGGTAAAACGGTGTGTTAAGGTCAAATTAACGCTATTTTTTCTCAACATTCGTTAATGATAAGATTTTCATGTACAGAATCTTTAATGTCCCCTAAATTTAGCTTATATTTTTTGCCCCCTTAATCACATAAAAATTCTTCATTGTCCTGCATGATTTCCTCTGACCCCCACCCGGCATTAATAATGACTGGTCCCTCAAATGCTGAATGCATCAAAAATAATTTAATGGAGGTGGACTACTTAGAGCCCGAAACTTGACAACCTTGCACAAAATCTTTCAGCTTCAAGGAAGGAGGTTGAGAAGTTGACGCTGTGTTAGTCAGGTTTGATTCTTTAAGCAAGGAAGAAGTGAGGTGTTATACTGGCATTGAAGAACAACATTGGAAGCAGTTGTTGATATTATTGAATCATTTTAGCCGTTACAGTATTGGATTGGAAAAACTGCGAATTCGGTGCAGACCAGTGCAGACTGGCTGTTAATTTTCATGATCAAACTTAGCATTGATCTGCCATATTTTGATTTGGTCAAAAGATACTCTGTCAGCAAAATAATTATATAGAATGTTTTTCTGATTTACTTGAATTCAATGCACGAGTCTTTGGCAACTAGTTACAGCAATTACAAGCACAGACTAACTACGAAATACTTCACTGGTGAGGCTGCCGATTCGGCAATTACATTTGTAAGCAAGATACCCAGGAAGCATAAGTGACTTTAATCATGCAACAAGGGCCTATTCTTTTGGGAATCTCCTGAAAACGTGGGGACGGTATAAGAGCTGAAATCGTATACTTTTGGCGCAATTCTACAAAAACCGATAGGTTTCGCAGGCTCCAAACCATTTCTTACAAAAACCCATCTTTTAATAAAAGCGAATAGCTTTGACCCGATTCAGAGAACAAAAAAGGAACGGCTAAATCTGTTTTGGTATTACGTAATTCTCTAAAATGTTTTCTATAGCTTGACAAACAGTTCCGTAAGGCAAGTGGGAGGTTGACCCTTAACCGACTTGTATACCAAATAAGGTTCAGAGACCAAGATAAAGTTAAAGAAACAAGTCATAGCTAGAGTCACATCAGATTCAACCAGAGCAGTGCAACAAAAGAGTTAGAATATTCCCACAACTTCCACAGACAGCCTCTTTTATGCAACAAAGAGTGATGCAGGCCTAAACGTTTTTCACTAGGCTAGGTACTTGGTTGTACAACGTCTTAAGGTTAGATTACTTTTCGCCATTATGGTGCATTATGGCTTTCCATTCAGCTCACTGCATTTTCAAAATCAAATTGTTCTATAGATGCGACAAGAGCTTTCAGTCGTAATATTAAAATATTGTTAATCCGAGCAAAAAACCGAGAGCTAATTAATTTATTCAGAATTTGCGCAGCCGAATTCAAGGGTCATGCAAGGGTCAATGTCTTTTGTACATTACACCACGTTACTTGTGTCAGTACATTGAATAAGATTTAAGTTTGGTTGAGACATGAGAGTCAGACGCCGTTTACGATATCGGTTCCACACGATGCGATTTGACACCGACATGAAACCATGCCGGTGTAGGTTTTTTATCACCCGTTTACACGATACCGGTGTGATTTCATGTGACTTTGGTTAAACAATGGCTGTGATATCATAGAGCTAAAATTTGTGATTTTGGGCTATGGCCTAAGCTCTAACAAAGAACAAAACCAAAAAATAAGCCAAGAGAGCAAATTCCGAACAGTCCCCGCCACTCTAGGCAAACAAATTTTAGCAACCAGCCATTATTCCAACGATGTAAATAAAAAATACACGAAAATAGTGTCTCAAAAGTCTAATAAAACCAAGTGTAAGACGAGAAAAAGCAACTAAATTTACTTCAATCAATAAGGAAAATCAGGTTTCATGATATTAAAACAGAAAAACAGTTAAAAAAGAAAATATTACGGTATAATTCTTATCATAAAAGCAATCGAAGTTTGAACCGATATGAAATCGTATCAGTAGCATGCTGGTATGGGTGTTTACTTTTCGATTACAAGATTCCGCACCGGTGTCATATCAAACATATAAAACCAGTGTGGTACCAATATCGTGTAAACGGGGTCTCACTGATAGACTTTAGAAGATGTTGCAATATATAGATCTGCAACAAACATATTTCTATAAGATCTTTTGGGATCGTTAACAGCCTTGAAATTTATTAGCAAAGAAGAATGCACACGTCTTTGAGACACGAACAGTCTCTTGAAAATCAAAGAGAGGCGCCACCAAGAAAGTACAATTAGACGCCTAAGAAGACTGTAAGCCATCCAACAGTGTAGTTGTAATTCAAGACTAAGTGCAAGAAAACCACTGACACAACAAATTGAAATTTACTGACTTCCGCTATTTAAAACAAAAGAAAAATGATGTGAATTCAGGGGAAGTTTCGGTATTTGGGGACAATTTCAATCCGAGAATGTTTCCACCAAAATTTTCGAGTTGTTGGCGGTATCTGTCCGTCTCTCAGGGTCGCTAAAGGTTATTTTTAAGGGTAATTGAAATGATTTTTATCTCAGCAACCCAAAAAACAGTCTTCAATGGTAGGTTCCCATTATACATTATAGGTTCCCATAAAATGTAACTTCAAGTTTCCATATAGCTTGTGATTGTATTTCAATTTTCAAAAAGACTGCCAAAACCAGAAACGACTCTCAAGAAAAGCATGCAGACCATGCAGGGCTCTTTACACTGATATTCAACACCAACTGCTATCAATTCATTATTCCCGTTAAGCTGTATCTTAACCTTAAGGTATAAAAGTATGTAACTTTATCATTTTACCATACCTTATCCCAGGTAAGGTCCCCAGCAATGTGATTCTCAGTTGATTCAAGAAATGCAATCCATTTAAGTCGAAGTGTTGGGTCTTCCGTTGTTACAAAAGTCTGTGGATCTGGATCATGCTTGTCTCTTTCTCTGTCTTAAAAATGAAATGAAAGAGACCGTCAGTGGCCCAAATCGTTAAGTAGATATTAAAAATTAAAACGAATTTTATAGCTACTGTAGACAGTGAAGGTATCAAAAATAAAATGGAATTAAATGCATGTGGCAATCATTTTTATGCATATATTTATGTTCGGTTATGCTGCATTAGTAACTTTGACACTCCTGCAAGTGGTTTTTGGGTGCAATTTTCGCACGATTCTGCCACCCGGGGTGTAGGGGTACCGCTGCACCTGCTTTCAACAACAACTGCTGCATTGTTTTGGGTAATTCGGGCTAACCCTTCTTTGATCTGTGTCACCGGTGCCTGTTTGAACAACTGTTTGAACTACGGACTGACCAATGTAAAGAACAACAAAAATATAACATCCTTTTGGTAGCGGAACCCTATACAAAATGGCAAGATGTAATTGTTTGGAAACAATATGAATAGCAGTTTATACGGTAGAGTCGCCATGACAAAAAGCCAGTGAAAGGAGACTTTATGTAAAAAACTTTAGGCCCTTATCAGTAATAGCAGTTGAGTGATAAGCAAGAGATGCTGGTAGACATAGGTTCCAGGAAGGTGATGAATGGATCAACGATGAAAAGTTCTGGTGCTCAAAACTGATTATAATACAAAGTTGCATCATGACAAGCACCACCCTTGCATCGAAATGTTGCAATGTTTGCTTGTATTTTTATTCGATTTTTACAATGCCCTTTTAAAATTAAAAGATTAATTAAAAGCGAAAGCTCTAATTGAGTTTTTATCAGTATTTTTAGCAACTAAGATTCTGAATTCACCTAGTAATTACTTTATAGATTTGTTATGACAACATTTATTTGGTGCGATGAAAACTAGATGCAAACAAGTAGCTTTTTGACGCAAAAGACTGTCTTGCGAGATCTTATGAAGACGTTATGGGTTAAAGGAAGCAAAATTGTTATATAAAAAATTGAAATTTATACTTCAATAGGGCTATTTGAGATTCTTTCTTTATAATTTTCTAACCAATTTAATGATTTTCTTTGTCTTTCAGTTGCTTCGTTTTAGGGAAAAAGTTAAGATTTAATGTTCAATACTCACCGAATTCAAGGCAACTTCCAAATTCATCGAACTCGCACTTTTGGATGGGAGCCAGCATCTTCAGTCTACGAAAATTGAAGTTCTGTTAAGTTAGCATTCCACCGACTTTTTTGAGACAGACAAAGCTGGGGACAGAAAACCTAGCTCTTAAAAACATAAAGAAGAGCAAACACAGCTTCATATCAGCCTTTCACAAATAATAAAACCTCACAAGATTACTTACTTGCCTTCCAAATCAAAAACTTAAAAAATTTGTTCCAATTTGAGTTTGAGAGAAAACATATCAGTATTAGTGCTACATGGCATGTACCACAGAATAATGATGTATGGCCCTGTTTTCGGCGTCATTTGAACACATATTATTTCGTAAGGTTAAAAGTTGATTATTACTAGCTGTATCAGCTGAAAGATATTTTTCCTGACACTTGAATACCGACTTACCTGTTGAATACGAGCAAGAATGTCTTGGGGCCACATATTTGGAATAAGTGCAGAAAATGGACCACCAGGTGCTGGTATATAAGATGTCGAAACAGGAGTGCCGATTCCAGCTTCACTGCCAACCACTTCATTAAATTTATTATGCTCAACTTCTTCATCATTGTCACTCTCTTCTGAAGACTGTCCAATCGTTGGTGCTAAAAACAGATAAAATTCTTCAATTACAAAACAAATTTCCAAGCAAAACTAGAAAAATATCTTCTAGTATACTGATTGCCTTCTAAAAAGAAGCTAAGCATATATGTTGAGTAGCAGCGCCACGAATCTGCGTAGCAGCAGAAAATGCGACAAATATCCGAGTTTTGTATGTAGGTTTGTTTTAGCCACCAATGAAGCTGTCGGTTCCTTTCATTATCAAAACAAGGGTATTGCGCATGTGCAGTGACATTGTGCAAAATTTTGTTCGACATAAATTGAGCCTAAAGAAGACTGTTGAGGGTAAAAATGTCCTTGTGACTTGTTACTTGTTACAGAATGGGGATAGGGAGCGTTCATGTTACAAGGATAAATGCTTTAAAAGTGTTTGGTGCACTTGATCGATTGAAATTTGAAGAATAAAGGTACATTAGCATCGTCAAGGTGCCGTGAAAATATGACTGATTTTGAACACACGGAGAAAAAACTAATTACATCCAATTTTCTATATCGCTAAGCAAAATAGTAAGCATACTTTTACTTAATTTTCAGTTATGATCATAGACAATAAAAACGGTAATATTATTTTTGATTTCTAAAACGGTTGGCAAATTAAAGGTAAATGTAAAGGCAATTGCTTTCATATAGTGCCGTTATCTAAAATTGGACATACCTAGTTAGAAGCGCATTACAACTATTTATTCCCTGGGGAGTCTATATTAACTAGGGTGCAGCCATACAGTCGGCGCTATGGGGATTCTTACGCATTCATCATTAAGGTATCAATTGTACACCTTGGTGAAGTGTCACAGACAGCAAAGGATTTTACACCTGGTACACATTTGCTCCCTACCCTGGATTTTAACCACAGACCTTGACCCCGTATGGCAAAAGTGCTAACCACTACGCTACGCTGCTCTCTGTCAAAGTCATCCACCTTAAAAATTTTAAGTAATTTCAGGAAGAAATATGACTTTAAAATTAATGTTTTTGGCAGATGTGATTCATGAAAATGGGAAAATGGACACTGCCTTTCACATTCGCTAGAATGGCGAAGGATAGCAAATGCAAAATTTTGAGCATATGCTCTATAGTAAGATTATTTTCAAGCTGATATCTCCAAAGTATCTCTTTACTTGGCGATTTCATTGAGCTCTCTAGCTCAGTGGAAACAGCATTGTCTCTCTTACATGCAGTCCAGGGTTCTAATCACATCTATTGGTGTATGCAATTATGGAAAAATCCATCCTAGTGTTCGCCATTCATAGCAAATATATACAAATATGGATGCTGCTGAAGAAGGCTCAACATAGCCGAAACACGAAAAAGTTAAAACGGGAGGAGAGCCTTGGGCTGTATGACTTGGAGAGTTACTCGACGATTTCTTTGAGCTATATAGCTCAATTTCGAATATGTATGGTGCTGCAGAAGGTTCAACATAGCCGAAACACGAAAAAGGCAAAACGGAAGGAGAGCCTTGGGCTGTATGACTTGGAGAGCTACTTGGCGATTTCATTGAGCTCTATAGCTCAGTTTCGAATATGTATGGTGCTGCAGAAGGCTCAACATAGCCAAAACACGAAAAAGTTAAAACAGGAGGAGAGCCTTGGGCTGTATGACTTGGAGAGTTACTCGACGATTTCATTGAGCTATATAGCTCAATTTCGAATATGTATGGTGCTGCAGAAGGGTGAACATAGCCGAAACACGGAAAAGTTAAAACATAGGGGCCCTATGGGCATGTTCGAAGAACGACTCTGGTTGAATATAGCTATTTCGGTCAAATGATGAAAGATGTTCATCGGTATGCACAACGATGACGATAATGATTATGATGATAATGGTGGTGGTTATGATGATGATGTTGATGAACACGATGATCATGATGCTGGTTGGTAGGGGTGATTGTGGTTGTATGGTGGGTATGGTGGTGGTGATAGAGGTGGTTGTGGTGCTGAAGGGGTGGTTGTGGTGGTTGTGATAGGGGTGATCGTGGTGATGGTTGTAGGGGTAGTTGTGGTGGTGGTGATAAGGGTGGTCGAGGTGATGGTTGTAGGGGTGGTCCCGGTGGTGGTGATAGGGGTGGTCGAGGTGATGGTTGTAGGGCTGGTTGTGGTGGTGGTAGCGTTCCTTTAGATGTTGCACACCGTCAATGGTGGTGATAGTAATCATGATGATGATGATGATGATGATTATCATTATTATTATTATTATGACGATTTTATCGTGAGGATAATATTAATGATGATTTGTTTTGAAAACTGTTTTGAAATTGCCGCTCTTTGGCAAAACTCTTTGTTAAATGTTGAGAATGCCTGAAATGTCATTTACCAAAGCAAGGTGCCAATTTTCCAGTTCCATTTAGTAAACAAGGATGAGTCAGTTGTCACATGACCCCAGATTGACAAAAGTGCTTGCAGGCTGAATTGTGAACAACTAACCGCAAATTGCGCATAAATGGCCGAGACAATGGCCCTAATGGCATTCTTGACAATGGCCCTATTGTTACACGTTTTCCATTGTTCAAGCGTTGGTTAGTTGGTGAGTGAGTGAGTGAGTGACATCCACCCCACACCAATGTGTTCGAAGTTCTTCGAACACAAAAAGGAGGAGAGCCTTGGGCTGTATGACTTGGAGAGTTACTCGACGATTTCATTGAGCTCTATACCTCGATTTCGAATATGTATGGTGCTGCAGAAGGGTCAACATAGCCGAAACACGGAAAAGTTAAAACGGGAGGAGAGCCTTGGGCTGTATGACTTGAAGAGTTAATCGACGATTTCATTGAGCTATGTAGCTCAGTTTCGAATATGTATCATGCTGCAGAAGGCTCAACATAGCCGAAACACGAAAAAGGTTAAACGGGAGGAGAGCCTTGGGCTGTACGACTTGGAGAGCTACTTGGCGATTTCATTGAGCTCTATAGCTCAGTTTCGAATATGTATGGTGCTGCAGAAGGGTCAACATAGCCAAAACACGAAAAAGTTAAAACAGGAGGAGAGCCTTGGGCTGTATGACTTGGAGAGTTACTCGACGATTTCATTGAGCTATATAGCTCAATTTCGAATATGTATGGTGCTGCAGAAGGGTCAACATAGCCGAAACACGGAAAAGTTAAAAAAGGAGGAGAGCCTTGGGCTGTATGACTTGGAGAGTTACTCGACGATTTCATTGAGCTCTATACCTCGATTTCGAATATGTATGGTGCTGCAGAAGGGTCAACATAGCCGAAACACGGAAAAGTTAAAACGGGAGGAGAGCCTTGGGCTGTATGACTTGAAGAGTTAATCGACGATTTCATTGAGCTATGTAGCTCAGTTTCGAATATGTATCATGCTGCAGAAGGCTCAACATAGCCGAAACACGAAAAAGGTTAAACGGGAGGAGAGCCTTGGGCTGTACGACTTGGAGAGCTACTTGGCGATTTCATTGAGCTCTATAGCTCAGTTTCGAATATGTATGGTGCTGCAGAAGGGTCAACATAGACGAAACACGAAAAAGTTAAAACGGGAGGAGAGCCTTGGGCTGTATGACTTGGAGAGCTACTTGGCGACTTCATTGAATTCTCTAGAGTCCTTGCGTCCAATGTGGCCACCTTTTCAAAAATTAGTATTTATAAAAACTCTAGAGAATTGGTAAAACCTCCACTCCCCATAGAAATACTTCTCATTTTATTGTTTATGTCTCACCATAATATCAATGTGATCTTTCAACTCGCTTTCTCAAAAAAACAACACAAGCAAGGAACGATCAAACTGGCCTAAATCAGGAAATGCGCCCAAAGTGGCCACTAGCTTTTTAGTGTTAAGTGCCACCGCAGAGGAACAAATGTCGCAAAAAGGTTCGCAGCTACAAAAAACATTTACATGGTGTACCTGTGGCACAGTTAATGATCTATTTTATCTAAACAATTTTTGCTGAGAATTGATAAATCGAATAATTAAAGAACTGATATTCAGGGTAGATGAACGCTAAAGAAATTAACAAAAAAATACTTTTTGTGCAAAATGAGAAAATATGTCATTTTATTTTTTTAATTGATCCCATCATAAAATAATGTGAAGCCTCTATAACTTCAGGGAGTTTACAGTATTTAATTTTGGACGTTTTTGAAGGGTACTCATCAGGGTAGGAGACTAAATTGATGCAGGAAAGTACATATTATTCAGCTTATCCTTGTAAAAAAGGTTTAACTCGCAATCCTCGATGGTATAAGATACTTTAAAATATTAAGTAACAGTGAACCAAATATCAGCCTATACCAAAAGCAATCTAAACCATCTAAAAAAGCAATAATATCCAAACTTTAATTGGCATTCTAATCTCTTGTTTTCTCTTCATTTTTCTGCCTCTATGCTAAAGGTACTAGGGTTTGCTTAAAAACGAAGTTCACTTTTCAAATGGGTAGGGGGCTTGGGGGTCTTATGGGTAAAATTTCCCAAATATTCCAGATAACAATACAATGCAAGACATTGTCACACGACAGAAATGCAAATTCATAGGGAACAAGAAAACGCAACGCAAATACTAAAACAAAGTACAGTTCACCCTAAGAAAATATCATTCAAATGCCACACAGTACCAGTCCATCTTCTCGATCTCAGCAATGTCAAAGCGATATAAATTTGTGCAGTCAATGTGGTACCAAGTTTCACACTTCTCACATTGTACCCATTCCTCCTCGTCATCTCCACATTCCATGCATTCCCACAGGAAACCTTCTACCTTTTCGTTGACTCTTCATCGCTCTCCTCGAAATTGCGTTTCTTGGCTTTTTTTACTTTTTAATTTTTTGATTTTTTACTTTTTTACTTTTTGATTTTTCTTGATTTTTTGAACATTTTCAATATTATTTTCTTTTCCTGCTTTTCTTTTTCTGGCGTTTTACCTCTTTCAATAATTCTTTTCGCCGTCTTTCTACATCCTTCGCTTCCAAAACTTTTAGTGCGGCATCAGATGTCATGTGCCTTGGCAGGTTGATCTTTTTTCTGCCTTTTTCTCCTTTTCTTTAATCGACGGATATGTTAGAACGCTATTAATAATAGGGCAAAGATCTTCGTGGAGACTGGACTTTGACATCGATGACACATTTAATTCTGTTTCCATTTCTTCTTTTTTCATTTGTAAAACTTTCCACGCATTAAACATGGCATCTTCTTCGAGGTCGTACTTCTCTTCATACCTTTTCTGGAACAAGCAAACCCGTGACTTCCCAAAGATTCTCTCAATCTCCTCCAAAGACTTTAAAACAGGATGGCGTTCATCTTTTGGGTCTCGTTTTGGAGTCGACGTGCTTGGACATTGACTGGGACCAGGGGCTTCATCCATTATTCTTGCAAAACTTTCAGCATTATTTTCACGGGTATCTTCGTTTAGGGGCTTCTGCTCAACCACCGTTGTTGTTGAAAAGACCTTTGCTGGTGCGAAAGCTGCTGGATCCACAGCATATCTATTTACAGGCCAGATTCCTGCACATTTGAAAGAAGACCTGGCAATTTCTGGTCGGTTGGTTCCGTTGAAAGCCTCCATGAAGACTCTAGAAAATGTGCTCTTTGTGACCACAATGCCTGGATTTTCGAAAACGAATTTTGAGCATGCTTTTCTCCACTCTCCCTTGAAAACGTTAAAGAAGCCTCTATCAGCAGGCTGTATCACATGAGAGGTATGTAGCGGCAGTCGGAAGAGGAGGATATCATTTTCTTTGCAAAGCATTGATGTGTTGAAATCAATGTGTGACACATGCCCATCAATTAGCAATACCACTGGACGTATCGGAGGGATGCGCTGCAGAAAATGGTTTCCAATCCAAGCATAGAAATGATATGTCTCCATCCATCCAGAGTCTGAAAACCCCGGTAAGACATTTTTAGGAAACCCTGAGCAATACTCCGGGTTTAAAGACTTGCCGGGAAAATAAACAGCAGGAGGAACAACATATCCGCTTGCAGAGATGCACCGTAAAGTCGTAATCGACGTTTTTGTACCGCTTGAAATATGAAATGCTCGTTTCATAACCTTATCGACGCAAACTTTTTTCTTTGAGCATGACTGCAGAGGAAAACCTGACTCGTCACAGTTATATATTTGATCAGGACTCGTCACATTCTGTTCTTTTAGAAAATTCTCGAACGCATCAAACCATTTAAAAACGATCTCTCTCGTGCATGCAGTTGCCCTTGAAATTTCCAGAGGTTTTGGTGTCAACATGCGGAGGTCTGGGTGCCGTCTAAGAAACCCACACCACCAGGTTCTTCCGGGACGATTATCAGTAAAGATATCCACTTTGCGTCCCGCTGTATTTAAAACTTGTCTTACTGCTTCGCAAACCTGGTCTGCATTTTTGCCAAAACCCCGTCTTCCATTCTCTTTCACCCATTCTGATAGCATATCTTCTTCCTTCTTTGTCAAAAGTGTTTGTCGCCCGGGTTTTTCACGTTTTCCGCCGTTATTTGCAATGCGTCTTAGCGTTGTTCGGGGAACTCTACTTGTTTGGCTGGCTTTTGTAAACGAAACCCCATTATAAACATCATCTAAGGCAGTTTTTAAACTTTCTTCCGTGTACTGTTTATGCTGCGCTGACGGTTTTGAATGTGTACCAGGCATTTTTCAAAGCTGTAACAAATATTTAAACAACATTTTGCAACCAAAAGGCTATCAGTGTAGTTTAGTTAAAATGTAGACGGTTGAACGACAGTCAGACTTCCACTTGTTGACACTTGAAATTTGGTTTTTGCATGGCAGAGGAACAGAACCTAAGGAGGAGAGCCTTGCGCTCTATGACTTGGAGAGCTACTTGGCGATTTCATCCTATATACTAATCTCCAGTTATGCAAAAATGTCTGTATTACTAAACTTCTTAAATGCAAGTTAGGTTGCCCATTTGTAATGGCCCATTGTTCGATTACACAAGGAAGGCTCTTTCCTTAGGCCACCTAAAAACGTGGTTATAATGATGATGATGATTCTGATTTTGATGACATGAAGATAATGATGATTGTGATGATGACGATGACGATGATGATGATGACTATTATTAACATTATGATTTTGACAGCATAATGAGATTTGATGGCATGATGATGGTAATGATGATTATGATCTGACGATGATTATGATTTTGATGATGATGATGATGATGATGATGATAATGATGATGATGATAAGGATGATTCTAATGGTGATTATAATGTAGTGATGGTTGGTGACGGCCATAATAATAATTTCGACGATGGTAATAATGATCATGTTGATGATGTTGATGATGATGAGGATGATGATGACGATGGTGATGATGGTGATGGTGATAACTATGATGATGACAATGGCTATGTATAGAGTAAATATTTAGGTTCCCTGGACAGAAATCAATATCTCGCAGGGTCGGCTGCTAAAAATATAATAATGACGCTCATGATGTTCTTATTTTGTCCAGAATTTCACACCCTTTTATCAATTCACTTATGAGTTTACTGTACCATTACAAGTAGACTAGCTTTTTAACCTGACACCCGCGATGCAGGTGAGCCTTCTACCTTGACACCTGCGATGCAAGTGAACATTAGTACCAGTTTAGCCTTGGAAAGACAAGATACCTCTCACCTGCCTTATGACTTGATACCATTTAACTTGCAGCCTTCTGAACTTTCGCTAGAGTCCGGGGAGGTTAGCTCGCCATGGCATCCCACAACCTCCCAGGACTCTAGCGAAAGTTCAGAAGGCTGCAAGTTACTAATGCTCATTGAGCTCTATAGCTCAGTGGAAACGTCATTGGCTCTCTGTCAGGCATATGGATTTGAAAATAATTCGAACACATCAATGATATTAGGGACCAGCTCACCAAATTGGGAATAGGCAGCATTAATGTTATCAAATTCCATATAGTTTGGAAATTTAATTTGACTTAGTTTCTCAAGAAAGAGCTGTCCCTTAATAAAAAATAGAATTTGCACAAACTTTGCAGATAGTTTGCTCTATTGTTTCATCTGCGTTTGGAAGTATGCCAAGAGTTTGTGCAAATTTGCAAAGCACAAGCAAACTGTTGCAAGCTAAAAGCAAACTTTGTAAAGCGTATGCATAAAGATAGCATTATGCAAACTTGTTACTTGATTGCTTGCTGGAGAGTTGTTTTCAATATGTTTCCTGCAAATTCAAATGGTTGACAATAAAACCACTATAATCAAGTTAGCGGAAAAGTTTTTTCTTGGCAAAAGCAATAACTTTTTCTAATAAGCAACTGGTCAGTTAGCAGCTCAGTGTGTAGAAATGATTGATTGAAAATTTCACCCCCAGCAATTTTTCACGGTCAAATCCTTGATAGAAATTAACGCCTATAAAATCAATATCTTAAAGACTAGAAGCATAAAATTTTGCTTCAGTCATTGGGATGTTATCTATTCCTTCAGTATTTTCATTGGCAAGTAGAGTCGCATTATCCCAGCTATTTCTTCTGGTAACATCTTCTTTTCCGACATCCGTACTGTTGTTGTATGACTTCACCAGTGGGTCATTCTCCAAATTTTTAAGCGCTATAAAATCACCCCCAAGACCCCCTTTTGTTACTTTTTCTGGTGCTACTATTACGTCAACTGACTCTCTTTGAGTACCAGAATTACTAGGCAAATTCTTCCACCAATTTTTCGTCCACCGTGAAACGTCCTCTAATGCGAAATCACTCCTAAACTGTTCACCATATTTTGCTCGTTTTCCACCTGCCATTCCGTAGAAGGTTATAGAATAACTTAATCGATAATAAAGCTACAATTTTTCTCATTTATTGTTTCGATTTGGATATTTATAATAAAACATAGTTGTCTAATTTCATCAAAAACGCTTCATCTTAACAGCTAACATAAAGAAAGCGCCAAATGAGCCAATCACATTAGAGCAAATTCTGCAAAAGACGCAAAATAATTATATTCGTTGCTGTAAATAAAAATAAAAACACATGGTCAGATTTTTGTTACTACAGTGATAACTGAGAACAATAAAAAGATAGAACAATGGCAAAAACAAAACGATGCGGCTTAGGAATAACGAAAAGATCACCCAGGTTTCCACGTCTTTTTATAGCAGGCCCTTGGGAGTTTATATTATTGAACTAAAACTGAAAAACATTTGAAAAGCTTGAATCTTTAAATGAGGCCCGTGAGACACAATCCCTTGTCAACATCATTGATATCACGCTTCTTTTCACGAATACGAATGACGGTTGAAAGTTGAATTTGCGTTGCAATCCAACGACGAAGCCAGAGGTCAAACTGCCAAGGTCAAGAAAAACAGCGATAAACCTAATAGATCTTCCATTTAACAAATACAGTAAGCTGCAAAAGTCATCAAATGGCTCTAGAAGTGACAGTAACTGTACAAGGAACAGAGAAAGAGGGTTTCAAAGGCTATAGTGAGATGGAACGTTGAAAATTCTCCACTTGAAGTGAGTATCCTTTCCCTCAGTGATGTTTTCGAGAAGAAAATTTTCAAAGAAAGTGGCTCCACCTTTGATTTTAAGAACCCACCACAATCATGCAACTCACTGCCCGCAACATTGCTCCAACTCAATCAGGATGGCATTTATGTTGCGAAATGGATTGAGTACAAATCACAAGGAGGAAATAAAATAAAGATTCCGAAATTCTACGATTGCAAAATTCGGAAGGTCAATACCGTTGGTGAGTTTTTGTTACTTTTTCCATTGAACTGTCTTTAATGCTTAAGCGCTAATAGATTCAAATAGATTGGTCAAGGGCCCTTGAATGTTGAAGTTTGAAGAGCATCTTTTATGTCATCTTCTTTCAAAACCTTCAAAACCTTTACTTGTCTGTGTTTTTTTTTAGCTACCAATAACTAGCAGCCAATTTTCAATGTACCAGCCAAGTAAAGCGACTGAGGTATATATGTATTTGATTTCATACCATGTTGTGCATTGGAAAGGTTTAGGCTTTTGGAAAATGTTTCACTTTTCAATATATTTTGCAGCTTGTCATTACTTAGGTATAACATGTCACTACTTATTGCTTATAACGTGAAAACTTTGATTTGATCAAATATTTTCTGTTCAAATCATTCATCTGTGTGAATTTTCTCAATGAAAACCAATAAGATTTAAGAGTACTCAAATCCTTCATTTATGTGCATTTTCTGAATGAAAACCAATAGGATTTAACAGTACTATGAGAACTATAGGGAGTTTCAAAGTTTAAAAACATATCAGAGAATACTCTCAGCAATAAAGGGTAAATAATATTTATGCAGATTACAAATTTATCCTTGTGCAAAATATTTAAGTATTGGTTCCTTAGTTTAGAACCCGAAAAGTATTGTATCACGCAGTTAGTTTAAATAATAAACATATTTTGCCTTTTTTAGTTTTCTTGATGAAAAAGTTTCCTAGTGGGAAGTCTGGGTGCACAGATAAAGAAATTAACAAAAAGATAAACGTAAAATGTGATGGTTATTGCCGTGCACTTGGAAAGGAAACTCAGGACGATTTGTTAAAAAAATAAAAACTTTTGTTAAAACAATAGAAACTTTCTGCAGCAATTTCAAGATATTTAATTCAGAAATGGTAATTTTGTATTGTACTTGTTTTTCTTATCAGTAGCTTCAAAGAAATCATTTTGCTCATGTTTTTCCTTTGCTCTGGGAGCATGCACAGTGTTTGCAATCAATTTGCAAAATTTTTTCTGTTATTTGTAGTCAGCTTGCAAGGGTTTGCACAGAGTATGTGTAAAGGGTAAAAAGAGGTTTGCAGAGAACATGCATGCTGCAAACTCTATTCAAATATCTCATTGTTCATGATTTGCTATTGGTTTGCACAATGCAAACCCTTTTGTTCTATGCTTATCACTGACAAACTCTAGGAGCTTGCAAAATGGTGCAAAATTCAAATGACTTCCAAACTATTTGCAAATTTGTATTGTTATTGTCTTTGAAAATTTTTTCATACTGCAAACACACTCACTGCAAAGTTTGTGACAATATCTGCTGCAAATCAATTGCAAACCCCGATTTTTTACTAAGGGTTCAATATTCTCAATCATGTGAAAATTTTTCTCATGAATTGAATGCCAAATCTTTCCTTGTGTAGCAAGCTACTCCTCCACCATGTCTATTTCTGTTGGATCTTATTATTTCATATCCATCAATGCTTACTTCACCACCTAGAACAGTCTCATCTAGCTTAGTTTCAGAAATCCCTGCATCTAAATTTGAGGTATTTGCCTCCTTAGTTGAAGGTTCTGTATATGACACTTTTGCAAAGGACAGTTGATTAAAATGGTTTACCCTTGAATTATCTTTACAAGATTGACAAGCATAATCTATTTCATTTTTCGGAACCCTAGAATATCTATCATAATTTGAATCTGTCATATAGTCACCTCTTTTATGCATTGAAAAGCCACATTGATTGTAGGGTAAAAGCAGCATTCAAAAATTTGGAATGAAAAAACCCAATACCACATAATAATAATTTTATCTCATCAAGAAGATAATTTGGCACCAAATTGAGTTTCCTCAGCCAAGCTCTATGGGTACCGTATGGTTATATGGAAGAAATTGTTGGGCTTTGCCAAAATCTTCCCTCTACTGTTATTTCTTGTTTTTTTTTCACATTAGGGTTACATGATAAAATATATTCCTAGCAAAGTGGGATCCTGTTTGCATGTAGAAGGGATCTCGGCTAAGTGGGATGGTTCTTCTCAATATAAACGTTGAGTAACTCTCCAAGTCATACAGCCTGCTCTCCTCACATTTTAAAGTATTTTTTTGCCTTAAGAATATTATAGAGGCTAGAAAAACGGCAAAATCTAACATTGCACATAAAATGACTGGAATCATTTCTCCCTGTTGAATTTGTTACCATTTGAGACATTGCATTGAAAGTTAAACGGAAACCTTTCAATGAAATGCCTCACTTAACGAGAAACACTCTGTTTGATATGCGAGTCTTGACTGCATATGAATGGAAATGGCTTCTGTGTTGATCAATCCTCGATTGCTTGCAGTGATATAAATTATAAAAGAAAATTTAAAAAGTTGCTTAGGTTTTTTTTCTGTGGTACTATACGCTGCTGAAACTTTTAGTCCTTCTACATCTTGGTTGCTTATAAGCGGTTGCTTATATAAAAAAATCTTCGTGCATATTCTTAAATTACCCATAGACAAAGTCCGTAGTAGACAATTCTAATCAAATTTGTTCAACAAGGAACAAGACTTTTGCAGCCATCATGAACAAACACACAAATGTTGCATGTGCGATGCGCTTTGACTGTAAACCTGATTGGTTCAGGCAAACCTATTAGCCTTTTGTTTTAAACAACAAAGTTCTGGAATCGTCTCCCCAACAAGTAAGCAAAGCAAAAGCTGCTTACCTTAGCGGAACTTTTCTTCAAGGTTGTAAAACCATACGAAACATTGTTAAAAACATCATTTTTTGGGGGTGGACGTTGTAGAGGGGGACAGGCCGGACAAAGATTTAAGAAATGTATTCTTTGAAGGCATAATCTAAAGTTGAACATTAGACTTTTTAATTGAATTCAGTCATATGAAGTGTGATTTAGGCCAAAATTAAAATCTAAAACGAATAGCAATTCATGTTGGCTGTATTATGAATATTAGAACTAAAAGGCAAAATGAAAAGACAATTTGAAAGGACAATTTGATAGTTTGATAAAGTTGCTCACATAAATGTCCTTTATTTTATCCTTTCAGTTTGCCTATTCCTTTGCTGTAGAAGAATGGCTTTTCATATTGTCTTATCAAAACGTCTTTTCATTTTGCTTGTCGAAATGACTTTTCATTTTGTCCATTCAGTTTGTGCTTTCAAATAACACTTTCAAAATGATCTTTCACAATGTCCTATCAGAATGCCGTTCCGTTTTGTCCGTACAGTTTGTGTATTCGAAATGTCTATTCAAATTGTCTAATCGAAATGTCTATTCGAAATGTCTTTTCGAAATGTCTATTCGAAATGTCTTTCAATGTTCGTGCTCAGTCAACCCCTAAGTGATACTAATTATGCTCAGTCAAGCGCTAAGTGAATGCGGTTATCTAAGAACAGAGCATTGGGTCAACCAGTTCAGCTGAAATGATGTGGCCACGGTAATCCGAGAAGGATTAAAATATTTAGATTCACACAACATCAGCGTCTCAATGGCTTCATACTTTTGACGGGGTTAAAATAACTTTCCTCAAAATCGACTTTCTTCAATCTTTAATCAATTTCGTCGTCACAGTTTCTTTAATTCATCCGAATTGATTGCTTCTTTTTTTCTCTATCCTGTAAAACCAATTCAATGAAATATGAAATCTTGCTATGTGAAGCAATGTCATAGTCATAGTCCATGATCCGTCAGGGCATAGTCCATAATCAATTCATAAATCATTTCAAACTCCCCCTGTAAAAAGTTTCACCAAATTTGTACGGTTTTTAATAGTAACTCTGGAAATTGCGTGCTTATACCTGTTCATGTTTCCGAGAGCTGCACACCCACACTGGATGCATTCTTGGATGAATCGCGTTCTGTGAAAACTGCAAGATGACGGATAGAACGAATTCCGAAAAATATCTAGAGGCATCTAGACTGATTAGTCAGGCAGTGCAACTGCTTGTTTCAGAAAGCAGTACTTCAAATACAGATATTCCTGATGAATCCAGCTCAGCCAACTCTGAATCTGCCCAGTCTCAAGGCATAGAAAGTGAGCCAGGACCGTTGCGAATCACAAGCAGTGAAAATCCTGAAAATCATGGCTCAATTTTGCCTGGTTTCATGTCACGAGCAACAGAAGTACGACGGTCTGCAAGCGCAGAGTTGCATGATGCTTTTGCTCCATACAGCAGGCAGGCATATCAGTTCAATAGGCTCGGGAGGGGAAGAAGAGCTTCAACGTCCTCAAGCTCTAGACAGAGGAGGAGTTCTCCTTTTCAAGCAGCTAATACTTGGACTCACAAGTTTTGTGTCATCCCGTATAAAGACACTCAATTCACGCCAACCTTGCAAGAAAAGGATTGTTGGAAGGCAGCAGGTCTTGGGGAGAAGACCGTGACATTTGCAAGAAATGGAGACTATAAAGCTTTTGAGGAGACACTTTTGATGCCTTTGAGGCCCTACGTGAAGCAGGGGGTTTCTTGCTTCTCAGATCAGGCAGAAGGGCTGGTTCTGGTGAGAACAGACAGCTAGAGCTGATAGCCATACCATTTGGCGGCTACACAGCACGTTACTTGAAGTTTGACTCCCTTTAAGAAGCGCTACATGCTACGTGCGCCCCATGCAAAGAGATCTTCCTCTAAGAGCGCCGAGCACAACATCATCAAGGACAACATCAACAGTGACAAGAGAGGTAGGTGGATATTTTCGAACGAGATAAGGCTAATAATTAATCTATATTTATCGTGGGTGGCCTGTAGTAACTGTTATTTAAAGTTTTCTACAACACGGGCGTACGAGTCCTCTCCAGCTATCACTACCACCTTAACGGCCAACCTACAAACCAATCGCTCATTTGCTTTTTAAGGAAACCGCCCGTGTGTTAGACTTATTACATGAGTAGTTTACATGAGTTGTTTTCGCTGCCTTCACCTCAATGCAACTCATTCAAAAAATGTGAAATCAAAAAATTGTTGCTGCTGTTGTTATTGTGGCATCTCGAATCGCATCGCATCTCGGGGGGCTTGGAGCGAATGTACGACTTTTGTAATGAGTCTACCCGTGCGTTATTGCTGATGTTGTTACTGTTTTCGGATTTAAGGATTCATGTCTAGACTCAATACAACAGTCGTAGATTATCAACCATTAGACTCACTACAACTATCCTACATTCGCCTCAAGCACCCCTAACACACCACGCCCATCCATACATAAATCAGAAAATATGCAGGGGCACCGGAACTACGGGGGCACCGGGGAGCCTTGCCCCCCTTGCCCTCGTAAAAATTGCTAAATTCTTTTATTTTCCTATCGTTTTGCCCTAATTTTTTGTATTTCTGCCCCTACGGCCCTGCTCTGCTTCCAGCACCCCTGAAAATATGCAATGTCAAGACAACAACAAAGGACTGAACTTCTCATTATTTTGTGCCACAATGTTAATAAGATAAATTTCCTTTTCAGATGCCTAAAGTTGAATGCATGCAATGCCTCAAAATGATAGATATAGATTTGATGGAAGAACATCTAGCTGTGGTGCATGTACAGCAGGAAACAAGGTAAATTGAGTAAATTAAGAATAACACGAAAATTGCAACAGGAAACTACGCATATTGCATATTTTTTATAAGAAACTAAAACATTGGCCCAGTACTGAAAGTTTCTTAAAATTAATGATTTTGAGTACTGAAAGTTTCTGAAGTGTTTCTTGAGTATCTCTATTGTTGACATTGTTATTTTATCCGAATGTTGTTCCAAACCCGTTTATCAATCATATTTGAGTGCTATTGGCTTTCTAGTTTGTCAATTTGTCACAAAACTGCTGTACTGCAGAAGAAACACAAAAAATAAAAGAAAATATTTGGAAATCTAAGAAAAAGTTTCCTAGGTAAAAATTTCCAGCACTTGAGTTTCTTAAACTTTTCACCATTGAGAGTCTGGGTTTCTTATAAAGGGTTTCTTATAAAGAAATACGTGTAGACGTTTTCGTGTACCTTCATGGCATTTAGCTAATGCATCAACTCAGGGATCGCGCAACCATTGGGCTAGCATTCGGCTACCATTTGGAAATGGATTTGGATTTCTTATCATCTGTCCAACTCGATTGATTCTATTTTCAGTGGAAATCTATTACGATACTTTCCAATGGAGAGACAAGGTGAACATCAAAGAAATGGACATGATTCGGCAATATCGCAAAGAGAAGAGGCGAGTCTTGATGCAGAGGGATCAATTGATTTACACGTATGTAGTTGCACATTCTATTCACGGACTTTACAAAATCTTTATAATGTGAACGAGTTACGTAACATTTACTTTTGTTTCATTGTGACTAAGATAGACTTGGAACTAGAGGGATAGAGTGGAGACGTGGCGTTGGGTTATTGAGGAACGTTGTAGCTATATCGTGTGCCGTTTTAGAACATTGTTTACTTTATTTAATCTTGTGAACGCTGATCGCTGGACCCTGAGGGGGTACTTCACTATCAGGTCAGACGGGGATGTGCGCCAGTTTTGGGTAGTTTTTGAGCTGAAAATTCTGGGATTGAGGTACATTTTCGTTGGGAAATTTCTGTGATTGAGGTATACTTTCACTTTAAATTTTCTGGGATTGGTATAATAAAATTTCTGGTAATGGGTTTTGAAAATTCGAAATTCGTTGAAGTTCGAATCATTACCTTCGACTGCGCCTGCGCACAGACTCGATGGTTGTGCCCCGGCCTAAGCAAATGGCTCTGCAATTTGCATTTTGCAAACGCCGCGTGGCCCTGGAGAAGGCGAGCAAAGATGTACAACGTTGGACCTAAATTCTGGGATAGGGTATCAATATCTGAACAAAATTCTGGCATTGGGTCGTAACGGAAATCCTTGCAGCGCACACCCCCGTACGAATTTATACTGAAGTACCCCCCGGGTCGCTGGAATCCCACTTCGGGGCAATGATCTTACCGCAATTTCTTCACCAGAAAAAGTAGAAGGTTTCCAAAACTGTCGAGAGATTTTTGGGTTGAAGTTCGAATGAGACTACAATTTCACCGGTTGCCTGTAGATATTCAACGAATGGATCTGGGGACAAGGTCAGCAAGAATTTTCGCGCGAAAGTTGACTCGTTTTTTAGAACAGACATTGGAAAGGTATCAGATTTTCAGAACTCCTGTATTTTTGAAAATCATGGAGTCTGTTTTTTATAAGCTTCCTGGTTTCGAAATTCGGAAGGTTTTTGAGGTTCAGAAGAACACGCCCTTTATCTTAAAGGCATGTGATATTAATAAACTAATGTTTTGGAGTTAAGATGTTTTCCATTTTTTAACCGTGAGATGCGTCACATTTAGCAACAAGACTGGACAGGAATCAATGTGAATATCAAAACAATTGAAAAAGGCTATGCGATAACTGAATTTCAATTCATGTGCCATGGAAATTATCACGTGCAATTTCATACAAAAATTTTGTAGTTCGTAAATTTGAACTTAACCGTGAAGAATAATTTGTTAAGATTTCTTGCAGGAAACTGGTCATACGCAGGATCAGGAGCTGTCTATCCGTGCACTTGAAGAAATGTTCCCAACTACACCTATTGAAAACTTACAGAATGCCATGTCTAACAGCACATCGTTTGAGTCTGCCGTTGACCTGTTACTGCCCAGTGAAAGCATAGAATCATCTCACACAGGTATGTTATGTTGTAGATTATAGCTATGAATATTTATATAGATTTCAATGTAATCTACAAAATTATGTTATATCATGCATATATACATGTAGTATATATATAATGATATGATATCATGTAATATAATTACATAAAATAATTTCACCAGCCGCCCTATTATCTAATGCCAGACGCGTTTCGTTTTTGTATATAGGACTTCATCAGTGACATGTGTGAGAATCCATCCGGGGTATATTGCGTGAGAAGCACAAGTGCTAGTCACACGACCACCGGAGCCGGCAGACTTTTGAGTAACTGCATGAGGTTTTTAGACTTGTATCACACGAGTACCAAAATCTTGCATACTACTATGTAAGGCATTTGAGAATGGGGCGGCTGGCATTGCCGTTGGCGGTTAAACTGTTTTAAGGTTTAGACAGAGATACGCAGAGAGACGGAGCGACTATGAACACACCAGACTTGACTGGTTACATTTCAACCTTCTGTCGTGGGTAAATAGCCCGTAACTAGAAGACGAGATTTTTGAAGATATACTCTTAGGTGCATAATTGCTGGGGGGTTTGAAGTAGGCAGGGGGCTAGAACTTTATTCAGAATATAAATGATGGGGGTTCGAAATAAACATGTGTCGGAATTTGCCTCACAAACTATCGAAACTGCTGTAACGCAATGTGAACGGGCCTTATAGTACTTTTAAGCTAAGGAAATACAAAGCTCAAACAAAATAATGGGTGTACTAGTCTCACACACAAAAAAGAAATATATCGAAATCAATATCAGTGCAAATCTTAATAAGCGGGGGGCCTTATAAGGGTAGGGTTTGGAAAATTTTTGAAAAATTTATTAGCCGGAGGGCGGCGGCAATTAGGCAACTAAGAGTAAATTGGCAGTCATTTATCGTTCTTAGTCCATGAAGCCAAATGAAATCGTAAATTTAGAAACAGCATTTTAATAATTTATCACATCGTTTTAGGTCCAAGAGAATTCGACATTGAAGAGTACTTTGAAAACAAACTTAACGGCGCACCACAGTTTCTGAATATACATCGAGAAAACTTATGGCAAATGGCATTTGGATTCTACAAGCGTGAATGTGATCAAACACGACCTTTTAGGATAACGTTTCTGGGAGAAGAAGGCATCGATGCTGGTGGGCCCCGTAAAGAGTTCTTTCAAATTTTGGCGAACACTGTTGCCAGTGCCGAAGTTGGCCTGTTTGAGGGTCACGAACACATGTTGCTACCGGTTATGAAGAGCAGTTCACTTCGACTCGGCCATCTGAGAATAGTTGGGCAAATGATTGCCCACTCCATAGCTAACAATGGCATTGGTAAGCTTCACTTTTTTGGTTGAATAATCAGCCAAGATTTTACTGTTACTGTAAGCTTATCCTGTTGAAAATATCAAACAAAGTTTATATTGAGCTGGTCCTGCAGCTACGCTGTGCAAGCTGCAGAAAGAAGTCTTAAGCGGTTTAGTTACCCTTGTAATGCGTGCAATACTTTCAAAAATGGCTAAATGAAATCTACTCTTGACAATCGCTGCAAGAGCAAAAAATTGTACGTTCTAGGGAGATTTAATCGTCCTATGTTGGTTTTGCAGCTTTCGTTATAAAGGAGCAGGTGTGAGATTCTGGTAATTTTGTCGATCTTTTTTTTTTAACTTTTAGGGCTTCCATGTTTGGCTGAACCTTTGTTCAAGTATATAGTGAGCGAGAATGGAGAGGAATGCTTGCCAGCATGTTCCATCGAAATGGTACCAGAGTCTGAGTCACGAGTAATGATACGGGAGGTAAAATGAATTGTTTTTTCAATCCACACAATGTTTTGTAACCTAGATCGATTGCTGTTATGTACCCCTTACTATATCATTCTGTTTATCATAAGTCAACAACAATACAGTATTGGTATATTTCTGGGTACAGTCAAGTATTGAACATTAATTCGCCAAAATATGAAACCCGCCAATCGAAAATGTTTCTGGTATTAAAATTTTCGAAAATGTCATTTTGGAAAAAGCACGCAGTCTTTTGAAAAGAAGAATAACAAAATGGCCTTTATCATGGCATGGCATTAAATTATCTTTGTATTTACTTTATTGTTAATAGATTAGATACTGGCCATTTTAAATTTTCAATTTCAATTTCAATTTTCCATTTCATTATTTCATCACCCTCTGGGGGTCTAGTAGTTTACAATTTAAACGTACTTAAACTAACAAAAAAAGTTATTTAAGGTACGAATAACAAAATTGCAAGCTACAATGTAAATGCAACAGACAAACAGTAACTTAAGATGAAGTACTCTACTTAAGTATCTAAATTTATTAATCTACTAATCAACGCGAAAATACTTAATAAGCTTGATGCTCAATTTAAATGTGCTTCTCTTTTGGGCAGATCGCCGAGACAAACGATAAAGACCAATTTCAACGTCTTACAACGAAACCAGAAGTCATGGACTATATTCAAAAATCTGGTAATTTTTACGATCTGCGTATCCAGTCTATCCAGGGTTGACTTATAAATGCCATATTGATGTACTAGCTGTTATTTGATCACAATTGTACTTAACGTATTCGAGAAAGTGATGCCTCGTGCAGGATTTGAACATGATTATTCTGAAGCACTTGTATTACCAGTTTATGGCCTACACACGACGAGTACGTGATATGTGTTATGTGTGAAGCTCAACTAATCCACTCCATCTAAGCAGAGCTTTTATCAATACGATGCTTGGGAAAAGTGGACCTGCGCAATTTTCTTAATTAATTCATTGACTTTTCTTCAGAAAATTGACCCCGTAATACTCATGACGTCTTATTTAGCAGTTCGCAACGTGTGGAGATAGATGTCTTTTTGCACTGAAGTATTTTGAATTATTTTCTACCAGGCAAAGTGCTTTACACTTGTTTGCGGCAGCTAAAGATAGAACAGAAAGTTCATTCATTTTCTTTGTATTTGCTTTAATCCTAATGTTGTTTCCTTTAGGATGGACATCTCTTATTGCTTTTGAAAAAAAGGAAAATCTCGTAGCAACGCTCTTGCTGTACGAAATTCTGTGGAAAAGGCAGACAGCTATTAACCAATTAATGGATGGGTTAAGAGGAACTGAGCTATTGGCAATAATGAAGCAACATCCAGAGGCCTTTAAAGAGAAATTTGTCTTCTCTGATGTTAAGCTTACCAAAAACCGACTCTTAGAGCAGATACACATTGCTATTCCATCAACGGGGTCTGAAGAAAGAGCAAATGAGTTCTTTAGCAGATATTTAGAAGAACAAGATTTAATTGAAGTTGGTTGTGGTAGGTAGAAGCGAAATTCCTAATACATCCGACCCGCTGTGGGCCCGCTCTTGCAAGATTCGGGGGCTGGATAGAAAATCATGTCTAAATCAGTGAAGGCAGATACCTCTTTTGACAGCGATGATTCCAATATATTATTAAGTAAGGCCAGCAGCACCCCATTGCTGTATCCTTGGGTTTCGCAGCAACATATTAGGGTCTCGCAGCAAAATATTTTATCTCTTAATTGTTCCTCTTGGCGAAGGGTTTAGTTTGTCTTCCAATTGGAAAAATGAAGGAAGTAATTTTGTCTATACAAAAAGTAGTTTCGCTACGAGGCTAGCTGCTTGGCTCTGTTAGTGGTCTGTGGCTCCTTGTGTTCCCAAGCATGTCGAAGTTACTGTTCATGTCAATTTCCTTCTATAGGTCAAAAGTTTTCAAGGCAAGAGGCAATTCTCATGTTTGCTACCGGACAAAGACTAATTGGTACAGCTGGGCTGAAAGATAAAATTCTGATAGAATTCGCAGCTGATGAAACTGATGAGCTTCCCGGTGCCGGAACATGTAGTTGTCAGATGGTTCTACCTGTTAAGCATGAAACATATGAACAATTCGTACAGAAGATGGATAAGGCGTTTGAATTAGAACTTTTCGGCTTTGGCGAGGCTTAATTGCATGAATATTGTTTTTTAATTGCTTGCATCTGCCATGGTTACATTTTGGTTTTAACATGTTTGTTTCAGATTATCAAGATCTGCATTTTCAGTTTCTTTAGTTATTATTCGTGTTAATTATAGAATATACCAATTGTTTTTATAACCATTTAAAACACCATTTGAGAATAGCAAGATTTTCTTCTACAATTACATTTTTCCTGTTGAAAGTGCATTACAACGCTGTTTGACATTAAAGACAATTCTTCTTTACGGGAATGATCGCAAGACTCAAGACAATCTTAACTAGTTTGGTCTATTGGAACCAATGTTAACACTTTGTCAGACTAGGTACCTTAATGTCATAATACAGGGAAATCAGAAAATGCAAAGATTATAGAAAGGTTTAGCATGTTAATTTTAAGGCCACCAAGCAACAATACTTTTTCCTAACTGTGTTCTACCATCCACCAGAACTGAAGCCAATGCAAAGAATTTTCGGTCCAAAAAGCCAGCCAAAACTGGCGTACATACCGGCTAACCCAACACTGATGTACCTTAATAGGGGTGCGTGATCATTGACTAAACACCAGTGCTGTCTCCCTTAGGGCGTTGGGGCGCCTGTCTTTCCCCCTTCACTAAGCCACTGATGTACCGAGCGGACTTCTTCATTAGATACTGAGGTGGCTAATGTAGTTGCCGTATGTGTATCCAAATGTCTAAAATGATATTGCTCTTACTCCCAGATTCGGCAATGTTATAGACCATATTTATCTCATAATTTATAAACGAAGACGAGATATATAGTTAAGAGTTTCAATGTAAATATCTACACCTTGTGAATCACTCTGGCGCAGTGGATCTATGTTCTGCTGCAGTCTGTGGTAGTCTTCTGGCTGAATATGAAACAGAACTTCTGGAACATCAATCTCTTGAACATCGTCAGATAAATTTTGAGGCAACGGTCCAGCCCAGTCAACGCCATAATGTTCAAAATCAATCTAAAAGGGTTCACAGTGAGTATTCAACAATTCGAATTCCATTTCTCTCAAACAAAAGATATGGTATTCTGATCGTAACAAATATGAATCTACTCCTTCCCATACGAAGAACTTATCTAAAATACAAAAACAAAAAATACGACAAGCCGTTAGCTACAAAATCTCACCTCATTCTGCAACCAGTAGTCGGCATTGCCAACAAGACCTTGTATCCAGAGCTGTAGAGGCGATTTACCTCTTTCTGAAGAGAGTGGATGCTGATCCCAAGCATCAGCCCACACAGTGAGTTGCCGATTTATCCTTGCTAAGAATACATAATGCAAGCAGAATAAGTTACACTCGTCGGATGGGTTGAGCAGACCAGACTGCTCCATTTGAAAAAACAATTCGTAAAATGTGTACATGCAGCCTGAGAATACATCTCGCCACAGCCTCTCAATTCGCTGATTGTGCACACTCCGTCCGGTTATAATGCTGCCTCTACCAGGACCGCGGTTGGGATGGCCCAACATATATGCAGCAACATCTACGTTTTCGCCACCCTTGTCACTCCGTACTCTGTTCGGAAGGCCATTTCTTGCGACACCAGAAAGGAATACTTCTAGCACTGTCGAAGCCCTGTTATTGTTGCTACAATAAATATACATAATCCTTCGAGAATAACCGTCGATACCCGCATGAATCACCAAACGCCATCTGTTAACAGAGAGAAAAAGAAAAGAGTGAGTATGGCAATGAGATTGTATGCATAATCCACTTTTGCGTGGCGTTTAGTTCAATTTTCTGTCGGTCTTGCAACTGTTAACTCTATTACCTTTATGAGGGCCTTATGACACTGTAATGACTGTGCTGATTGCGTGCGTTTGCGCTACATTTGAATTATTGATGCCCAGATGCGAGATGATAATGATTTTAGCCAGAGAAATTACACGTACAAGTACAATTTCTAGTGCCGCACCTAGCCCTTTGCCAATAACCGGGAAGATAATTGCGTAAACTCGAATTATTTTTGAAATCTGATGGACAAAATATTGCATATTTCCATTACCTTATTAATTTGTGATATCCATCAATATGCCAAAGAGCTAAAGGTGCAACCACATTGTAAACCCTTCTTCGTACGACATTGATTTCTAGAGATCTTAGCAACACACCATTTGGATCAACTCTCCTTGCACAATCCCGAATTCGTATTTGTTGCACTCGGTAGCCTTTGCTCCTTAAAAATCCATCCAGGCGCCTATACCCGCAGTTTGGAAAGTCTGAAAAGATATCAGAAACAATCCGATCCAGATTCGCATCAGAGATACTTGTATATTGGTGACGAATGGAAATTCCAAACTGCTGTAACCTGCGTCGGATTGTACGAGGGCTGACATTCAACATGTTGCTGATATCCATGGCCGTAAATCCATTCTCTACTAGAAAGCGCAGCTGCCTTTCAGGAATAACAAATGGTGGTCGACCAACATCACCAGCAGAATTGATTATTGCATTCCCTTGCCGAAAATCATGTTCAAGTGTTTCTTGCAGCACCACTCTTGCCCTTTGCAGAATCGTAATTGATTCTCGATAGTGCTGTGGCAATCTCTCGTCAATTCTCATCAACGCCGAAATAACGTACTCCAAGCGATCAAGAAGCAGTTCATCGTTTGCATCTTCTCTGGCGGCATTACTTAAAGAACGGCTGATACTCTGCAAAATTTCACATACATGGGCCTCGATTTCAATATGGAATTGTGCTGTAATAAAAAACGGTACATATAAAAGCCCGCTGAAAGTAGACTTATTACACGAGTTCCAGTTATCGCTACCACCTTAACGATCAATCTCAACGGGAAGAGAGGGACTAAGGTAATATAAAGTATACGCAAGATCAAATTTTGTCTGTTAAGCATTTGAAATGTGCATGTCAAGCAAAATGTTCTATCCTTTGACCAGGTTGCGAAACATTTTTCGCCGAACATTTTTGCTTGCGTCCAGCAAAATATGCTGAATGTTAACGGTTATTATCACTGCACTCAGCTTTCACATAGAAGTTCTAGGCAACTTTCAGAAAACTTTTGTGTGTATTGAATTAAGAAGTTCAGATACTTTTGCAACTCTTTACAAGTTTAGTTATGATCTAGCTGCTGAGAAGTGAAGTCCGAAAGCTTAATTAATTGCATGCATATTCTGAGAAATAGTTCAATACAGTAAATGAAAACGCGATTGTCTACTCACCAAAGCCATGTCTGAGGCCACTGGCCATGTCCAATGTCTTCTGCAATAATTCAGTCTGGCTATCTAGGAGGGCTCGTTTGGACTTAATGGATTTGTTTCGATCTTGTTCATTGAGACTTTGTTTTCTTACGTAAAAAAAATTTTCAAGGCCACGGAATTGCTTTCTAAAGCAACAGGATCAACAGCAGGGTATCAAAATTGCAGAAAAACTTTGAAAGTACATTAGAATCAACAGAAATTGCTGCGAAAGTCGATTTTGAGGAAAGTTATTTTAACCCCGTCAAAAGTATGAAGCCATTGAGACGCTGATGTTGTGTGAATCTAAATATTTTAATCCTTCTCGGATTACCGTGGCCACATCATTTCAGCTGAACCGGTTGACCCAATGCTCTGTTCTTAGATAACCGCATTCACTTAGCGCTTGACTGAGCATAATTAGTATCACTTAGGGGTTGACTGAGCACGAACATTGAAAGACATTTCGAATAGACATTTCGAAAAGACATTTCGAATAGACATTTCGATTAGACAATTTGAATAGACATTTCGAATACACAAACTGTACGGACAAAACGGAACGGCATTCTGATAGGACATTGTGAAAGATCATTTTGAAAGTGTTATTTGAAAGCACAAACTGAATGGACAAAATGAAAAGTCATTTCGACAAGCAAAATGAAAAGACGTTTTGATAAGACAATATGAAAAGCCATTCTTCTACAGCAAAGGAATAGGCAAACTGAAAGGATAAAATAAAGGACATTTATGTGAGCAACTTTATCAAACTATCAAATTGTCCTTTCAAATTGTCTTTTCATTTTGCCTTTTAGTTCTAATATTCATAATACAGCCAACATGAATTGCTATTCGTTTTAGATTTTAATTTTGGCCTAAATCACACTTCATAAATGGGAGGAATGAAGAGGAACGGGGGCGCTTGTTCTGATCTCTTAAGCTTTTATAAGATGATGACTTTGATTGATCATAGTCTATGGATTGATAGGTAGATGGCTTATTGTCGTTAGAGGTCCGCTTACTATTTCGATCGCGTCCTTAAGAATTTGGATAGGAATTTTATCTGGACCTGGTGACCTCGAGCTCTTTAATCTATTTATTTCATGTTCGACATAACAAACGTCAACTTTCTTAAACTTGAACTTCGGAAAAGATTTGTGTCTCATCAAATCTTTAACGTAAGTTATGGGGTCGTCTTGTGTACTGGCCTTCATTTTGCTTGCTAATTTAGGGCCAATGGTCACAAAATGATCATTGAATGCCTCGGCTATTTCATTGGGGTGATCCAACTTGTGACCATTTGATGTGACAGAATTAACAGGTACGCTACTATTAGTTTTATTTAATACCCTGTTTACCACCCTCCACATAGTCTTTGGATTGCCAGAGTTTTCTTCAATTAATTTGTGGTCGTAATCTTCGACACAATTTCGAAGTTCACTCGTCACCTTGTTCTTAAGTTTTTTATACTGTGGCCATAGACTTTGATCTTTTTCGGCTCTCTTCTTGACTCGATCACGCTCTCTCATTAAATTTTTTATCGTGACCGTGATACGAGGTGCATTTCCACTAGAAACTTTCCTATGTTTAAGTGGAGCATGAGCATCAAGAATAGAGCCGAAAAGATCGTTGAATATTTCTACCATGATGTCAGGGTTACTGGCAGCGGCTTCAAAAGCAAGGTTCCAATCTACAGATGCAAGATCATTCAAAAAAGGTCCTTGTTGTAATTTGCGAGGCTTCGAGACTCTACCATTTTGGTTCGTCTATTTTTGAGCCTTTTAGCATTAATTTTTCTTTGGATTAAGGCGAGGTAGTGGTCTCTCATACCTATTTTCAATACCTCCGATCTAAAGATATAGTCTGGGCGATTTGTGGCAATATGATCGATCAACGTTTTTGTCACTCTGGTCAATCCATCCCTGTTAACAACAGCAATGACTCTTGTGTACTCGTTGATTTGCTGTTCAAGTTGAAACTCGGTGTAGATCGATTTTAGCTCCTTCGCTGGGCCTTTGATTGCCTTTTTGAAATCGCAATTTGTGTCCCCAAAGAGTACAATTTCCTTCCCTTCTGCATCAAGTTTGGAAAGTACGTTAATGAGAGCTTCCAAAGATTCTTCATCGTTATGTGATGTTTGGGGTCAATACCGACATTAAAGGCGGAAAGCGGGAATGAAAGACTTAACGGTAGGAGTGATCGTTCCTAATTTTAAAAATAGTTTTAAATTTGGAACACTCTCTCCTCGGGGACTTAATAAACAGTTTTCGTTTTTGTAGATCCACACACAAATAATACTTCTTGTGTTGTTCTTGCTTTGTTTTTTCCTGTACATCTTGGTTTTGCCTCGTTTTCACTTTTTCAAACTACTTATATTTGTATTTTAGAATTAAACCGTCACTTGATAAAGGGTAATGCTCGAAACGTCGTAAAATTCGGCTTTTCTCTTGGTACTGAATCCTTTTAATAAAATTTTATTCTATGTAGGTTATTCGATAGTACCTCACGCTATATTTCAGTTTTTCCTAATTTTCATTCATTTAATTTTATGCATTTTCATATTACACTTGTGTTTACCTGTGTTCTTCATTTTGTGACTTGTTTTCACCTGTGTTCATCCTTTATTTCCTGACCTGTATTCACCTGTGATCATCTGCTCCTGCAGCTGTGTACATTACATTCGTTATTTTTGACAGCTTCTTAAGTCAAGGTCTTCTAACAGACAGTTTTGCTTTGTATTGATGCAAAGCTACTTTACCGTATGGCTATTTTATTTCTGCAGTTAAATAATCTGAATGTTCAAAATCTCGAATTAAAAAACTCCTTTCACAGGATATAGACGGTGAAACTTTAACAGATGGTGTAAATTGTCCTATTCAGCATGCTGAATTTCATGACTGGATTTGACATAGAAATCCACTTCCATTCAGGTACTGATACAGTTGGTTTAAAACAAGCTGTTTTAAAACAGTTGGTTTAAAGCCTGGAAATGACAGGTAGTATAGAGATCGGTCTATAATTTGACTTGTCAGCCCTATCTCCATCTTTAAAAATAGGAGTGACTCTAGCTATTTTCAAACAGTCATGAAATAGACTTATTTCCCGTGATGCGTAGAAAAGGAAAACCAGTGAATTCTCTATGAACGGCATGGCTAGCTTAAGGAAGTAACTAGAGATTGTGTAATCTCCATAGCCTTTCAAGGTTGTTAATTTGGAGATTTCCCCACTTATATCCCGGACTCCGGCGGATTGAAAGAGAAACTTTTTATTTTTAAAATTCAGCTGATAATCCCCAGAAATCAGTGGATTTGGTGTTGCAGGAATTTTTTCAGCAAGATCCTTGCCAACAGAACAGAAGAAATTGTTCATGGTTTCGAAGATTTCATTTTTGTCAGCTATGTTCGTCGTTTAACTGGTCAATTTTAGTGGTTTTTGACCTTTTGTTTAAGAGTTGATTGATAGTTCTCCAGGACTCCTTTATATTACGCTAAAAATACCGAAAATAGTGATTTTTAAGGGAAATATTAAGCTTATTGACTTTGTTTCTCAATTGCCTATAGCAATTCATAAGTAGCTGAGATTTTTACCTAACGGCGGCCTTTTTTATTTTTGTCTCTGGTTCGAATAAGTTGCTTCAACTCTGCGTCAACCCAAGGACAGCATTTCTCAGAGACCCGTATATGTCTTATTGGGGAATGCTTATTTACAAGACAAGAGAAGAGAGTAGTCCAGTCATTAACAAGAACATTTATATCATCTGTTCTGCTGAAGATATTCTCCCAACAGATGCCAGCAACCTGGCTCAAGAATCTATTTTCATCAAACGTTTTCATGCTGCAACTGGAAATGACCGTAGACCATGAAATACTCACTCGTTGAAATTTAAACTACTCCAGATTTCACTATGTTTCTGGCATCTGTTGTAGCAATATGATCAATTAAGGTTGAAGTGGTATGGGTGATCCTGGTTGGCTCTCCAATAAGCTGTGTGCGAAACTGAAAAGGCTGTTCAATTGGCTGTTCAGTTGTGAATTGGCTGCTCAGCTGACTGTTGGCTGAGATCACAGTTTAGTATCACCCAACAAAATAATTTCCTTGTCTTCTTTATCAAAAGTTCCAGGTTTCCCATTGGGACATCATCCCTCTTCTTATATTTTATTGAGTCCCTGATATATATAGCGACATATATATGCTGCTGATAGCTAGCCACTAGTGCAAGTTGGGTTTGAAGAGGAAGGGTCCAGCTTTGTCTCGTTTAGAGCTAAAACCCATTTCATTCAGAAGTAACTGAATCTCGTCAAACTTTCTACGGAGTCCGTTTATATTAAGAGAAGCAATCACCATTTCTTTTCTGAATCCAAGTTGCTGATGAGCCAGGCCTGCCTCCAAAGGGGCACCCTCACTTGTATTGTTACCAGTTGGAGTTAAGCTGTTGATATTAACGTCACCGGAGATATTTTCAATCTCACACAGTTGGGTGTCAGCATCAACAGCCACAACCCAAATTACAATTTCGTTAGAAAAAAATTGTCAATGGTTCTTATTATTTATCGCATTTACCATCTAGGATTGACTCCCCCTGTTTATTTAAATGTATTTTACTTCGATTCAAATGTAGCAAGCGATAAATATTAGAATGATCAAGATAAAACAATTCGTTTTTGAAGCACAAATCTCTAAGAAGTAAATTTACCTTTAACCTCATTGGTTCATGCTGATCAAATCTAGGGATCAAGCCGGATACGTTCACTTCCACCTTTTCTTTCTGCAAGTTCTTAGCCAGCGCTACAATGTCTTCAGCTATTCGTGCCTCTGTCTTGTCTTTGTTTGAAAGCTCATTTACACCAATGTGGAGAATGACACTGTCAGGTGATCTGTTGATTGAAGGTATTGAATAACTGTACATATCCTCAATGGTCACCCCGTACAACGTGATGTGCCCTAACGTGGAGGATGTGCAGTATATTGAAGGGTGCCAATACAACGTAGAGGGATATCATCAGTATAATGGAAGGTGCCAATGCAACGTGGAGGGTTATCACCATGTAAGTGGAGGATGCAGAGTATCGTGGAGGGTTATCATCAGTTTAGTGGAGGGTTATGATTTGCAAGGTGGAGAGATATTATCATGTAACTGGAGGATGCCAATGCAACGTGGACATTTACATATTAACTTATTTAGGCACGGTAGCCCCTTCAACCCATTAGAACTGCTTTTCAGGGGGCCGTGACATATAAATTAAGCTACTGACCAGAAGATTTTTGTAATTATTCAAATTTTGTTGTTAAATTTTTTCTTAAATATGGCAATAGAGGGTGCCTCTTTTAAATCCTGTTCAAGTTGATTCCAGAGCATAGCTCCTCGAAAAGATATAGCAGTTTGCTCGTTGTCAGTTTTCCTTAATGTAAGATCAGTTTTGGTGTTTCTCAATGTTCTGTCATTTCGCGTTGCATTTCTGACGAATAAGTTAGAGAGGTACTCAGGTGCAAGACCTTGTATCGATTTGTACATGGTAGTTGCTGTTTCACTTTCAATAATATCATTTATACTAGGCCATTTTTAACTAGCTATTTAAGGAATGGCTGGAGTATCAAATTCACGGTTTGTAACAAATCTAGCAGCTCTGTTTTGCAACTTTTGCAAGGTCAACAGTCTGGTCACCCCACAGCTCCCCCTACCGAACAGCAATACCGAAAGTGCGGCTTAACTATCCCCCGATAAACTTTGCTCAGAGAATTTTCAGGTAAATACTTTCCATAATATTTCAAAAATCCGATTGCTCGAGACACTTTAGCCCAAATACCATTCATGTGATCTTCCCAAGTTAAGTTCCGATCAATTATGACCCCCAAGTAGTTTGTTTTTTCTACGTTTTCAAATCGAGAATCGCCAATAAAAAACTGAGGATGACTAACGATATTCTTTTTGGATGAGAACCAACAATCATTGTGATAGTTTTAAGGACATTAAGAGCCAATTTATTAGCATGCAACCATTGCTTCAAACAAGTTATTTCGCTATTCAGAGTTTCATTTATGACATTTAAGCAAGTGGAAGAATACGAAATACTGGTATCATCGGCGACATAGTGACTTTACCATTTTCAAGGCAAAGGGAGGTCGTTTATGTAAATTAGAAACAAAAGAGGGCCAAGACAGGAACCCTGCTGCACACCACAAACAACATCTTCAGTTTTGACAGACACATCATTAACTTTGCAGAATTGCTTTCTGTTTGTTCACGCTAGCGAATCTATAATCACTACTGTGGTGGATAATCACTACTGTGGTGGTACTATTTGCGTACTGTGGTGGTAGTTTCTGCGTACTGTGGTGGATAATCACTACTTGTGGTGGTTTACTATGCTTGCGGTGGTGGCAGTTTTGGCTTACTGTGGTGGATAATCACTACTTGTGGTGGTTTACTATGCTTGCGGTGGTGGCAGTTTTGGCGTACTGTGGTGGATAATCACTACTTGTGGTGGTTTACTATGCTTGCGGTGGTGGCAGTTTTGGCGTACTGTGATGGATTTTGTGGTTTTTTCTTGCTTGATCTATAGAGTTTTGCTATGATTTCGTATTCACCACATAAAGCATTATAACCCACCACAAGTAGTGATTATCCACCACAGCACGCAAAAACTACCACCACAGTACGCAAATAATACCACCACAGTAGTGATTATCCACCACAGTACTCCAAAACTGCCACCACCGCAAGCATAGTAAACCACCACAAGTAGTGATTATCCACCACAGTAAGCCAAAACTGCCACCACCGCAAGCATAGTAAACCACCACAAGTAGTGATTATCCTCCACAGTACGCAGAAACTACCACCACAGTACGCAAATAGTACCACCACAGTAGTGATTATCCACCACAGTAGTGATTATAGATTCGCTAGCGTGTAGTTGGGTAAGTTGAAAACCAAGAGGGTTCAAAATCATCAACCCCATATTTTGTCAACTTTTCAAGTAAGATGTCGTGGTCTACAGTATCAAATGCCATTTTCAAGTCGCTAAATATGTTGGCGGTGTATCTCCCATTGTCCATGTTTAGATACCAATCATCTGTACTTTTAAGAATACAAGTAACAACTGAATGGAGTGGTTTGAGAATAGAAGATTGTTTTTGTCCAAATACTTGTAGAGGTGGTTATGAATAAGTTTTTCTAAGATCCTTGCTAAGACAGGGAGAACAGATATGGAGGGTTATCATCATGAAAGTGGAGGATGCGGAGTATCGTGGAGGGTTATCATCAGTATAGTGGAGGGATATCTTCAGTACAGCGGAGGGTGCCAATGCAACGTGGAGGTTTATCATCATGAAAGTGGAGGATGTGGAGTATCGTGGAGGGTTATCATCAGTATAGTGGAGGGTTGCGACAAATACTAAAATGTTGCATGGGTTTTTGACGAAACGCCTAGGCCAGCCCGAAGCGGATGCCGAGTAGATGCAGCAAATGTTTTGTTTGAGAAATAGGTAAAGCAACTCACTTCAAATCCAAAAAATTTGAATACTTCGTTCCCAGCCTTGTAAGTTATTATCCCCAAGGATCGAAACTTAGTTGGATACGAAAGAAAGGCATTTCATAATTTCAAATCAATAAGCACAGTGTGCAAGAGCCCATGGCAAGAACAGCAAGTCTAACGAATCGTTTAAAAGGGCAGGCTTTTTCAGTTTGTAAAATGAATGCCTTTTCCTGGGCTGTTGATGTTCAATCAAATTTTCGAAGGCAAGGGAAGTGAGACTGAGAATGTGTGTTTCTTGTCATTGAGGCTGATCATTGAAGCAGTCAAGCATGAAAAGGGTTGTCAAAAAGTTGAACCTCTCAATAAAAAATCATTGCATTACGCACACGTATAAAGGGATATGGTGGAAAATCTCGCATGCTTCCTTAAACATAGAAGTTGCGAAATTTTCGACCACTTCAAAGTTCAATGTTTTCAGAACAATTATTATTAGCGAGATTTCTAGTACTTCATGCTACCCGAGAGGTTCCAACAGTTTCCAGCTCGTCTTCACGGTTCCATGATCATGGCTGCAGTTATGCAGATAAGCTGCCTCTTTGTCTGCGGCCAGAGGCTCTGCTTGTTTTTCACTTCAATTTTTTCGATTGAGTGCAGTACGGCCGTCAAGGACCGCCGATGCAGCCTTGGATACTGAGGGAGGCAGCAAATATCGCTGTACTTTGATTTGTTTTGCGCACTGGAGAATCTCTTAATGCTTGGTTTGGGACCAATAACAACAGCCTGAGTTTTGAGGACATTCAAAGAAAGTTTATTATTTTGCAGCCATTGATTCAGAAGATTCAATTCATTATTTAGAGTTTGATTAATGTCTGCAAGATTTGGAGAGGAGTAAGAAATGCTAGTGTCATGGTTTGCGTTCATTACGTTAGCATTACGTTACATTACGTTTTTTCAGAGAAAGTGGAAGGTCATTGATATAAATAAAAAACAAAACAGGACCAAGACAGGAACCCTGGGGAACACCACACCGAATATCATCAGTATCCTTCCCCTATGGTCCGTGAAAACAAAGGACAGAGTGTCTCTCTAACTCTCCTTTATTCTTTCATGGAATGGTGGACCTTAGGAGAAGGGAACTGAGAAATGTACTTGGGCAAGTCTATTGGGGAAAATTTTTGGGAAATCTTTGAGACAGTTTGATTAATAAAGTAGAGAAAAGAATGAAGAAATTTTTAGAACTCGGCCCCAAAAACTTTTCTTTACGAAAATGTCGGACATACAAATGATAACAACCTGTTATTCACTTCCAATGTGATTTTCTGAAATTTTCATAGTAACCATGTAATCAAAAACTATTTCATACATTCATTCATTCATAAATAATATAAATCAACGATTCAGAACATCATATTGAATAGTCTCATAGGTCATTGTTGTACACAAAGACAGGACAATTGAATTGCATCTTACTGTTAGTTTTACAGTAGTGACAAGTGCACTTATTTACACTAACATTAAACAACATCGAAGATTGCATCCAACTCATCATTTGTTACCGAATGAGCACGCGCATTTATTATTTAGAAACCACATTTTATAAGGCTTTTGAACTGTTTGTTGTTTCGGGCAGACTTTATTTCAGCTGGAAGGGAATTCCAAATTTTTGGCCCTTGGAAACTTAAGGATTCAATGCCATAGTTAGTTGTTCGGACCTTCGGAATATGTAACAGATTAGTTATCCGAAGATCATGGTTCACATCTTTTCTAGAAAATGATCTTGCATAAACAATGGATTCAGATTGTTTAGGGTTTTATAGATTTCAAACGCAAGGAGTCTTATTGTTTGAACATGGATTGTTGTCTCTTTAGATTTAGCAAGCAACATCTCATATGATGATGTATAATCAGAGTAAGCTAGTCGTAATGCTCTTTCATTGATCTTTTCTAACTTGTGTTGACTACCCTTGCTGCATAGCATCCACATCAACGGACAATAGTTAAAGTGGCATAGTATGAATGAGTTGATAATTTTCTCTTTCACCCATATATTTTGCAAGTCGTTTAAGGGAGTTTAACTGTTTAGCAGCCTTCTTACAAATCTTATCAACATCTTATCAAATTTTAAATTATTATCTATATCAACACCGAGCAAAGTTACCGTATTATCTATTTTTATTTTAAAGTTGCTATTAAATTGCAAGTGATCGAGTTGCTGATCTTTATTTCCAATAGCAATTGCTTGAAAGTTTGAGGTATTTGCAGTCATCTGATTTTCCTTAATCCAATTAATGCATGTATTAGTGTTAATTTTTATTAGTTGTAGTAGGCTGTTTGTATCAGTGGCAGTGATTGATATGGTGTTGTCATCAGCGAAATTACAGAGATCCCTCGTTTAAACTATAGAATATATCATTGATGAAAATGTTGAAAAGTAGAGGTCCTAGAATCGAGCCTTGTGGTACACCTAGTTGCCCCAATCACTGCAGCGTCCTTTCACTTTAACCTTTTGCTTCCGTTCAGAGAGATAGCTTTTTATAAGTAGGAGAGATTTTTGTCTCACACCATAGGCGTGAATTTTTGCTATAAGAAGATTCTAAGGTAAGGCCTTAGAGAGATCCATTAACACAGCACCAATTTGTTGATTATTTTCAATTGCAAATATCAAGTCTTCTATTAGCCTAAATAGTGCATGCTGTGAGGAAAAATGTTTTCTATAGGCACAAAGATATCTTGAAAATTTTTTCTCAAAGAATGATAAGAGTTGAAGCTAAATGGCTTTTTCGAAAATGTCGTCAGCAAACTAATTGGACGGTAGTTTTACTTGCTAAAAGGGTCTTTCTTCTTATATACTGATGTAACTATAGCCTTTTTTAGCGATCTTGGGAAGACCCCTTGAAGAATACACTTATTTCGACTGAAATTTTCACAAATTTTGAATTTATCATGTCACTACCAGAAGCATTTTTATGATTAAGGTTTGTAATTATGTGCTGAAGAGCTTCTATCGGTATTTGCTCAAAGTTTAGAAAAGAATTATTGGTCTAGCAGGATTTGATTTTTCTCGCACTTAAATGCGTTTGAAAATGCAAATGCCTTATTATAATTCTCTTATTGACAAATCCTCCTTACTTATAGAAGAAACGTTTTCATGTTTTCATTCGGTTGCAAACGTGGCGGAACCGGCAAGGCTGGTAAAGGCATGGGAGGCCTCTATTGAAGTTGTGGCATATTCCGTCCCTTCTAGCATCAACTCCCTCGTTATTTCTTAAGGGTCCATTGTTAAAAAGAGCATAATCTTTTACTAATTGTGTCTGATTAACAGTAGAAACAGGCATCCATAGTTGTTGATGAATAAGACCCCACGAGAGGGTTTTATCGTTAGCTGCCTTATAAGGAAATTTGTAATCATACAAGAGCCAAACTAGCGAATTATGATACTTGGCGGCATAGCCAATTATGTCTAAATACTCTACCAACTCCCGAGCACGTGCTGGGAACTTATCAACGACAATTTTGATATATACAAGAAAAGCAGTGGTCCATTCGTTCATGTCCTTGATCTGTTTTGGTGTACAATACGCTTCGTTAGTTGCAATTCAAAATTCGGTCCAAGGACCGCAGACAGGTTTCCATTGGTCTCGTTGGCCGCAATGTGATGTAAATTTTTTGGTAAAAGTTTAGAAAGGTCAAAAAACTCACCTTTTTGAAATTATTTTTCGTAGGCTGGGGAGATCTCTGGGGTGAAACCACCGTCGACGGCAGTGAGTGTTCTGGTTTGATTTGCTTGCCCCGGAACAGATGCCATTCCAATGCTCTCCAGATTCGCCAATGTTGGTGTTGTAGCGGTCTGCCCCAAGCCCAAGTCGACAGCGGCTTTCGCAGCCTGGCTTGCAACAGTTGCAAGTTTCTCTCCCACCGTCTTCTGAATCATACCACGGATTTCTTCCATCTGACCTCTATTCAAGGTGACACCAGGATCGTTGTCGTTCTGGCTCTCTGCGGTCCCCTCGGTTTCTTCCACTGACTCTGCAGTCTGATTTGGACGAGAACTTGCGGTGCTGGCCACAGTAGCCGATCTTTTACTTCGCCTTGCTGCATTAGATTTCTGCTTAGGCATAATTTTGCGCAAGAACACAAAAAATAACTTTATCGTTTGAGAGACTCTGGATTTCCGCGAGGAGATCTCAGTTGAGTGAGGGATCAACAGGGAGTTATCTTTTTTAAAAGAGTTTGATTGACATGTTGACATGCAGGGCGCAGGGCGTGTGCACCTCAGATTCACTTTCTTATTGGTTGGAGTTGGTCAGCTGACTAAATGCCGGCTTGCCATTGGGTAAAGGATATATTTAGATTTTGTGGTTTAGACCACACGGGCAATGTAAAGAGTGCAAACTGTTGAGGTTTCCGCATCCTGCTCATGTCAATGTTTAATTTGTACCCTGTGGGCAAGAGTTACTTGGCGTCGAAATAATTAACTTAAATCCACGGCTTGCCATGGATTCTCCAAAACTTAAATCCACAGTAACATCCTTGATATGCAGTATGTATTATTGGTATGCAATATTGATTGCGAAAAATTGAACCTGGCCATATTTATTGACCTTAACAAAGCCTTTGATACGGTTGAGCACAAAATAATAATAAAATTTCGTAGATACGGTATAAGGGGCACTATTGGATACTGCTGAAAAACCTAATGGGGGCAATAAACACTGAAGCACGCAAGTAGGTATTCATTAGTTCTACTTTGCTATGTGTTCTTTTTTATGATGCAACTGTGACAGGTTTATGTTGCGATGATTTTTACCAATGCAAAGAATAAGAAGAAAAGTGCGCAAATTCCATTTTCGCGGAATTTGATTTGATAGATCGGTCATGACATATGAGATTCTTAACAAATTAAGCCTCGAAAGACAAGCTTCTGGGGACTATTCTGGCAAAATTTTGAAATCTGCACTTAGCAAAGACAATCGGGACTTGTTCAAACAGGCACAAATGACGCACGCACATCAAGGAAATGTTAGACATTTTTATCCCGAAAATCATGTCTACGCCATACACAAGCGGGGACAAAGGTGCAATTACAAGAAGGTGATTTAATTTAATTCACAAGTAAACAGAGAAAGAGATTATTGAAAATTCAGGATAAACACAAGGACAGTAGACAGACAAATGTGGATAGCCCTTTTCCTCTGGTTTAAACTGCAAGGCTCTACCATTGCCTCAATACATTTTCATAAAAGTGTATTTCTGGGTTATTACTATGATCGCGAAATACTTACAAAATTACGATAAACATCGCCAACATTTTTTAAATAATTTAAAACCATTTCCGTATAACACCTCTCAGAATCGGACATAGACCGAAACAAGAAACTTATTGGAACTTGTACAAGATGTGATTCGAAATACACCAATCCGAAAGAGAAGCCAAATGGCATTGTGTTTTACGCAAGAAGAAAAAGATATGCCCGAAAACATTTCCGCTGTTAATCGGAATTTTGAAGTTTTGTACTACTCCAAAAAAACGGCCAATAAATCTTATAAAATAATACAACTTATTTTGATAAAATCTTTCCCTTTAATGTTTGACCTTAGATACTGAATAGATTATAATGAAAAGATAAGGGAGATGTTAAACAGGGGAATTCATACCAAGCTTTGTATCAAATTTAAGTCTTTCCCTCTTCTGAGATCGAATATTGGCTCTAGAAAATTGAGACGGAAATTGTAATAATCTCGAGATAAAAGATTACGTAAGACTGAAAGACGAAGTAGAAAATAGAAGAAAATAGCAGACATACAGTAGTGCAATATTTTTATTGACCAGCATTGTCAGTCAAGCTCCAAGATGCCAATCATTAAAAAAATCATTGAACAAAACCGACATTGCAGAAAATGCTGATTTCGGGGAAGTGTTGACGAAAAAAATGAAGAATTCACTTTAAACTCAAAATTAAAATGTACCTCTGCAATTATTGTAACTAAAATATTTCTCACCGGATAAACCTTTTTTTCATCAGTTCACTAGACACCAGAAGAACAACAGGCCAGCAAATGGCCAGCAGAAGCGGGTAGGTTGCGTGACTTGGGTCAAAGTTGTATTCAACATCAGGAATATTAGACAAAAATAGTGACACGGCCGTGTATATCGCTTGTAACATCACGCTACAAAAAATTGCCATAAAGTAAGCAGAGAAGAAAGTAAGTAGGAAGAGAAAACATATACTTTTAGAACAATAAATTAAAACATACCAGCATATTACAGATAACATCCAATACTGATTTTCAAATGGTGATTTGCTCCACAGATGTTTTGTTCTGTGCACATAGCTTGCAGACAATACCGCTGAAATTGTAGAAATATTCACCTAAGTTCACAAATCCTAACAAATAATTTAAGAAATAAAGTGAGCAGGGAAAGAGCAAATAGCACGTTATAATAACAGTTACTCAACTAACAGACGTTCACACCTTTCAGATGAATCGGAAACTTGCGATGCCATAACATAGTAATATGTGCGTATGAACCAAGAACAGTGAATTTTTGCCATTTTGGAATTGGAATTTTCAGTAAAAATATTATTTTTTAGACATAGTTATTCATTTGTTTAGAAGTTGGAAAAGGAAACTGATCATGAATCGCCTTTTCTTGACATTCCGGTAGACAGCAGCTCTTCTGCTGCCAAAAACCTTAGTTTATCATGAGCAAATGTACACGCTGGGTTGCTCTCCAGTTCTCTTTAGCATTTCATCTCTCGCATAACTTGGACTAAACTAAAATATATATACTTACCAAAGTTGATAGTTGTAAACAACAAGGTTATATCCTGAGACATAAACAATCCTTCTCTGTTAGATTTGCTCCAGCCATGCCAAGGCTCAGAAAGATTTCTGAAAAATAAAATCATGTCTGAGGACAACGTCCCTTACTGGAATCTTAGCGACAAGGCTTCAACCCATCTCCCACAAATGAGTCTTCCTTGCGAGAAGTTCACATTGTAGATCAAAATAACCAAATTTTATGAAGGAAACGATCTAATGTTTCGCTTCTACGCAGAAAGTATTGAAATTTGTTGTATTAAAGAACAATCAGCGAAAAAAATACCAAATAGAAATGAATCTCATTAAATTTACAGCAAAAACTAATATGACAAGGATGCAAAACAAGCTGTCGGAGACGCGTTTCAGTCCCCCATTATTTAGTAAGATATTTAACTCAAATATCTGACTAATATTAAATTGAAAAGATGAGGTAATTTCACTATAAATATGACCAGTGGCGGAACGTGGAAAACTTTCCAGGTGGGCAAAACTCAAATCACAGAAAAAGTCATCATTTAGTCTTTAAAGTAAACAAAATTTTATATCTGCTTGACTTCTGGCCTTGGCTGTCTGTTTTTTTTTTGCCTGTGCTTCTTATATTTTGCACCGGCATTAATTTCAATTTCAAGTTCAAGTTTGCCCCGCGCTGCTACGTTAAAGTTTATAACAAATGATTCATTGATTGAATGACTAATGTAAACACAGCAAAAAAACTATGATTTTTATGTATTTAGTTGGATTACTTGGGGCTAGATGAAACGTACCCCGCTTGGTGACAAACTTCATTGCTGTTAACCAATTGGAACGCGGAAAACGATTGAAATTGAATGGAGAAGCGTAATGATTGATTGGCTCATCTCTTCCACACGGCAGATTTCATTTGGCCTCGGTAGAACGTAAATCGAATCATCAGTAAAAATATTTATGATATTTTTGTCCCGCTTTTCAGCGTTTAGAAAGGAGAACAGTGGGTGACTTGTATTGCCAAATTCGAATTTTCAGCGAAGAGAAGGAAAAATCATCTGTAGAAAAATGCGTTGGTTCTCCTTTTCTACAAAGACAATTATTTTGGTTTTATTCATATTTTAACTTCAACCACTTCTGTATGTCTTATATCAAGCTGATATCAAATAATAATGAAAATGATATAATATCATAAGAATCATTTACTTCACTACAAAATTCTATAATCAGCATCTCGATCAGCACAGACTGCTTTAAGTATTATTATCTCATCGCTTTCCAGCTATAAAAAGTCCGTTAGTTCCCATGCGGCCCATTATCACAAACTCCTATTGTATTTATTTACCTCATAATTTTTTCTCATGGTGTTATGGACTGGTCACCCTTCCCCAACGATAGGTCAGTTTGCATGCGAACGTTCGCAAAAAATAAAAACAAGATGTAAAGAGGGGGTCTCGCAGGGAAGGGTGACCAATCAGAGACACCTTGAGAAACAATAATTAGATAAATACAATGAACCTCTTATTGATAATGAGCCTTAGAGGAATTGTTTTTTGAAAGTCGATAGGCCGTAAAAAGAAAAAACATTCAAATAAAGGTTAGACTGTGCTTATTATAGAATTATTATGTTACGAATGATGTTCCGTATCATAAGATGATTTTCACTATCACATAATATGACACAATATGAAAAGTTGGAGTTAAAATCTTAAAATATAATCATAATCATCAAAGTTATCTTTGTAGAAAAGGCGAATCAAGACATTTTTCTAGAGCAAATGTTTTCTTTTCTCGAGTAACAGACTCAAGTCTTGTGTACAGTATAGGACATGTGTATAAAAATAGTATGCGTTCGCAAATCGCAATACGAAAATCGCATGCGAACTGCGAACTGCGAGCGAAGTGGAAATGGACCTTTATTCTACAAATTTTGGCTCGGTCCCCCAGGAAAAATAAGGTAGAGTAATTGAGCAAAAGAAAACTTCCTTACTTAGCACCAAGGAGAAAATGACAGCGTCCAGTACTTCCATGATTATTATTGCAGAATGAAAATAGCAGCCAAGCAAATAGCCCGCAGACGGTGTATATAGAATTAAGACCAAATGTTGGAAGAAACTGAACCAAGTACTGTTTTGACTGATCCTAAAAAGTTAATAAAAAATGAATCATTGATGATAAATAACTGATGGAATGTCAAATACAACAAAATCTCTTAATTTTTATTTAGACAGTACGTCCGCAGTGAAAGGAAAACTTTAAACGTAATTCACAAAAGTTGAAATGAGCTGAAACGACCTGACACGAGCTCAAACGATGCATTAATGCAATCTATTCTAATAGCTAAAAGCAGCATGTGTTAGTATCAAAGCAGTCATCCTTCCTGGAACTCAGTGGAATCTTATATACCCTCATCAAGGAATTTCAATTGATTTCACAGGAATCCCTTCGAAATCCTTTTGTTTGAACGAGAATCTCGTGCGCCTTTTCGAGAAGTGAAATTTCCCTCGGAGATATTGATTATCTGTCTGTCAGTAAATTTAACAAAAATGCCGAAGAATCTTTCTTGAAGAGGGGCCAAATCTCCAGGTTTCCTCAGCATGTATGGAAGAATGCAAATGATGTTGATCTTCGTATGCACGTTTGAGGAAGTCCCATTCCCTCGTGTCCCGGAAATGCTGAAGTTCGCTGTATCAGAATCCTAGGAATCTTTGGAAAAATCCCCAGGAATCGTAAGAATCTTCGCAATTTTTTAGGGATTCCGGGAATCTTGAAATCTCGAATACCAGTTTGACGAGTGACTTGCCTCTTGGGTCCCTATCTACTGTAGTATGCCACTTTTGGAACTTATGGAGAAATCTACTCTAGTGTTAAATATGTATGGTGCTGAAGAAGTCTTAACATTGCTGAAACAAAACAAGCCTAACGGGAGGAAAAGCCTTTCGCTGTATGACTGAGAATAACAGGGCGAATTCTTCAAGCGCTAAAGTTCAGTGAAAATGTCCTTGGCTCTCTGGTAATGCAGGACAGATTCGAGTCCCATCTATTGTGGTATAAATCTGTGGACAAATTGTTTGTATTTTCAAACATTTTAACCGTTTCCTGTAACCGTGCTACGCAATTTTGTTATAAACGATAACACCCCACAAGCTTTATTTCAACTGAAGATGGATCATGAATCTGAAAGATGCTTTAGAAACAAAAATAAATAATCGATTTTACTGAAAGTCGGGGCAAAACGAGTCGGCGGGTTAAAATGGGTCATTTTTGAACAATCGTAGCTAGAAGCTACAAGGCATAATGATCAGATGAAGCAGGTCCAGCAGGTCAAGCCAGAGTCAAGAAGAAGACAATATGCAGTAATATCATAACTATCAAGGAAGAGTATGAATATGGTAGAAAGCAAATGCCATACATTCTAGCATGATAGCGCGATGCACAGCGTGGTGAGAAATTGGTGAAATGTACCAAGCATAACCTTTGGCTACATGAATTATGCTATGCAGAAACTAAAGTACTCAATTTGGTTTGTGATTTGCTAGATCTTAACTCAGTTGCCAATTAATTTGCAATTTTCAGATTAAATTTTGTATAATAATAGTAATTTTTGAAAATTTCACCTTTGTGTTTGTATACTTGTCAGACGATGCCCATTCTTCAGTAGTTAATTCGTGATCTTTTCATCGTACTCTGCTGTATTTTTTATAGAATTATTTCGCCCATATCTGGCTGACTCGTTTTACCACAACTGATGGGGTAAAATGGGTCGCTCGACTAATTTGTTAAAAATGGTCAAAATAACAAAAATATTTATTAATATTTCAAAATTCCATAATATTTCATGACAAGGGATGCTATTCTGACTGTTACAAGAAAACAATTTATTAATGTTATTCTCGAGCTTTTTTTTACATTTCTCTCAAACGGTGACTCGTTTTGCCCCGACTTACGCTACTTCATAGATAAGAGGTGATTTCGGGAAAATATTACGACTTCCAGCAGTGTCATAATTTTAGACAAACTAAATTATTCAATTCTAAGGGAACCACAAACAGCAATTATTAAAATTGAACCCCAATTTTTCAGCAAAACTAACAGTGGGTATAAAATCTTGATGTAGGTTCAGGTAAGGCCCCAATATCAGATACCAATTTTCCAAACATTACGTTTCTGAAGAGGCACAGACAGTAGTTAAAAACAGAACGATGATTATTATTTACAAAACCTTCGTATGCTCATGGTAATAAAAATTTGTTTTCATGAAATAACTCCGTAGAACTGCAAAACAGCCTCAATCACAACTGATATAAACCGAAAGAATGGCTTAAAACTTTCTTTCAATCTGGCAAAGCAACCAACCGCCTTCGACAACCTTTGGTGTCCGAATGGATTATCGGTTGAATTGGGATGCAGAAATCTAAGATTTAAACCGTTGAGGTGTTAGGACAGATCCAATATACGAAAAATATTATTTTTACTCGCAAGATTTGTGGACGTAGAGAAGAGGCACAAGTATTACTTTGTTTGGGCAGTCATTGGGATAGCACCTTGACCAACATACTATGCGAGGGGTACACATATGAAGGGTGCAGTAGGCCCCTTGCATAAGTAAGCTGTAATAAGTAAAAGTTAATAGCTAACTATAAACGATGCCACATAGCTGTGCGGCCTACCGCCAAGATGCAACCCCAAGACTGTTACTAGTTAGGCGTTCTTAGATTGTAAATGCTTGTTTTGGTACAAAGTGAGCTGTCCGTTCGGCGTGTGGTGCTAAGCCGAAAAACCGGACCATTTGGAAGCGAGACAAGGCATCTGCGATACTTTTATCTGCTCCTGCTATGTGCTTGATGTTAATTTGAACTCATTTTTTGCAGCGATAAAAAAACAGTTGACGAAGTAACGACATCATGGCTGGGCATTTTGTGCGTTGAGCGGCTCATATGTCCACGATTGCACGATTGTCACAATGAAACAGCAAGCGTTTGCCTCGAAATAACGGACCCTATAATAAACAAGACAAATGAATTGGATATAACTCTCTTCACTGGATTGTGTAGTTCTGACAAGACGAGGGCCATTTTTCCGCGACCCATTTCCCTTTGAAGTAAATTCCGAACCCTGATAAACTAGATGCGCCAGTATAGAGTTCCAAATCTGGAGACAATGTCACGGATGGGTCCAGAATTTTGTATTTGACATTCCATTCCGGTAAATAGTCAAACCACCATAGAATATCTGCGCGTGCTTCGTTGCTAAGGGTGATGTGATAACCGAGTCTCTGTTTCCAGTGTCTACTTCAATGCCTAAGTAGGCCAGGAACTTCAATCCCTTAGTAGGCCAGGACTTTTCGGGTGCGATGGGAATTCCTAGTTGTTGAAATATAGCCATAGTCAGGTTCAGATTGTTTAGAAATTCGCAACTGTGTGGCTGCCCGGCTAACAAGAAGTCGTCGGAATAATGAGTAGAATGCTTAATATAATAATTTTGCTGCATTATCCAAAGAAGTCCGTCTGTCCCTTGATAAAAACATTCCAAGCTTCTAGCCACCCCTGGAAATTTGCTATTTTGGCTCTTTTCTAGTTTGACGCTAATGCTAACGTATCGGTATTGGGGCTATTTTCCTTTAGTTGCAGGTAAAATGTTGATTGCTGCTGCGCAATATTATAGAGAGACTCGGGAAGAAGGTTGTTGAAATCAACATATTCTTTGGCTTGGAGGGCTTTATGGATTTTTGCCGGGAGGGAGCTTCTTAGCTTTAGAGTATGAATTATCGTGAAGCAAGTTCATACCTGGTTTTTGCAGAGTTGGCATAGGGAGGACTGGGTTCTGACTTGTACTAGTTTTTTGTCTCCTTTCGCTTTGATGTTGATTGGGAGCCACGATGGATGATGCACATGAGAGTTGCTGTGCGACTGTGGGCGCTGGTACCGAGATTTGCTGCCTTTGGATCGGCGGCTGCTGCTGCAATGAGTGAATTTCATCTCGTCCTATAGCTCTTAATTTTTCTCGGTTCAGCATGATAATGTTACTTGACTGCATGTCTTCTGTGGCTTGGCTTGCTAGGGGTTGATCAGCTTGCCTTTGTTTCCCAGCGTTCGTAGGTAAGGAGGAAGGGCCTGCTTCCCCATCGTGAAAATAATCAAACAGCCTTTTTGCAATTTCTTGCCAGAAGACGACAAGGGGTAGTGGTCTGCTTTACTCCATAAAAAAGGAAGGTTTGATTTGTTCCAGTCCTTAAGGACATGAGCTCGTCCGGTTTACGATTTATGTTAGAAGAACTCTGCATTATACAGCTCACGGCGAAATAATCGAGATCAGATTAAAAACACTCACGTACTTGAACGTAAGAAATAACAGACTGACGGGTCGGAGGGCAATGCCGTGGAAGGCGTGTCCGCTGACGGGGTCTAGTATAGAGACTAGAGGTGAAAACGAGGCTTCGCTTTCACCATTAAACCACATGTACGCCATGCTCAAATGCTGTATGATGGCTTCTTGAATTTGTAAGCCAATATATAGTACATATGAATAGAATGTCTAAAAGCTTCCATTCTTCAAAATGATAAAGCTTCTGGTAATCTTGCTTGCTATTAAACGGAACACACATTCTGTAGGTATAGTACACAAGTCGGTTCACATTGTGTAAAGAAGGTAAAAAAGCTGAAAAATGCAATGTATATTGGTTGCTATAACGTATTAACTTGCATTAAATAGAAACAATAAACTGTTTGGTGAGATAAATAAGGGGCTTTATTTCAATAGCAATCAAGTGTTTATGGTGGTTTCTTAAGTGCAGGACTATACATGAATAACATAGACAAAAGGCAAAAAAGATCAGAAACGTCTCGCACGAAAAACAATACGACTTCATGAGTACCGATATGACGTTCAGGTTTCAGTAACTCATTTGCTGATGATAATCCAGATCGACATGCTAGTACTATAATAGAAGTTTAATTTCACGTCATTTTCATTGCTCGTAGTTCCAACCAGCCAAACCATTTATACATGATATGGTTGGTGGTAGGTTCAGTAAAACTAATTGCCGATAGAGCAGTTAAATATAAGGGATTTAGCAACGACAATTCAATTAGAGATGACTGGACGGGAATGGGCATAAACCAGCCTGGGGGTAATCTTCTTGGATGGGAAGTTCAAGTTAAACAGCGTAATAAAATACATACATCTAAAACATAAATATTGCTGAATATATTTATTTTTTCTCTTATACTCACGTAAATATTGCTGATTCTTTTACCACTCATTTGTTTCATCAAATCAGTGTCGGCTGGAGTTGCAATCAGTGAAACAGACAACACGGGAGCAATAATAATTGTTAGCCAAAGTAACTGTAATCCAGTTAGAGGAAATGGAAGCAACATGCAAAACGAAATTAACATCAAAAGAGAGAGAGACAAATAGCATGAACAAAGAAACAGGAAACAGCTTTTTGCGTTGACCATCAACCGACGAGCCTAAAAATGAAAACAATTAAAAAATAAATTGTTTTATATGTCATAATATATTTGCCATATGTTATAATATATGTTCCATATGCCATACTATTTTGACAAATATGTCAAAATACATGTGCGGCATGGTTTGAATTTTTACTTTAAAATGCAGATGATCACTGACGTAACTACCTGAAGCGAATCTAATTATGAAATTACCAAGAAATAGTTTAGTAACATGTTGTTCTATTAAATTAAAATCCGATACTCTTCAGAAATAAATAACAATTAACGCATCACTGGGTTTCAAATACTTACAATAACTCGCATGGATATTATAGGCCTAGCTATGTAGCTGGGCACCGATAACACTGCATCAGACAGCTTTTGGAGCACATGGTTCACGAAAGAAGGCAAAGTATATTCATTGGAAACGGAGACCAGAAAGTATAGTCATGGAGTCATGGATTACGGTGAATTAACTGGGAAAAATAAGATAGAAAGAAGACGAAAACCCTGGGTGGATGTCATGTGAGAATTGCCTGGGGGAATGTCAATGGTTCGCAATAATGGACGGAAAACACGACTGTTTTGTCTTGAATGGTATCACGGCTGCGATGCCATTAAGGCGTATAGAAAAAGAAGGGTTCGTGTTAATACCATGCCAAAGTTATCTCATATGAAAGGTTAAAAAAATTGGAGTGATTTTCACTCCGTTTTTAGGTGATGACAAAATAATTTCGTGCTGAAGTTATGGATATTCTTTTATAAGTGGGAATGAAAATTACCTATTTTAAAAACTATCCAGTCTTGTGTGAACGGGTCTATCGAATATGAAAATCAAGACCAATCGTAAAACTAATGAAGTGGCATGAAGAACTACGAGGTAAGCGTAAGTTAAAACTAGAACCCAGGACTTGTAGAGATCGCATGTAGGCCTCGCCACTAGCAAGTCGTAAGTTGTTAACACTGACAGATAACATCCGAAAGCCAATTTTACCAGAGATAACGACTGAATTTTGGATAAGTTGAAGGTTTTCTCTAAGCAAGGATTATTACTTTTTAATGGATATGGGTGTGGAATTTTTCTTTGAAACTCTAAAGAGAGGCAACAAAATGGACGCTGTTACGAATTAGATTTGATATATCGATACTGGTTTGAAAATAACTATGTGTTAACGTGATTTCGCATGTTTTCAAATATTTTTCTTGTTTGCAATACTATTTTTGGAAATATCGGCAACTCTTGTTTAGACAATAAATTTCTGATTTAAAGGACGTGTAAATATGAACAACAATGAAGTAAAAAAAGGACAGCAAACACCAATTTTCCCAAACTGCGCAGCATGTGCTCTGTCATCCTTGAATTTTCTGCAAAGTGCTCTTTGCACACTGGGGAGAAACATTTTTTCCTATGTTCTGTCTGCGGGTAATTATGCATGCTGGGTAACTCGTCTACATATAAATAGGCCCTGGATCGGCACAACCTTCTATCTATGACTCATTTGTCTTATACTTTTTAATATACTAGAAAATCTCATTCTATTTGAAATACATCGCAAGAATGATAAACCTCAAGCAATATTTTTCCAGTCTCTGCTTCTACGAATAAATAGCGAATCGCGAATGGGAATCGCGAATGCCTTTAAAATCAAATGGCATCAATAAGTTTCTGTGCAACCATATTAGGAATGATACGTTGATCTTTTGATACTTCGCAATTGGTATAAGAATCAAATATTCAATCATTATGAGTCAGTGCGAGCCTCGATCTGAAGGTTGCCAAGTTCTCCAATTTCTTCTAAGTTCCACTTATGTTTTAGATTCTCTCAAATTCTCAGAGGTAACAAATCGTTAACATGTCGTCTCTCAAGTTCTTTTTTGTCTGCCCAAACTTCCCTCCTTCAATGCAGCCTCCAATAACAAGACTGGCAAGCAGCCCAATGGAGCCCCAGAGTACAAATGTCAGTCATCTTTAGCCAATTTTAACGATATGTTTTGTTACAATTAGTCCTGCTTCTAACTTCTTCATTATTTACATGACATTTCGTTAATATTTCGTTACGTTTTGGAATAGAAATTTTTATGTTTTCTTAGTATTTAAATTCACCAAATACGTTATTATCCTTCATTCTTTACACAAGAGAAACTCCAACAACCGAGTAACTTGGCATTTGGGATCAAAGGATATATAGCCAAGGCATGTCAAAAGGTGTTAATGTCTTTCCCAACAAGCCAAGGCAAGTAGCTCGACTGCTCTAAGAAGGCCAACATATGTCTCTAAAATAACTTGAAGTGAACTAACCTCGCATATGACTGAGATGAATCTAGTCTTTTCTTGACTTTTACAAGAGAAAGAGCAACCGAGACCATTGAGAAAAGAACTCATCTCAAGTGATGGAATGCCTGTTAAACAAAAAATTATTTCTAAAACTTTCTAAGGCCCTTTGCACACTAGACCTAAAATTCTGCCAAAATTCTACCAAACAGTGGGGCGCATTTGCTTATTATTGAGTTCCGACCATAAATTCCTGATGCCCTGAAATAGTCTCTATCAATCATTTCGACTTCTGATGACAGATTCGATAGGGTTCACCGTAACGTCTGAGAAGGATTCTTTCTTTCTTTCACCCTCAATGCACCATCAACTTGAATTATATTCATTTTGAAATTGCCTATTTTCGACATTTAGTGAATAACATGAATTAAATTTAAGAATCTGGGTTCTCCGACTTTAGCTCTTCAGAATATTGTTGAATAAAGAACCTTAATGCCGCTTGTTGCATTTGTAAAAGTGATAGTCTAACATATGCAGATAATACCAACATCATTCTTTGCATTCTGCCCTGGCCGCTTTGCTCCAGCAAATAGAAAACAATCATAAAAAAGCATGAAAAACTCTTCATCCGACATCTTCTTTCGAGAACGAATGAAAAAAGCAAGAAAATTTCGCTTCAGGTCAAGAAATTAATCCGTGATGACATTTGGCAGAAATAAGGGCAGCTCGGGAGCTGCCCATATTTAATTAGTCGGCCTGTTTCATCCTTACTAGAATTTATGGATAGTAGAAAATGCAAAAAGTCCTTGCACA
>JACTAT010000010.1:520166-767489 GCA_014526335.1 Chrysaora quinquecirrha
CCTCGTTTAGAAAATTTCGATTGCGGCAGTTTGTGTGCTGAAATTAGATAATTGGGATTGTGCTGAAGTTTGATCTTGTTACACTTGTTAGGTACCTTAAATGTAGCTAGTGTTGGTTAAATATAGTTTAATCATCATATCACTTTTTTGTTCATTTTATGGGCGTTCAAAGTTTGCAATTTTATAAGGGCTCAGACCAGTCTGGGTGAAACGTTTCACCCCCAAGCCACCACGGTCAAAGCTCTCACAGAATTGAGAACTTTGAACGCTCATAAAATCAGTATTACAAGCGCTAAGACAATGACACTTCGCGTGTAGACTAAGTTTCGGATGCTTTATTGATCTCTGCATTAAAAACTCAATATCTTGTAATTTTGGAAAAATTTCACACTGTAGGCCTTTCAATCAAAAAGCAGAGGCCTATATTGTATACTAAAGAACTTAGAAGTGTAATATTGAACGTTTAACTCCATTTATTGTAAGTGTTTCTTTTTATAAGAAACTTACTATAATGACTTTGAATATAATAATCTTTTCTTTGTGAAGATAAGAAGTGAAAAAAGCTAAGAAACTATTTCTGTTTAAAGCTACTATAGTAATGGTGCCCTACATTAAGAAACCCTACTATAATGTAAGGAGCATAATTTATAAAAATAATGAATATAGGTGCCAAGTATAGTAAACTAAGTATGGCACTCAACTCGTAGCGCTGCGAGTTTAGGGCTCTACACAGTTTTTAAGTACTGAACAAAATTTGTATCCCAGATTTGGCCGGATGGTATGGAATTAAATTTACCTTATTTTACCCCCATATGCATGGTTTGATGGTTAGAATTTGTTGAATTGCTTGTTGTTTATATAATTGAGCAGGCTTTTTCAGCTGCATGGCGCTATTTCTCAAAAAATAAAAAAAAAACCTAAAAGCAGGGATAAAGCTTCCATGTATTTAATACAAGAAAGTTAATTATGAAAGAATACACGTTTTTTTATAAGGAACCACTTTTTAGGAACCTACATGTAGAAGGCCCGAAAATTTAAAGAACTTGTACTACTAAAGAGAAAATCACTAAGGAACTTTTCATTGTTGAATATTTTTATCACTGGAAACTATCAAGAATTAGAAAGCCTGTTCCATTCATTTGCAGTGGCAAATCACATAAATTGTACTTTGCGCATGTATCAAATGTTTGAAATATGAAGTAAAAGGAACAAGGCAAAACGGCACAGAAAAAAACAACAACAAAATCAATATTGTTTGCCAATATTTCGTCCTGCCATGCAGGACTTCTTCAGGGCTAATGAGAATAAAATCTAACCGCTATTACAAATCAATCAAATATGTACATATTTTGAATTAGTATGGTTGATTATGATTGGTTGACGTGAAAATGAGGTTAGAAATAATTGATGGAAATGTACGTTTGGTATGGATGAACAGTGATGCAAGAGAGAGAGATAGTTGTGGACAAAAGAATATGAGAATAGGCAGCTATAATAATGTGTGAAAACTAAAAGAAGTAACAGGATAAGATTTGTAAAAAGGAGATGGTAGCTAGAAGAAAGAGCGAATAAGTAATAGGAATAAAGGATGTAGTAAGGGATTAGCGATCTGTAGTCCTATTCATGCCGTTAGGTGAGAGTGTGTTGGCTAAGCCAATGAAATACCGTTCTTTGGCTCGCCTTACACTCTCGCGTTTGTCTCGTATCTGTAGCAGTGGCAGTATTGGTAAGTCTTGTAATGAGTGACCAGGTTTGCAGGAGTGTTCTGCAATGCCTGATTTGTCATGTCGTTTATGTATTATGTCACGTCTGTGTTCATTAAGTCTGTTACATACTCGTCTACCTGTTTGTCCAACGTACTGGCAGTTTGTCTTATTGTCCTGTATACATTTGTGGCATTTTATGAGGTAGATAATGTTAGTTGAGTTGCAGTTGAGTTTTTGCGTTATGTTGAAAGTCTTTGTAGAGTTAGTAAAGTTGACAGTATTAGCCCCGTGCTGTATGTGCTTGCAAGTATTGCAGTCGCGTCTGGAGGAGCATTTGTAGATGCCCTGGAGACCACCGGTAGTGTCGGTTTTGATTCTGGCACTAACCAGGTAGTCCCTGAGGTTTTTGGGGTGTCTGTAACTAAGTATCGGTGACTGTGGGAAAGCTTCTTTGCAGTCCTGTGAGTTCTGTAGTATGTTAAAGTTATCTGTAATGATGGACTTCAATTGTGGAACACTGGGGTTGTAAGTTGCCACAAAAGGAGTCCTGTCGTTATATCTTTTTACAGTAGTCATTAAACTGTTTGTGCAGTGAAAATTAAGGAACTATTAAGGAGCTTTTGGAACTACAATCGTCTCCAAAGAAGTCAACAAATAAGGAACTTTAAGAACTAGGCCTTGAGCTAGGTTTTTTATAAAAAAAAGCGTGTACTCCCCCCTATAGTAGCCCTTGATTAGCAATCATCCTAGCGTTTGATAAGCCATCATGCATAGACTAATCATAGACCATCAGGAAACTGAATCAGTGATGATCACTAGTGATCGAAAACTTAGATTAAAAAAAGATGTGTAGAGGTACCTCTTGAGTTTGATGTTTTTGCCTCATCTCCCATTAGCAGGCGCTTGCTTGCAAAACTTGACTGAAACATTGAACTGCCCTTCTTCATCAATCTTTTTGCTTGTGTCCTATATACGAGAGATTTTTGTGTCAAATGATCTTACTTTTGGTAGGTCAATCAGAGAAGAGTAAGATATCACATAAGATATAACACAAGGCCAGATATGAGTCACTTAAGTTGGTTTTTATGCATAGAAACAGAAATGATTAGAGGTAAGATGCTTTGGAAAGAAGATTCTATAAGTTCTATTTGCTTGCCATCTGCATGCTGGATTACATGCTTACACTCTTGTTTTTATAAGAATACTATAAATTTTGTCCAGCCTCAATATTCTTAAAAAATGTTCGTTTTGAGCCTGAATATATTCTTAAAGTATTCTTATTTTTCAAACTGATATGGTTTCAAGGGAACTTAGCAGGAAGAAATTTTAGGTATGTCATTACCAGGAAATGGTCGAACGAAAGAAATATAATATAACAATAAGAATGCTCTTAAAATCATGAAATTTTGAACAATAACAAAATGTTTGACAAACAAAGCAAAATATGATTATATGTATTAAAGTCAAGTCCAAGATGTAAATTCAATCAAGCAAATTTATTTCGACCCCATCAATTTCTTCCACTCCTATATAGTCTTCTGTTCCATCGGAAAACACAACTCTGTACTTGTTTTGGCTATTGTTGTAGTATTGTATCTTCCCTGTGAACCAACCATTACTGTACAAGGCTTCCAGTTTTCGCTCACAGAGTTCATCATCATATGATCGATCATTTTCATCATTCACCCATTCCGAATCTTCGTTTGGTGCTTCCTCTGCGTCATCATCAAACACTTCTTTGTCGTTTTCATCGTAGTATCTGGCAAATTGGACACTGGGTCACCCCCAAATGAAGGGATGAAGCTGAGTGGTGGGGCACTTTGTAATGTGGCATACCATCAAGGGTGATTTTTTCATCCTCGGCTCCGCTGGTAGTAATCAAACAGCCCATTTTTCCCAGCATCGCTTTCTCAAGTTGTCATACTCAGTCGTCCAGGCATTCCCCACCCAGTGTGCTATCAAAATTCGCCTTTGCATTGAGGACAACCCTTTCTCGTGCCCAAACCACATGTCCAGGTTATCTCCTTCATCCAACCATTGTTGGTAATTATGTCCAGCAAGGACTTTCAAGGTTTGCAATCCCCACATCGACCACTTGCCACAAAATTGAAAAATTGCAAAAAATTGAAATAAATTATAATACATTTGTTTGAACATGTTGAAGTACAACTGCAGCAAATTATTTGAAACTGAACGAACGACACTTATTTGAAATTTAGTTGAAACTTACTTTATTCAACTTGGGAAAGGGCTGTAGCTCTTTCTTTAAAATTTTATTCTCCTCTTCGCCGAACTTTTCGTCCCACTGGAAGGGGAATTTAAGAATTCTCCCCATTAACCTGAAAGACATTTTAGACAGCTTATGTTTGTCGATTGTCGAGGGCATCAATTGTAAAAAAAAACGTCTTTAATACCAAAGCTGAGCAACCAAAGCCCAGGGGGGGTGATCATTGACTTTCAATATAGGGGGTGTCCAAGCCAATATTTGGGGTCTGAAATCTTAAGCTTATTCAATATTTGGGGTCTGTGAAATATAACATGGACAAACATTCAATATTTGGGGTCAACACATCTGTAGGAAGAATCATGCAATTTGGTGAGATTCATTACAATGACCCATCCAACTGCCAAGAGCTTATAAATTGTAAATTGTCATGAAACTGATGGCTAAACCCGAGAAAACATTTTAGGTGTTCAAAAATACATAGCAATATTTGGGGTCTCCGAAATTCAAAACTGAATACTTGGGGTCCCCAAAACATTAGACTCAATATTTAAGGGTCTTCAAGGAAATAGTGGCATGGACCCCCCATATTGAAAGTTAATGAGTCCCCCTGGGAAACAAAGAAGGTATAACAAATTAATTCATTTTTTGCAAAGTGTTACTAACCTATCCGTGATTTCAGCATTCGAAGAACTCAGCACTTTGGCTCTTGACTTCGTAAGGCCACTAGCTCAAGACCCTTGCAAATATCCATCGTGAGCTTGCAGCAAATATTCTGACATGGTCGTTGAGTTCTTTGACTTGTTAATAAAACAGAACATGTTGTTGATAGACAGTGTCTCTTGAATTCGTTTTCTAGAAACATACAATACTCTTTACAATGTGTCAAACTACAGAAGTAGCAGAACTGTAGTTTTTTATGTTTAACTGTAATTTAAACAAACTTTGAACTCAAATTATTGTCATCTGTTATCATTTTCTTAAAAGGATGTTTTGAATCGAACACAAAGATCCTGTAATGAAGAGACCAGCCCAAACGTTGGAACACAAAGATTCTTCCTTCTGGTTTACCACCCAGTGACATACAGAAGACTTTCAAGACTATTAAATTGTAAAGACTTCGTTTTGAAACATTGGTTTCTTATCGGCGGATTCTGCTTACTGTAATTTGGGAGATTTTTTGTATTGGAAGAGAAAGTGAAAAACTACAAAAACTGAGTCGAGATTTCCAAATTGCTTGTATTAAATGTCTCATCGCAAGTTCCTTCCATTGCTTGACGCTAAATTCATGCTTGATGTGGCAAGGTTTAATTCCCTTGTTGAATATACTACATGTGCCAGACGACCCAGGTGGGTTACTATTTATTCGATAATTCCCCTAAATATGAGTTTTTTTTCGTGCAGGTTCAGAATTTGTTCAGAATCGGTTGACAAAACCTCATGTTAACATTTGCAATCAAAGAAAATACTTGCTGCCTGGCGTTCGTCTTCAATGGCGATTGAGTTCAAACAGTGATGTGTTTTGTTTGATGAGGAAGACTGGAAACACTTCACGCTTATACATTTCCGAAGTGAATCTGGTCCTTCGTCACATACATGTTAAAGATGATGTATTGAAAGGAACTGAAGGAATGCTTATGAAAACTAATGCAATTTACCCAGTCTGCCAACCTCACATGGCAAGCTACTTAATCAATGCCGCAATAACCAGCTGGGTTCAAGATAATGTGTTCAATGGCAAGATTCGAAACAGATTGTTTTTTGCGCTGGTTGATAATTCATCATTAAATAGAGTGGATGAAGGAAATCCGTTTGAGTTTGAACATGTTTTTGTTTCCGCTGTTCAAGTAACTGTTGACAATCAAGAAATTACCCCACCTCTAAGATTGAATTATGATGATGATGATTACTTTGATGCCTACAGTCGCTTGGTGAGTAGCTTGAATAATTCACCTAGCCTAATTGATTATGATAGATTCAAACAAGGATCAGCAATCTATGGGTTTGATTTGACACCAAAAGGAAACTGTGCAGATGAGCAATACCTGCTTAAAAGAGAGGGTAATCTAAGAATAACTATAAATTTTGCAAACGCTGTTGACAGTTTGATGAACATTGTATTTTGGGTGAATTTGATAGGGTCATTCAAATTGATAGTCATAAAAACGTCATTCGAGATTGGTAATTATGGATGATATAACGATTAATAACTTACTTGTAAAACGTGAAAAGCTACCTCATTTCCATGGTGTATTCGGGAAAAATGAAATAAAAAACATCGGCATTCATTCTCTACTTTGTTCATTTATTTTCAATGGAGATAATTTTAATGGTAAAGGAACCCACTAGGTAGCTGTCTATATTGCTGATGATGGTCAATTGGATTTCTATGATTCGTTTGGTGAACGTCCTATGTTGAAAGAATTTCTTAACTTTATTTGTCTGTTCAAGCTCGCTTATAACAAGGTTCAAGTTCAATCCTATGAGACTGCTACATGTGGACAACATTGTATATTCTTTCTAATTAATAGAACAAAAACGTTTCAATGAACTCAATGGTTAATAAATATTTCAACATTCAGAACAAGTTAGATAACGATTTATTTGTTTACAACTATGTTAAACAGAGATATAATTTAAAATAATGTTAAAACAGTTCGTTACAACAGTTTGTTAAAATAGTTTAGTTTCGAATATTGTTACAACAATTTCTTAAAATAGTTTGTTAAAACAGTTCAATCAATGTTTTCTTCTTCACAGCGTCTTTCTAGCGAATAATGCCCATATGGCAGCGTGTTAAATCCATCATCAAGAATGTATCTTTTATCATCAAAGGGATTCAGCGATGTCTTTTTTCTTTCCGTAGTGTAGATGGTGTGACAGTGTGATTCAATGTTGCGTTGAATGTGTGCATCCGCTCTCATTTCCATCAACATTTCACATAATCTTCATGCTTTATTTGCTTTTTCACAACATACTTTTCGATTCTTTTTGCTCTTTTGATTGTATTTCCGTCATCGATTTGACAGCTATACATCTTTGATCTCAATCAAACAAATTCTTTCATTCCCACACCACCAAGCTCATCTTTCATTTTCCCGATAACTTTCTTGTTTTTTGTAGAGTAATTTGGATGTTAAATTATAATTCGGGAGTTTTGTTTTTATTACCATTGTTCTCGGCACATACAATATATTTTAATTATTATTTAATTTCATTATAGTTTCCTCAAATATTTTGCTGCCCATCGGCAGCCTCGTCAGTGAGTTAATTAATTGAATCAGAGTCGCGTCGGTTATAAACTGAGTTTGATGCGTTCGTTCTTCGTTCGGACCGATTTCTGGGAATATTCGAGTTACCCCATTCCTCCTTTGCGTTCAATGAGTTATAACTCTGTAGAACAGGATATATCCGTAAAAGTTCTAAGAACATGCCCAAAAGACCCAATGTTGCGACAGGCAATATTTATTCATGCGGAGAAGCCAACATGGAACGCTAAGGAGGAGTGGGGTAATTCGAATATTCCCAGAAATCGGTTCGAACGAACAACAAATGCATCAAACTCAGTTTATAACCGACGCGACTCTGATTCGATTAATAAAAACATAACTTCCGAATTATAATTTAGCGTACAAGACACGGGATCACCTAAAAATACTGGGAAGACGAATCTCAAGACGTAAATTTGGATGTTCTTTATCATAATTGCTGAAATCGAATCCATCTTCGTGATCTTTCAATACTTTATCAACTTGATCTTTAGACATTGGTATGTCGTAGATGAAACTATCAGTATCCATGTAGCATAACTCAGCATTTGGAAGGTTTGGCTTTGCAAAGTTTAAGTGGAAATCATACATCAATGTTTTGCTAATATCCAATATGCTGGAACCAATATACATTGGTTTGTTGAGTGTAACTTTCCTCAACTTTTTCTCAACCAAAAGCGTGTCTTCATTGATTTCAATTACTCCGTAAAAGTTTGGATTTCTTACCCATTTTCTCAAGACTTCTCCATCAGTACAGATTTCAAAACGTCGATGATTTCGAACATTTTCCATCCTCTTCCCAAACAGGGAATTGTTCATCAACTTGAACAGATCTTTTTCAAAGTCGTTTCTTGCATGTGTTCTCTTCTGGGTATTAAAATCAATGTGATGCAAGAGAGAGAGATAGTTGTGGACAAAAGAATATGAGAATAGGCAGCTATAATAATGTGTGAAAACTAAAAGAAGTAACAGGATAAGATTTGTAAAAAGGAGATGGTAGCTAGAAGAAAGAGCGAATAAGTAATAGGAATAAAGGATGTAGTAAGGGATTAGCGATCTGTAGTCCTATTCATGCCGTTAGGTGAGAGTGTGTTGGCTAAGCCAATGAAATACCGTTCTTTGGCTCGCCTTACACTCTCGCGTTTGTCTCGTATCTGTAGCAGTGGCAGTATTGGTAAGTCTTGTAATGAGTGACCAGGTTTGCAGGAGTGTTCTGCAATGCCTGATTTGTCATGTCGTTTATGTATTATGTCACGTCTGTGTTCATTAAGTCTGTTACATACTCGTCTACCTGTTTGTCCAACGTACTGGCAGTTTGTCTTATTGTCCTGTATACATTTGTGGCATTTTATGAGGTAGATAATGTTAGTTGAGTTGCAGTTGAGTTTTTGCGTTATGTTGAAAGTCTTTGTAGAGTTAGTAAAGTTGACAGTATTAGCCCCGTGCTGTATGTGCTTGCAAGTATTGCAGTCGCGTCTGGAGGAGCATTTGTAGATGCCCTGGAGACCACCGGTAGTGTCGGTTTTGATTCTGGCACTAACCAGGTAGTCCCTGAGGTTTTTGGGGTGTCTGTAACTAAGTATCGGTGACTGTGGGAAAGCTTCTTTGCAGTCCTGTGAGTTCTGTAGTATGTTAAAGTTATCTGTAATGATGGACTTCAATTGTGGAACACTGGGGTTGTAAGTTGCCACAAAAGGAGTCCTGTCGTTATATCTTTTTACAGTAGTCATTAAACTGTTTGTGCAGTGAAAATTAAGGAACTATTAAGGAGCTTTTGGAACTACAATCGTCTCCAAAGAAGTCAACAAATAAGGAACTTTAAGAACTAGGCCTTGAGCTAGGTTTTTTATAAAAAAAAGCGTGTACTCCCCCCTATAGTAGCCCTTGATTAGCAATCATCCTAGCGTTTGATAAGCCATCATGCATAGACTAATCATAGACCATCAGGAAACTGAATCAGTGATGATCACTAGTGATCGAAAACTTAGATTAAAAAAAGATGTGTAGAGGTACCTCTTGAGTTTGATGTTTTTGCCTCATCTCCCATTAGCAGGCGCTTGCTTGCAAAACTTGACTGAAACATTGAACTGCCCTTCTTCATCAATCTTTTTGCTTGTGTCCTATATACGAGAGATTTTTGTGTCAAATGATCTTACTTTTGGTAGGTCAATCAGAGAAGAGTAAGATATCACATAAGATATAACACAAGGCCAGATATGAGTCACTTAAGTTGGTTTTTATGCATAGAAACAGAAATGATTAGAGGTAAGATGCTTTGGAAAGAAGATTCTATAAGTTCTATTTGCTTGCCATCTGCATGCTGGATTACATGCTTACACTCTTGTTTTTATAAGAATACTATAAATTTTGTCCAGCCTCAATATTCTTAAAAAATGTTCGTTTTGAGCCTGAATATATTCTTAAAGTATTCTTATTTTTCAAACTGATATGGTTTCAAGGGAACTTAGCAGGAAGAAATTTTAGGTATGTCATTACCAGGAAATGGTCGAACGAAAGAAATATAATATAACAATAAGAATGCTCTTAAAATCATGAAATTTTGAACAATAACAAAATGTTTGACAAACAAAGCAAAATATGATTATATGTATTAAAGTCAAGTCCAAGATGTAAATTCAATCAAGCAAATTTATTTCGACCCCATCAATTTCTTCCACTCCTATATAGTCTTCTGTTCCATCGGAAAACACAACTCTGTACTTGTTTTGGCTATTGTTGTAGTATTGTATCTTCCCTGTGAACCAACCATTACTGTACAAGGCTTCCAGTTTTCGCTCACAGAGTTCATCATCATATGATCGATCATTTTCATCATTCACCCATTCCGAATCTTCGTTTGGTGCTTCCTCTGCGTCATCATCAAACACTTCTTTGTCGTTTTCATCGTAGTATCTGGCAAATTGGACACTGGGTCACCCCCAAATGAAGGGATGAAGCTGAGTGGTGGGGGCACTTTGTAATGTGGCATACCATCAAGGGTGATTTTTTCATCCTCGGCTCCGCTGGTAGTAATCAAACAGCCCATTTTTTCCCAGCATCGCTTTCTCAAGTTGTCATACTCAGTCGTCCAGGCATTCCCCACCCAGTGTGCTATCAAAATTCGCCTTTGCATTGAGGACAACCCTTTCTCGTGCCCAAACCACATGTCCAGGTTATCTCCTTCATCCAACCATTGTTGGTAATTATGTCCAGCAAGGACTTTCAAGGTTTGCGCAATCCCCACATCGACCACTTGCCACAAAATTGAAAAATTGCAAAAAAATTGAAATAAATTATAATACATTTGTTTGAACATGTTGAAGTACAACTGCAGCAAATTATTTGAAACTGAACCGAACGACACTTATTTGAAATTTAGTTGAAACTTACTTTATTCAACTTGGGAAAGGGCTGTAGCTCTTTCTTTAAAATTTTATTCTCCTCTTCGCCGAACTTTTCGTCCCACTGGAAGGGGAATTTAAGAATTCTCCCCATTAACCTGAAAGACATTTTAGACAGCTTATGTTTGTCGATTGTCGAGGGCATCAATTGTAAAAAAAAACGTCTTTAATACCAAAGCTGAGCAACCAAAGCCCAGGGGGGGTGATCATTGACTTTCAATATAGGGGGTGTCCAAGCCAATATTTGGGGTCTGAAATCTTAAGCTTATTCAATATTTGGGGTCTGTGAAATATAACATGGACAAACATTCAATATTTGGGGTCAACACATCTGTAGGAAGAATCATGCAATTTGGTGAGATTCATTACAATGACCCATCCAACTGCCAAGAGCTTATAAATTGTAAATTGTCATGAAACTGATGGCTAAACCCGAGAAAACATTTTAGGTGTTCAAAAATAAATAGCAATATTTGGGGTCTCCGAAATTCAAAACTGAATACTTGGGGTCCCAAAACATTAGACTCAATATTTAAGGGTCTTCAAGGAAATAGTGGCATGGACCCCCATATTGAAAGTTAATGAGTCCCCTGGGAAACAAAGAAGGTATAACAAATTAATTCATTTTTGCAAAGTGTTACTAACCTATCCGTGATTTCAGCATTCAAGAACTCAGCACTTTGGCTCTTGACTTCAGAAGGCCACTAGCTCAAGACCCTTGCAAATATCCATCGTGAGCTTGCAGCAAATATTCTGACATGGTCGTTGAGTTCTTTGACTTGTTAATAAAACAGAACATGTTGTTGATAGACAGTGTCTCTTGAATTCGTTTTCTAGAAACATACAATACTCTTTACAATGTGTCAAACTACAGAAGTAGCAGAACTGTAGTTTTTTATGTTTAACTGTAATTTAAACAAACTTTGAACTCAAATTATTGTCATCTGTTATCATTTTCTTAAAAGGATGTTTTGAATCGAACACAAAGATCCTGTAATGAAGAGACCAGCCCAAACGTTGGAACACAAAGATTCTTCCTTCTGGTTTACCACCCAGTGACATACAGAAGACTTTCAAGACTATTAAATTGTAAAGACTTCGTTTTGAAACATTGGTTTCTTATCGGATTCTGCTTACTGTAATTTGGGAGATTTTTTGTATTGGAAGAGAAAGTGAAAAACTACAAAAACTGAGTCGAGATTTCCAAATTGCTTGTATTAAATGTCTCATCGCAAGTTCCTTCCATTGCTTGACGCTAAATTCATGCTTGATGTGGCAAGGTTTAATTCCCTTGTTGAATATACTACATGTGCCAGACGACCCAGGTGGGTTACTATTTATTCGATAATTCCCCTAAATATGAGTTTTTTTTCGTGCAGGTTCAGAATTTGTTCAGAATCGGTTGACAAAACCTCATGTTAACATTTGCAATCAAAGAAAATACTTGCTGCCTGGCGTTCGTCTTCAATGGCGATTGAGTTCAAACAGTGATGTGTTTTGTTTGATGAGGAAGACTGGAAACACTTCACGCTTATACATTTCCGAAGTGAATCTGGTCCTTCGTCACATACATGTTAAAGATGATGTATTGAAAGGAACTGAAGGAATGCTTATGAAAACTAATGCAATTTACCCAGTCTGCCAACCTCACATGGCAAGCTACTTAATCAATGCCGCAATAACCAGCTGGGTTCAAGATAATGTGTTCAATGGCAAGATTCGAAACAGATTGTTTTTTGCGCTGGTTGATAATTCATCATTAAATAGAGTGGATGAAGGAAATCCGTTTGAGTTTGAACATGTTTTTGTTTCCGCTGTTCAAGTAACTGTTGACAATCAAGAAATTACCCCACCTCTAAGATTGAATTATGATGATGATGATTACTTTGATGCCTACAGTCGCTTGGTGAGTAGCTTGAATAATTCACCTAGCCTAATTGATTATGATAGATTCAAACAAGGATCAGCAATCTATGGGTTTGATTTGACACCAAAAGGAAACTGTGCAGATGAGCAATACCTGCTTAAAAGAGAGGGTAATCTAAGAATAACTATAAATTTTGCAAACGCTGTTGACAGTTTGATGAACATTGTATTTTGGGTGAATTTGATAGGGTCATTCAAATTGATAGTCATAAAAACGTCATTCGAGATTGGTAATTATGGATGATATAACGATTAATAACTTACTTGTAAAACGTGAAAAGCTACCTCATTTCCATGGTGTATTCGGGAAAAATGAAATAAAAAACATCGGCATTCATTCTCTACTTTGTTCATTTATTTTCAATGGAGATAATTTTAATGGTAAAGGAACCCACTAGGTAGCTGTCTATATTGCTGATGATGGTCAATTGGATTTCTATGATTCGTTTGGTGAACGTCCTATGTTGAAAGAATTTCTTAACTTTATTTGTCTGTTCAAGCTCGCTTATAACAAGGTTCAAGTTCAATCCTATGAGACTGCTACATGTGGACAACATTGTATATTCTTTCTAATTAATAGAACAAAAAACGTTTCAATGAACTCAATGGTTAATAAATATTTCAACATTCAGAACAAGTTAGATAACGATTTATTTGTTTACAACTATGTTAAACAGAGATATAATTTAAAATAATGTTAAAACAGTTCGTTACAACAGTTTGTTAAAATAGTTTAGTTTCGAATATTGTTACAACAATTTCTTAAAATAGTTTGTTAAAACAGTTCAATCAATGTTTTCTTCTTCACAGCGTCTTTCTAGCGAATAATGCCCATATGGCAGCGTGTTAAATCCATCATCAAGAATGTATCTTTTATCATCAAAGGGATTCAGCGATGTCTTTTTTCTTTCCGTAGTGTAGATGGTGTGACAGTGTGATTCAATGTTGCGTTGAATGTGTGCATCCGCTCTCATTTCCATCAACATTTCACATAATCTTCATGCTTTATTTGCTTTTTCACAACATACTTTTCGATTCTTTTTGCTCTTTTGATTGTATTTCCGTCATCGATTTGACAGCTATACATCTTTGATCTCAATCAAACAAATTCTTTCATTCCCACACCACCAAGCTCATCTTTCATTTTCCCGATAACTTTCTTGTTTTTTGTAGAGTAATTTGGATGTTAAATTATAATTCGGAGTTTTGTTTTATTACCATTGTTCTCGGCACATACAATATATTTTAATTATTATTTAATTTCATTATAGTTTCCTCAAATATTTTGCTGCCCATCGGCAGCCTCGTCAGTGAGTTAATTAATTGAATCAGAGTCGCGTCGGTTATAAACTGAGTTTGATGCGTTCGTTCTTCGTTCGGACCGATTTCTGGGAATATTCGAGTTACCCCATTCCTCCTTTGCGTTCAATGAGTTATAACTCTGTAGAACAGGATATATCCGTAAAAGTTCTAAGAACATGCCCAAAAGACCCAATGTTGCGACAGGCAATATTTATTCATGCGGAGAAGCCAACATGGAACGCTAAGGAGGAGTGGGGTAATTCGAATATTCCCAGAAATCGGTTCGAACGAACAACAAATGCATCAAACTCAGTTTATAACCGACGCGACTCTGATTCGATTAATTAACTCACTGACGAGGCTGACGATGGGCAGCGACATATTTGAGGAAACTATAATGAAATTAAATAATAATTAAAATATATTGCATGTGTCGGGAACAATGGTAATAAAAACAAAACTTCCGAATTATAATTTAGCGTACAAGACACGGGATCACCTAAAAATACTGGGAAGACGAATCTCAAGACGTAAATTTGGATGTTCTTTATCATAATTGCTGAAATCGAATCCATCTTCGTGATCTTTCAATACTTTATCAACTTGATCTTTAGACATTGGTATGTCGTAGATGAAACTATCAGTATCCATGTAGCATAACTCAGCATTTGGAAGGTTTGGCTTTGCAAAGTTTAAGTGGAAATCATACATCAATGTTTTGCTAATATCCAATATGCTGGAACCAATATACATTGGTTTGTTGAGTGTAACTTTCCTCAACTTTTTCTCAACCAAAAGCGTGTCTTCATTGATTTCAATTACTCCGTAAAAGTTTGGATTTCTTACCCATTTTCTCAAGACTTCTCCATCAGTACAGATTTCAAAACGTCGATGATTTCGAACATTTTCCATCCTCTTCCCAAACAGGGAATTGTTCATCAACTTGAACAGATCTTTTTCAAAGTCGTTTCTTGCATGTGTTCTCTTCTGGGTATTAAAATCAATGTATTCTTTCAGCCATAGACTTTGCTTGAATTCAATGATTTCATGAATTTTGGTCAGCTTCAAACCCAATTCCAAACACTGCTTCAAATTTCTTTCATGCATGAGGTATTCTTCTTTGTTGAATAGATTTGGTATTAGCTTCGGTGTTGAATTAAACTTTTTTCCATTGAAAAGTTCTTCGTGAGCGTTCTTTTGATGTTCTCTTAGGATATCTTCTTGAACTTGCAATCCTTGCGGCGCCAATGGTAAATCTGCATGATGATCGTGTAACTCGGCTGGTGAAACTTATGAAGTTTAAAGATTCAGCCGGGCCTAGAATCTCTCACTTCTCGTTTCAATTCTTACTTTTTTCGCAGAAAAGTGCTAGAAATGAAGTTTTCTTATCATTTTAACTTATAATAACTATTTCTTGTTTATTTAAGGATGTTTCATTTTTATTTGTTTGATTCTAACTTATTCTAAAAGCCGTGAAACTTATGAAGTTTCGAGACTCGGCTGGGCCTAGAATCTCTCACTTCAATTCTTTCTTTCAATTCTTTCAACTAAATTTCTAATTCTTTAGTTTTAGTTGTCCATTGAAGAAAGTTCAGGTATGTAATTTTGTAATTTTGGTTTTTGTATAGTTTTATGTGAACACTTGAATCATTCAATTTCATAAAACTAGCAAGATTAATTAATGTTCATCATTTTTTTCGTCTAATTAACACCACCCCTCTCAGACTCGAAAGGCTATTGACGAATGCTCTGGCCAATGTCATGAGAGACCGTGTTGAGCCCTCGTGCAGCGTAGGAAAAGTAGGCCGTTCGTTGCAACAGCCGTTTAGTGAGCTTCAGAACAGGTGGCTGAAGACTTTTCCATGTACGAGAAATTCTTGGACCCGGGTAGAAATTCTTGGTAGACAGATAATGCTGCTCATCAAGGCCCCGTTAAGTCCGTGTTTTATTATTCGATCTTTTTGATGAACTAGGATAGTAAACACGCTTAACATAGAGCAGAAATGTTACTTATGCGCACGCATTTTCTTCTGCACTTGCAAAAACGAGAATTGAGTTGAATTTTCTGCTGTTGAACAAAGGCAGAAAGCTGTGAGGATTTTGCTTGTGTGTTTAATGTTTCGAATTTTGGTTAATTATTTGTGTTAAATAAAGCTTTGGAAACTCAGACAAGATGAAAATAAAACAATGATATCTTTTGGGGAAATCAGTGATGATGGATGATTAAATTTTCCAAAGAGATAGTAAATGTTTTATGCACACAACTCTCAACTCTTGGTTTAGGCCACACCATGATAAACTCTCTTTGTGGGGAAAAACAATAAATTACTCTTTCGTGTAGAAAAAATCAGTTTATTGTTTCATTCTTGGTTTTCATGAATAACTTCAGATGGCAGCACTTATTCTCATTTATCTTGGTCTACTATTGCCTTGTAAGAAAATCCTTTTTTTTTTAAATATTCATTTCATTCTCAATAAAAATCGATTATAATATACAATAAAAACATAAAAGGGCAAATATGTAAAAAGTTAAAATAAATAAAAAAAAAAAGCGTTAAAATAGTGTTCAAATTTAAAAGACTGTCCTAGATCCTCGGATACATAAAATCATAGATTTAAGTAGTTTAAAAGAAATTTTAGTTCTAATGTCCGAAATGATTTCATGATATTTCTTCCCTCGTTTAAGAAAATCCTTTAGTGTATCCTATAAAACTAAATTTTTGAAATTTGAAATTCATTCTCTATTCTAAACAAAAAAGAGATATATCTCTAACAACATCCTTCTTCAGCATTAATTATCCTGTCAGCAACTGCCCAGCTTATCAGTTACAGTACACATCTGCTCCATAGAATATATCACAAGACTGGCCAGTTTTGTTGACTATTATACATCATTTGTTGCTTGAAGTGAAGTGTGGTTCACAAGTGAGATTCTATGAACAGCTCGAATGTAGGATTATTTTGATCAATCATTACCAAAAGCTTTGTCCTGAACAGCAAAAACTTCAGGATCAAACTTTTTTGTGAATGATTGAATGAAGATGGCATTTATTTCCCCCATAAAAATTATTTTTAACAGCTTTGTACTGACTCTGGAACGCTCAACACTTTTCACAACATTGCATTGGTGATCTGAAAGAAAAAACAGACACTAATTACCTAGGATTACAAAACACAATAATTTTTGAAGTGGAAAGTCCCAGTGCCCTTTGAATATAACATTCACATGCTTTGCTAAAAGAATTTTAATCAATATTGTACATTACATAAAGCAGAACAGTACTTGAAAAATAGAATGGAATGGGCCTAGGCAACATGTCATTAAAAGCTTAAAATTATGAATACATTTGGAGAAAAATTTCAGTATGTTTGCCAATTTTCCCATGAGTGAGATATAGTGTTTTAAGGAGTTTGAGATATGCTCTTTCAGCTGAAAAAAATTTGTGTTGTGGCAGGGTAGGGATTTTTCACAATTTGCAACTGAATCTACCCATATAAAGTTTTGCATTTTTATTACGAAAATGTACACTAATTTTTGTTCATGATAGAAAAGTAACGGCATGTTCGACCTCTAATGCGGTTTGAAAACTTGAGAATTTAAGCTCGGGCCTACGCCAGATAACATAAAAAATCCCGGAAAGTTAGGTTTGTATCGAAATATTTGTGAGTGAAGAATTTAGATTTCAGCAATTATGATAAAGAACATCCAAATTTACGTCTTGAGATTCGTCTTCCCAGATAAGTGTGTTCTCAATGTTCAACTGATGCCAGTTTGAGCTAAAATTTGAAATAGTTTGCCAATTTTCCGAGTATACAGACCTGTATCAGAATGTCGTCCTCATCTTGGAGATCCATTCCAGTTTTGAGATATCTTTAATTTAAATTTCCAGAAATTTCGCTGTAAAAATAGTCTTCCCTGCTGATGAAATATAAGCATCTATTTACCACTTAAACCCTACAGATCTCCATGAGACTTCACTTGACTGTAGCCACCTCATCAGTCTACAGCATCATGGCCACCCTTTTCACTTCGCGCGTTCCAAGATGCCTGATCACGCTGCTGGGTTCCTGTGGTGAAAAAATTCTCTGCCCCTCCCTCCTCCCTCCATTTTGACCCTTCCTTGCAGGCGCAAGAGCCGTTTGGTCAGCGGCATAAACACTTCTGCTCTATGTTAACACGCTTTGAATCACCCCTACTAATTTCAAGCAATTTTTAACGTCTTTTATTCTACCTTATTATTATTCTAGAATGTCACGAATAGCTCTCATAGACGTAGAGTTCATCCAAACAAGCCAATCACATAAATCCATCAGAAAGATAGCAATCCTCCTGGATGATGGTGAAACGGCATTTGAAACAGAGTTTGTCCCATGTGTTGAACACAAGAAATTAGAGCCTAAATGGAGACGTACATATAACTTTTGCAGATACAACATCCACTGATTGGAGTACCTCCCAACTATGACGGCATTTAAATGCATCTATTTGACTGAAATAATAAAAGACATACTAGAATGGAACAATGTTGGTTTAATTTATTACAAGGGTGGCGTTATTGAAAGAGAGATTTGTTGAAAGATAGAGATAGCTAGCAGAAATATAGAAGAATTTGGAGCGCCCAAGGCCACAACCCATGATCCTTTGGAGGAGCTAAAAGAACACTTCAACTTGCTATGAGGTATCAATCAATTTAATTAATTAATATTGTTTAATGTTCTTTTAGTTCTTCTAGAGGGTCGTGCGTTGTTACCTTGGGCACCCCCAAATTCTTCTTTATTAAAAAACAACATGACAATCTGCTGGCAGATTCTCCTCTCTATATCGCCACCCTGGTATAAAACGCTATCGTTAAAAGTTATGAAACTATTCCCACATTGTTCCATTCTAGAATTTCCTTTATTATTGTTGTCGAATTATAACATTCAGATGTCGCTCCTTTCGGAGGTACCCCAATCGGTGGATGTTGTATCTGCAACAATTATAGCTCTGTCTCCATTTAGGCTCTAATTTCTTGTATTCGACGCATGGTACAAACTCTCTTTAGAATGATGTTGTACCAGCATCCAACAAAATTGCTTCTTTAGAATAATAATTCAGTCCATATATCTAATACTTATGATAGGTTACAGAAGCAACATTATTATAGACTAAGCAAATGTTTGAAAAAAAAATGTTTGACTAGGATCTAAATTACTTTGAAAACAATTCATAATGCAGTGACCTGTCTAACTGACTTCGAAAATTAATGTGATCAGTTAGACCTTAAACATTTTCGATATAATATCTCATATATCTATTAAAACGAATTGAAATCTTGGGAATCATTCTCCCCATTGTTGTTGAATTGAATTGAGTTGTTGTTGAATTGAATTATTGAACCTAACATAGAGCAGAAATGTTTATGCCGCTGACCAAACGGCTCTTGCGCCTGCAAGGAAGGGTCAAAATGGAGGGAGGAGGAGGGCAGAGAATTTTTCACCACAGGAACCCAACAGTGTGATCAGGCATCTTGGAACGCGTGAAGTGAAAAGGGTCGCCATCATGCTATAGAGTGAGGAGGTGGCTACAGTCAAGTGAAGTTTCATGGAGATCTGTAGGGTTTAAGTGGTAAATAGATGCTTATATTTCATCAGCAGGAAGACTGTTTTACAGCAAAATTTCTGGAAGTGTAAATTAAAGATATCTCAAAACTGTACCCTGCCACAAGATGAATTTTTCACGAAATGGATCTCCAAGATGAGGACGACATTGTGATACAGGTCTGTATACTCGGAAAATTGGCAAACTATTTCAAATTTTAGCTCAAACTGGCATCAGTTGAACATTGAGAACACACTTCCCAATCAATCTAAATTCTTCACTCACAAATATTTCGATACAAACCTAACTTTCTGGGATTTTTATGTTACCTGGCATGTAGGCCCAAGCTTAAATTCTCAAGTTTTCAAACCCCATTAGAGATCGAACATGCCGTTACTTTTCTACTCAAAACAAAAATTAGTGTACATTTTCGTAATAAAATGCAAAACTTTATATGGGTAAATTCAGTTGCAAATTGTGAAAAATCCCTACCCTGCCACAGCACAAATTTTTTCTCAGCTGAAAGAGCATATCTCAAACTCCTTAAAACACTATATCTCACTCGTGGGAAAATTGGCAAACATACTGAAATTTTTCTTCAAATGTATTCATAATTTTAAGCTTTTAATGACATGTTGCCTAGGCCCATTCCATTCTATTTTTCAAGTACTGTTCTGCTTTATGTAACGTACAATATTGAATAAAATTCTTTTAGCAAAGCATGTGAATGTTATATTCAAAGGGCACTGGGACTTTCCTCTTCAAATAATTATTGTGTTTTGTAATCCTAGGGTAATGAGTGTCTGTTTTTTTCTTTCAGATCACCTATGCAATGTTCTGAAAATTGTTGAGCGTTCCAGAGTCAGTACAAAGCTGTTAAAAAATAATTTTTATGGGGGAAATAAATGCCATCTTCATTCAATCATTCACAAAAAAAGTTTGGTCCTGAAGTTTTTGCTGTTCATGACAAAGCTTTTTGGGAATGAGGGCTCAAAAATAATCCAACATTCCAGCTGTTCATAGAATCTCACTTGTGAACCAAACTTAAAGCAACAAATGATGTATAATAGTAAACAAAACTGGCCTGTCTTGTGATATATTCTGTGGAGCAGATGTGTACTTCAACTGATAAGCTGGGCAGTTGCTGACAGGATAATTAATGCTGAAGAAGGATGTTCTTAGAGATATCTCTGTTTTCTTTAGAATAGAAAATGAATTTCAAATTTCAAAATTTAGTTGACTTTTTAACTTGTCATTTCTGGGTGAAGCTAAAATAACTTACTTTTATCTTACTGTCTTTATTTTTCATTTTTCACATTTTTAAACATTTCATAGTGTTCTTCAAAACCAGAACATATGCATTATAGGATAACACTAAAGGAATTTTCTTAGAAGGCAATGGTAGACCAAGATAAATGAAAATAAGTGCTGCCATCTGAAGTTATTCATGAAAAATGAAACAATAAACTGATTTTTTCTACACAAAAGAGTACTTTATTGTTTTTCCCCACAAAGAGAGTTTATCATGGTGTGGCCTAAACCAAGAGTTGAGAGTTGTGTGCATAAAACATCTGCTATCTCTTTCGAAAATTTAATCATCCATCATGACTGATTTCGCCAGAAGATATCATTGTTTTATTTTCATCTTGTCTGAGTTTCCAAGCTTTATTTAACACAAATAATTAACAAAAATTCGAAACATTAATCACACAAGCAAAATCCTCACAGCTATGTGCCTTTGTTCAACAGCAGAAAATTCAACTCAATTTTCGTTTTTGCAAGTGCAGAAGAAAATGCGCGCAAATAAGTAACATTTCTGCTCTATGTTATTGAACCTTTTTTATTATTTAACATCTGTGTTACACTGCAAGAACTCTTGAAAAGAGGTTGGAGAAACCATTGCGCTAGATTAAACCGTCACACTATAGCACGACCTGATGACGTCACTGATGACGTCATTGGTAGTAGGACGCCTATGGTAGTATGGCTTGCGCTTTGCAACCTACTATGGTTGTGGTGTTCCATCTACTTCCGAAATTACAGATGTTTTAAAAAACTCACCAATTTATTGCAAACTATAATTTTTTTCAGACAAGTTAATTATAGTAATATGAAATTTTCACACTTCAGAATTCTATTTTATGCATCTTAATGATGAATCATTTCAAACAAATGCAATGCTCAATATGACATACACAAATGTAAGTTATCTCTTTTTCTCTCTTGTATTTATGTTGACAGTGTATCTTGCAAAAAAAACTCCCAACAGAAACATAGTTTTCAAAACATAGGTAAAAAATATCTTTCATACCTTTGAGCACTATTAAATTCGAAATTTTAAATTTAATGCCTTTGTAATTTTTGAGAAACCGTTGTCATTTTAGTTCTGTATGAAATCTGATATTCTGGAAAATATGCCTAGATGAATTTCAGATCTAATGTGACCTTGCTTGTAGTATTCCTTGTTGACTTCATTTTAACGTACTTTCAAGTAATGATGTAATGTGATATGATAAGCCACAGAAACAAAAACAAGTCATGCTATTCGACCAGGAATAGGTCACGCCAGGTACTGTAATGGAATGGCTATACGACGTTATTGATTTCCTGAAATAAGGCATCATGTAATGGATGAATTGAGGAACCGTGGGCAAGATCGAAATGAAAATTTCTTGTTGATAGCGGAGAATAATCTAAATTTAGTTTCATTAGACTATAGAACTACCGAAAACTAAGCTCATAGCAGATTTGTAGTTGTTTTTGACAAAGTTGTTCTAAACTTGTGGTAAAGCATTTGTTAACTTGTATTTTAATATTCAGAAATATTCAAAATAGTCAAAGCGAAAGGAAAGCTGTTGGGTTTGGAAATGTATGCAGGGTCAGTGTCATAAGCTAGTTTTTAGTGAGGATGAAGGTTTTATTAAAATAAGGGATCTTGATGATGAATAAAGAGATATTCTGATCTGGATAACAAATATTTTCAATATACACCTGACGATGAAATATGTCTACATCACCAGCAAAAGTTTTTGAAAAGTATTCTCTTTGTCATAAGAAATGCTACAATCCTTTCGAAAAAAGCAATCATAAAGGTAAGGGATCACTTCGTGAGGTCACTTTACAAATGGCGTTGAAATTGAGAGATAAAGGGCTCCAAGTTGTACAAGGCAAAAAATTTGCCCAATTTGCAGAAATTGGAAAGGTGTCAGCTTCTAAACATATGTCAGAAGAGGAGATGTCTAGTCCTGACAAAGATAGCATCCAAATGGAAGAAGATCTAAAAGCAGAAAGAAGTAGAGAGATCCTAAATTCAACACTTTTGGAAGAGGATATCATCCTGATAAAGCTTCATGGCCTTGCTGCCCATTCAAGAATTTCCCATGGGAAGCGAAAGATGTCAGAGTATCAATCACGATTTCAGAAGAAGCAGTCTGACTTCCAAGCAACTTGGCAAGTGCTATAAAGGTAGAACCAGCAGACCTAGAACTGAGTTCAGAAGATGAGGGAGTTGTCACTGAAACTGAACAGATAGTAAAAGATCTTGATACACTTGTGTATTTGTTTAAAGAGAAATTTAAAGTATCCTCTTAGAATTACAAATCCTGTCAGAAAAACAGCAGACTTTTTTCAAGTTTCGAATTATATGGTGCAGACAGCATTAAACCTTAGAAGAGAGAAAGGCATCCTTTTAGAACATAAACCAAAGCAGGAAAAAAAATTTCTGATGAAGTTTTGCTGCATGTGAGAGAGTGTTTTTGTGATGACGAGTTCTGACGCCTAATGCCTGGAAAAAAGGACTATGTAAGTGTTTCAAGAGGTGTGCATCAGCAAAAGGGTTTATCGTAACTAAACCTTAATGAATTATATGCAGCATTTAAAAGCAAGTTTCCAGATGAGAAAATTGAACTTTTGATGTTTTGCATGGTAAGACCAAGATGATGTGTTACTGTTGGGTCTTCAGGAACTCATTCTGTCTGTGTTTGTTCGATACAAGAAAACATGAAATTGCTGCTTAAGGCAGTCGATTTAGAAAAGTCCTACCATGACATTATTGAAATGATTGTACGTGACAGGAATAATAGAGATTATATGATACATTGCTGTCCTAATTGCCCTGGACCAAAGCCTTTGAAAGAATTTTTTATTAGAAAGCTAAAACTGAATTTAGATATTGAAGTAGAAGATGGTGTAGATACTATGTCAGAAGAAGTTAACCCTGAGACAGTAGAATATAACATTATGTTTAATCAGTGGTGCAGTACAGACAGGATGGAAATTATAAAGCAGACGGCAACGGTTGATGAATTTATAGACATTTTAGTTGAAAAACGTAACAAAATAACCACACATTCTTTATAACTAAGAGCCAAGCTCAATATTTTAAGCAAATAAAGTTAAATCTTTATGATGACAAAGCAATTGTCATGCTTGATTTTGCCGAAAATTATCAGTTTAATATACAAAATGAAATCAAAGGTTTCCATTGGAATAAGTCCCAATGCACTTTTCATCCTGTAGTGATTGACACCAAGAAAGATGGCAATTTGACTTCGAATCCTTGTATTTTATATCTGATGATATTGTACATTATGTTGATCTTGTACACTGTATAATCAAAGAAACAGTGAATATAACCGACGCGACTCTGATTCGATTAATTAACTCACTGACGAGGCTGACGATGGGCAGCGACATATTTGAGGAAACTATAATGAAATTAAATAATAATTAAAATATATTGCATGTGTCGGGAACAATGGTAATAAAAACAAAACTTCCGAATTATAATTTAGCGTACAAGACACGGGATCACCTAAAAATACTGGGAAGACGAATCTCAAGACGTAAATTTGGATGTTCTTTATCATAATTGCTGAAATCGAATCCATCTTCGTGATCTTTCAATACTTTATCAACTTGATCTTTAGACATTGGTATGTCGTAGATGAAACTATCAGTATCCATGTAGCATAACTCAGCATTTGGAAGGTTTGGCTTTGCAAAGTTTAAGTGGAAATCATACATCAATGTTTTGCTAATATCCAATATGCTGGAACCAATATACATTGGTTTGTTGAGTGTAACTTTCCTCAACTTTTTCTCAACCAAAAGCGTGTCTTCATTGATTTCAATTACTCCGTAAAAGTTTGGATTTCTTACCCATTTTCTCAAGACTTCTCCATCAGTACAGATTTCAAAACGTCGATGATTTCCGAACATTTTCCATCCTCTTCCCAAACAGGGAATTGTTCATCAACTTGAACAGATCTTTTTCAAAGTCGTTTCTTGCATGTGTTCTCTTCTGGGTATTAAAATCAATGTATTCTTTCAGCCATAGACTTTGCTTGAATTCAATGATTTCATGAATTTTGGTCAGCTTCAAACCCAATTCCAAACACTGCTTCAAATTTCTTTCATGCATGAGGTATTCTTCTTTGTTGAATAGATTTGGTATTAGCTTCGGTGTTGACTTAAACTTTTTTCCATTGAAAAGTTCTTCGTGAGCGTTCTTTTTGATGTTCTCTTAGGATATCTTCTTGAACTTGCAATCCTTGCGGCGCCAATGGTAAATCTGCATGATGATCGTGTAACTCGGCTGGTGAAACTTATGAAGTTTAAAGATTCAGCCGGGCCTAGAATCTCTCACTTCTCGTTTCAATTCTTACTTTTTTCGCAGAAAAGTGCTAGAAATGAAGTTTTCTTATCATTTTAACTTATAATAACTATTTCTTGTTTATTTAAGGATGTTTCATTTTTATTTGTTTGATTCTAACTTATTCTAAAAGCCGTGAAACTTATGAAGTTTCGAGACTCGGCTGGGCCTAGTATCTCTCACTTCAATTCTTTCTTTCAATTCTTTCAACTAAATTTCTAATTCTTTAGTTTTTAGTTGTCCATTGAAGAAAGTTCAGGTATGTAATTTTGTAATTTTGGTTTTTGTATAGTTTTATGTGAACACTTGAATCATTCAATTTCATAAAACTAGCAAGATTAATTAATGTTCATCATTTTTTTCGTCTAATTAACACCACCCCTCTCAGACTCGAAAGGCTATTGACGAATGCTCTGGCCAATGTCATGAGAGACCGTGTTGAGCCCTCGTGCAGCGTAGGAAAAGTAGGCCGTTCGTTGCAACAGCCGTTTAGTGAGCTTCAGAACAGGTGGCTGAAGACTTTTCCATGTACGAGAAATTCTTGGACCCGGTAGAAATTCTTGGTAGACAGATAATGCTGCTCATCAAGGCCCCGTTAAGTCCGTGTTTTATTATTCGATCTTTTTGATGAACTAGGATAGTAAACACGCTTAACATAGAGCAGAAATGTTACTTATGCGCACGCATTTTCTTCTGCACTTGCAAAAACGAGAATTGAGTTGAATTTTCTGCTGTTGAACAAAGGCAGAAAGCTGTGAGGATTTTGCTTGTGTGTTTAATGTTTCGAATTTTGGTTAATTATTTGTGTTAAATAAAGCTTTGGAAACTCAGACAAGATGAAAATAAAACAATGATATCTTCTGGGGAAATCAGTGATGATGGATGATTAAATTTTCCAAAGAGATAGTAAATGTTTTATGCACACAACTCTCAACTCTTGGTTTAGGCCACACCATGATAAACTCTCTTTGTGGGGAAAAACAATAAATTACTCTTTCGTGTAGAAAAAATCAGTTTATTGTTTCATTCTTGGTTTTCATGAATAACTTCAGATGGCAGCACTTATTCTCATTTATCTTGGTCTACTATTGCCTTCTAAGAAAATCCTTTTTTTTTTAAATATTCATTTCCTTCTCAATAAAAATCGATTATAATATACAATAAAAACATAAAAGGGCAAATATGTAAAAAGTTAAAATAAATAAAAAAAAAAAGCGTTAAAATAGTGTTCAAATTTAAAAGACTGTCCTAGATCCTCGGATACATAAAATCATAGATTTAAGTAGTTTAAAAGAAATTTTAGTTCTAATGTCCGAAATGATTTCATGATATTTCTTCCCTCGTTTAAGAAAATCCTTTAGTGTATCCTATAAAACTAAATTTTTGAAATTTGAAATTCATTCTCTATTCTAAACAAAAAGAGATATATCTCTAACAACATCCTTCTTCAGCATTAATTATCCTGTCAGCAACTGCCCAGCTTATCAGTTACAGTACACATCTGCTCCATAGAATATATCACAAGACTGGCCAGTTTTGTTGACTATTATACATCATTTGTTGCTTGAAGTGAAGTGTGGTTCACAAGTGAGATTCTATGAACAGCTCGAATGTAGGATTATTTTTGATCAATCATTACCAAAAAGCTTTGTCCTGAACAGCAAAAACTTCAGGATCAAACTTTTTTGTGAATGATTGAATGAAGATGGCATTTATTTCCCCCATAAAAATTATTTTTAACAGCTTTGTACTGACTCTGGAACGCTCAACACTTTTCACAACATTGCATTGGTGATCTGAAAGAAAAAAACAGACACTAATTACCCTAGGATTACAAAACACAATAATTTTTTGAAGTGGAAAGTCCCAGTGCCCTTTGAATATAACATTCACATGCTTTGCTAAAAGAATTTTAATCAATATTGTACATTACATAAAGCAGAACAGTACTTGAAAAATAGAATGGAATGGGCCTAGGCAACATGTCATTAAAAGCTTAAAATTATGAATACATTTGGAGAAAAATTTCAGTATGTTTGCCAATTTTCCCATGAGTGAGATATAGTGTTTTAAGGAGTTTGAGATATGCTCTTTCAGCTGAAAAAATTTGTGTTGTGGCAGGGTAGGGATTTTCACAATTTGCAACTGAATCTACCCATATAAAGTTTTGCATTTTATTACGAAAATGTACACTAATTTTTGTTCCATGATAGAAAAGTAACGGCATGTTCGACCTCTAATGCGGTTTGAAAACTTGAGAATTTAAGCTCGGGCCTACGCCAGATAACATAAAAAATCCCGGAAAGTTAGGTTTGTATCGAAATATTTGTGAGTGAAGAATTTAGATTTCAGCAATTATGATAAAGAACATCCAAATTTACGTCTTGAGATTCGTCTTCCCAGATAAGTGTGTTCTCAATGTTCAACTGATGCCAGTTTGAGCTAAAATTTGAAATAGTTTGCCAATTTTCCGAGTATACAGACCTGTATCAGAATGTCGTCCTCATCTTGGAGATCCATTCCAGTTTTTGAGATATCTTTAATTTAAATTTCCAGAAATTTCGCTGTAAAAATAGTCTTCCCTGCTGATGAAATATAAGCATCTATTTACCACTTAAACCCTACAGATCTCCATGAGACTTCACTTGACTGTAGCCACCTCATCAGTCTACAGCATCATGGCCACCCTTTTCACTTCGCGCGTTCCAAGATGCCTGATCACGCTGCTGGGTTCCTGTGGTGAAAAAATTCTCTGCCCCTCCCTCCTCCCTCCATTTTGACCCTTCCTTGCAGGCGCAAGAGCCGTTTGGTCAGCGGCATAAACATTTCTGCTCTATGTTAACACGCTTTGAATCACCCCTACTAATTTCAAGCAATTTTTAACGTCTTTTATTCTACCTTATTATTATTCTAGAATGTCACGAATAGCTCTCATAGACGAGAGTTCATCCAAACAAGCCAATCACATAAATCCATCAGAAAGATAGCAATCCTCCTGGATGATGGTGAAACGGCATTTGAAACAGAGTTTGTCCCATGTGTTGAACACAAGAAATTAGAGCCTAAATGGAGACGTACATATAACTTTTGCAGATACAACATCCACTGATTGGAGTACCTCCCAACTATGACGGCATTTAAATGCATCTATTTGACTGAAATAATAAAAGACATACTAGAATGGAACAATGTTGGTTTAATTTATTACAAGGGTGGCGTTATTGAAAGAGAGATTTGTTGAAAGATAGAGATAGCTAGCAGAAATATAGAAGAATTTGGAGCGCCCAAGGCCACAACCCATGATCCTTTGGAGGAGCTAAAAGAACACTTCAACTTGCTATGAGGTATCAATCAATTTAATTAATTAATATTGTTTAATGTTCTTTTAGTTCTTCTAGAGGGTCGTATGTTGTTACCTTGGGCACCCCAAATTCTTCTTTATTAAAAACAACATGACAATCTGCTGGCAGATTCTCCTCTCTATATCGCCACCCTGGTATAAAACGCTATCGTTAAAAGTTATGAAACTATTCCCATATTGTTCCATTCTAGAATTTCCTTTATTATTGTTGTCGAATTATAACATTCAGATGTCGCTCCTTTCGAGGTACCCCAATCGGTGGATGTTGTATCTGCAACAATTATAGCTCTGTCTCCATTTAGGCTCTAATTTCTTGTATTCGACGCATGGTACAAACTCTCTTTAGAATGATGTTGTACCAGCATCCAACAAAATTGCTTCTTTAGAATAATAATTCAGTCCATATATCTAATACTTATGATAGGTTACAGAAGCAACATTATTATAGACTAAGCAAATGTTTGAAAAAAAAATGTTTGACTAGGATCTAAATTACTTTGAAAACAATTCATAATGCAGTGACCTGTCTAACTGACTTCGAAAATTAATGTGATCAGTTAGACCTTAAACATTTTCGATATAATATCTCATATATCTATTAAAACGAATTGAAATCTTGGGAATCATTCTCCCCATTGTTGTTGAATTGAATTGAGTTGTTGTTGAATTGAATTATTGAACCTAACATAGAGCAGAAATGTTTATGCCGCTGACCAAACGGCTCTTGCGCCTGCAAGGAAGGGTCAAAATGGAGGGAGGAGGGAGGGGCAGAGAATTTTTTCACCACAGGAACCCAACAGTGTGATCAGGCATCTTGGAACGCGTGAAGTGAAAAGGGTCGCCATCATGCTATAGAGTGAGGAGGTGGCTACAGTCAAGTGAAGTTTCATGGAGATCTGTAGGGTTTAAGTGGTAAATAGATGCTTATATTTCATCAGCAGGGAAGACTGTTTTTACAGCAAAATTTCTGGAAGTGTAAATTAAAGATATCTCAAAAACTGTACCCTGCCACAAGATGAATTTTTCACGAAATGGATCTCCAAGATGAGGACGACATTGTGATACAGGTCTGTATACTCGGAAAATTGGCAAACTATTTCAAATTTTAGCTCAAACTGGCATCAGTTGAACATTGAGAACACACTTCCCCAATCAATCTAAATTCTTCACTCACAAATATTTCGATACAAACCTAACTTTCTGGGATTTTTTATGTTACCTGGCGTAGGCCCAAGCTTAAATTCTCAAGTTTTCAAACCCCATTAGAGATCGAACATGCCGTTACTTTTCTACTCAAAACAAAAAATTAGTGTACATTTTCGTAATAAAAATGCAAAACTTTATATGGGTAAATTCAGTTGCAAATTGTGAAAAATCCCTACCCTGCCACAGCACAAATTTTTTCTCAGCTGAAAGAGCATATCTCAAACTCCTTAAAACACTATATCTCACTCGTGGGAAAATTGGCAAACATACTGAAATTTTTCTTCAAATGTATTCATAATTTTAAGCTTTTAATGACATGTTGCCTAGGCCCATTCCATTCTATTTTTCAAGTACTGTTCTGCTTTATGTAATGTACAATATTGAATAAAATTCTTTTAGCAAAGCATGTGAATGTTATATTCAAAGGGCACTGGGACTTTCCTCTTCAAATAATTATTGTGTTTTGTAATCCTAGGGTAATGAGTGTCTGTTTTTTTCTTTCAGATCACCTATGCAATGTTCTGAAAATTGTTGAGCGTTCCAGAGTCAGTACAAAGCTGTTAAAAATAATTTTATGGGGAAATAAATGCCATCTTCATTCAATCATTCACAAAAAAAGTTTGGTCCTGAAGTTTTTGCTGTTCATGACAAAGCTTTTTGGGAATGAGGGCTCAAAAATAATCCAACATTCCAGCTGTTCATAGAATCTCACTTGTGAACCAAACTTAAAGCAACAAATGATGTATAATAGTAAACAAAACTGGCCTGTCTTGTGATATATTCTGTGGAGCAGATGTGTACTTCAACTGATAAGCTGGGCAGTTGCTGACAGGATAATTAATGCTGAAGAAGGATGTTCTCAGAGATATCTCTGTTTTTCTTTAGAATAGAAAATGAATTTCAAATTTCAAAAATTTAGTTTGTTGACTTTTTTAACTTGTCATTTCTGGGTGAAGCTAAAATAACTTACTTTTTATCTTACTGTCTTTATTTTTCATTTTTTCACATTTTTTAAACATTTCATAGTGTTCTTCAAAAACCAGAACATATGCATTATAGGATACACTAAAGGATTTTCTTAGAAGGCAATGGTAGACCAAGATAAATGAAAATAAGTGCTGCCATCTGAAGTTATTCATGAAAAACCAAGAATGAAACAATAAACTGATTTTTTCTACACAAAAGAGTACTTTATTGTTTTTCCCCACAAAGAGAGTTTATCATGGTGTGGCCTAAACCAAGAGTTGAGAGTTGTGTGCATAAAACATCTGCTATCTCTTTCGAAAATTTAATCATCCATCATGACTGATTTCGCCAGAAGATATCATTGTTTTATTTTCATCTTGTCTGAGTTTCCAAGCTTTATTTAACACAAATAATTAACAAAAATTCGAAACATTAATCACACAAGCAAAATCCTCACAGCTATGTGCCTTTGTTCAACAGCAGAAAATTCAACTCAATTTTCGTTTTGCAAGTGCAGAAGAAAATGCGCAAATAAGTAACATTTTTGCTCTATGTTATTGAACCTTTTTTATTATTTAACATCTGTGTTACACTGCAAGAACTCTTGAAAAGAGGTTGGAGAAACCATTGCGCTAGATTAAACCGTCACACTATAGCACGACCTGATGACGTCACTGATGACGTCATTGGTAGTAGGACGCCTATGGTAGTATGGCTTGCGCTTTGCAACCTACTATGGTTGTGGTGTTCCATCTACTTCCGAAATTACAGATGTTTTAAAAAACTCACCAATTTATTGCAAACTATAATTTTTTTCAGACAAGTTAATTATAGTAATATGAAATTTTCACACTTCAGAATTCTATTTTATGCATCTTAATGATGAATCATTTCAAACAAATGCAATGCTCAATATGACATACACAAATGTAAGTTATCTCTTTTTCTCTCTTGTATTTATGTTGACAGTGTATCTTGCAAAAAAAACTCCCAACAGAAACATAGTTTTCAAAACATAGGTAAAAAATATCTTTCATACCTTTGAGCACTATTAAATTCGAAATTTTAAATTTAATGCCTTTGTAATTTTGAGAAACCGTTGTCATTTTAGTTCTGTATGAAATCTGATATTCTGGAAAATATGCCTAGATGAATTTCAGATCTAATGTGACCTTGCTTGTAGTATTCCTTGTTGACTTCATTTTAACGCATTTTCAAGTAATGATGTAATGTGATATGATAAGCCACAGAAACAAAAACAAGTCATGCTATTCGACCAGGAATAGGTCACGCCAGGTACTGTAATGGAATGGCTATCTGACGTTATTGATTTCCTGAAATAAGGCATCATGTAATGGATGAATTGAGGAACCGTGGGCAAGATCGAAATGAAAATTTCTTGTTGATAGCGGAGAATAATCTAAATTTAGTTTCATTAGACTATAGAACTACCGAAAACTAAGCTCATAGCAGATTTGTAGTTGTTTTTGACAAAGTTGTTCTAAACTTGTGGTAAAGCATTTGTTAACTTGTATTTTAATATTCAGAAATATTCAAAATAGTCAAAGCGAAAGGAAAGCTGTTGGGTTTGGAAATGTATGCAGGGTCAGTGTCATAAGCTAGTTTTAGTGAGGATGAAGGTTTTATTAAAATAAGGGATCTTGATGATGAATAAAGAGATATTCTGATCTGGATAACAAATATTTTCAATATACACCTGACGATGAAATATGTCTACATCACCAGCAAAAGTTTTTGAAAAGTATTCTCTTTGTCATAAGAAATGCTACAATCCTTTCGAAAAAAGCAATCATAAAGGTAAGGGATCACTTCGTGAGGTCACTTTACAAATGGCGTTGAAATTGAGAGATAAAGGGCTCCAAGTTGTACAAGGCAAAAAATTTGCCCAATTTGCAGAAATTGGAAAGGTGTCAGCTTCTAAACATATGTCAGAAGAGGAGATGTCTAGTCCTGACAAAGATAGCATCCAAATGGAAGAAGATCTAAAAGCAGAAAGAAGTAGAGAGATCCTAAATTCAACACTTTTGGAAGAGGATATCATCCTGATAAAGCTTCATGGCCTTGCTGCCCATTCAAGAATTTCCCATGGGAAGCGAAAGATGTCAGAGTATCAATCATGATTTCAGAAGAAGCAGTGTGACTTCCAAGCAACTTGGCAAGTGCTATAAAGGTAGAACCAGCAGACCTAGAACTGAGTTCAGAAGATGAGGGAGTTGTCACTGAAACTGAACAGATAGTAAAAGATCTTGATACACTTGTGTATTTGTTTAAAGAGAAATTTAAAGTATCCTCTTAGAATTACAAATCCTGTCAGAAAAACAGCAGACTTTTTTCAAGTTTCGAATTATATGGTGCAGACAGCATTAAACCTTAGAAGAGAGAAAGGCATCCTTTTAGAACATAAACCAAAGCAGGAAAAAAAATTTCTGATGAAGTTTTGCTGCATGTGAGAGAGTGTTTTTGTGATGACGAGTTCTGACGCCTAATGCCTGGAAAAAAGGACTATGTAAGTGTTTCAAGAGGTGTGCATCAGCAAAAGGGTTTATCGTAACTAAACCTTAATGAATTATATGCAGCATTTAAAAGCAAGTTTCCAGATGAGAAAATTGAACTTTTGATGTTTTGCATGGTAAGACCAAGATGATGTGTTACTGTTGGGTCTTCAGGAACTCATTCTGTCTGTGTTTGTTCGATACAAGAAAACATGAAATTGCTGCTTAAGGCAGTCGATTTAGAAAAGTCCTACCATGACATTATTGAAATGATTGTACGTGACAGGAATAATAGAGATTATATGATACATTGCTGTCCTAATTGCCCTGGACCAAAGCCTTTGAAAGAATTTTTTATTAGAAAGCTAAAACTGAATTTAGATATTGAAGTAGAAGATGGTGTAGATACTATGTCAGAAGAAGTTAACCCTGAGACAGTAGAATATAACATTATGTTTAATCAGTGGTGCAGTACAGACAGGATGGAAATTATAAAGCAGACAGCAACGGTTGATGAATTTATAGACATTTTAGTTGAAAAACGTAACAAAATAACCACACATTCTTTATAACTAAGAGCCAAGCTCAATATTTTAAGCAAATAAAGTTAAATCTTTATGATGACAAAGCAATTGTCATGCTTGATTTTGCCGAAAATTATCAGTTTAATATACAAAATGAAATCAAAGGTTTCCATTGGAATAAGTCCCAATGCACTTTTCATCCTGTAGTGATTGACACCAAGAAAGATGGCAATTTGACTTCGAATCCTTGTATTTTATATCTGATGATATTGTACATTATGTTGATCTTGTACACTGTATAATCAAAGAAACAGTGAACTATCTAAAGGACAATAACTCATATTTGCAATTCATTGACTACTTTTCAGATGGTTGTGCTGCACAGTATAAAAACTGTAAAAATTTCTTAAACATTTGTCACCATTTCTCGGACTTCAACATCAACAGTCAATGGTCTTTTTTTGCAACAAGTCATGGTAAGTCCGCTTGCCACAGTGTTGAAGGAGCAGTTAAAAGATCAGCTTGCCAGGCAAGTTTGCAAAGGCCATTTGATGATCAGATACTTACAGCTGAAAAACTCTTTCATTCCTGCAATAATGAAATAAAAGGAATTCAATCTCTATTTATGTATTGATATTTTCTTTGTAACACTTAGTTTTCATTATGTATCGTCTTATTGTAGATCTTAGTTAGTGCATTTTTGACATGATTTATCATTAAGATGCATAAAATAGAATTGTCAGGTATGAAAATTACATATTACTATGATTAAAATGTATGAAAAAGATTATGAGTTGCATAAATTGGTGAGTTGTAATTTCAGAAGTAGATGGAACACCACAACCATACCAATGTTTTTTAATACAGCACTATATCTACTTTAAACATGCCAAGTTTCACTTTGGGGTCTTTGGGACCATTTTTGGAATTTCATGCTGAAGTACCCAAAAATTGCAGTTAATTTTTCAAACCATTTTTGCTGTTGCATTAGCCACTAGCATGCAGAGGGTGTCTTTGACAAGGTTTTTTATGTCATTTTGGGAATCTACACACCAAAATACCCCATATTGGACACTTTTTAGGCAGAATTGAGAACCAGGAATCAGAAGCAACACCAATTTCCAAAGACTGATGCTGCGAAAAAAGGGTGTTGCCATTGATATTTTTGGGTACAGTCATTGATTTTAAGGATAATATATTTCTGAAAGTATAGGAGATATTGAGCTGAAATTCTGGAGATGTGCTCAATGCAGCATAGAGATAATGATGGGCTTAATCTGAAGGGGTGGCTGTAATTTTTATATAAATTGTGTTGAAATGAAATAGAATGACCCAAATGTCTTTCCTGAGGAAGGTTGTCTACCACTCGAATAATTGAACTTCTAGAAATTCACCTCTTCAAGTCACCTCTAAAATTTATCTTCTTTCCTGTATATATTTCAAAGTCATACATCATGCCAGGCACTCCAGATCTTGTGAAGACTTTGAATCCCCATTTCCATGGCTTATTCTTCAAGAATTGCTTCAGACCACTTCTACCCTTGAATGGAATCATCTGTTCATCTATACATTGCCTTTCTTCTTGCTCAACTGTCTTCAGCTGCTCTCTCAAAGAATCAAACAAAGGTTTCACTTTGAAAAGGGGGTCATAGACTGGGTAATCTTGGGCTATCATATTATCATTGTTATTGAAATGGTAATATCTCAATAAAGAATCAAATTTTTCCATGACATAATGTCAGCAATGGCTGGAAACCTTGATGCAGTCTCACGATGCATTTAATATGACTGGCAGAATATATTCCACTCAAGATTAGTATTTCAATGAACTTTTTAATATCACCTGCAGATATGCCAAGCTCTCTTCCATCAGTTTGCATGGCATAAATATTTGTCTGCTCTGCAATGTACTACAATAGTTTATTAGTTACAAAAATTTTGAAGTACTAGTAGTATATAGTAGTGAGGGATAAGAGGGGGGGTATAGCCCATATCGAGTCTAGAATATGGATGACGTAATGTGAGAGCATGAGACCGAGGCAAGGAATGTGTGGGAAATGAACAATGGGAAAGAATGTTGGGCAGAAAAGACAATTGTAGACGACGAAAGTCAAGTTTGGGCTGGAAAGACAATAGTGGGTTGCAAAAGTAAATTTTGAGCAGGAATGACAATAGTGGGTTGAAAAAGTAAATTTTGAGCAGGAAAGACAATAGTGGGTTGCAAAAGTAAATTTTGGGCAGAAATAACAATGGTGGGTTGCAAAAGTAAATTTTGAGCCGAAATAACAATGGTGGGTTGCAAAAGTAATTTTTGAGCAGAAATAACTATGGTGGGTTGCAAAAGTAAATTTTGAGCAAAAAAGACAATTGTGGGTTAAAAAGACAAAGGAATGAATGTTTGGTTGGAAGCATAAAAAGCCTCGTCTTGTGTATTGAGTTGTGTTGGTCAGCAAGCAAATCTGGTAAACATGGACAACGAAAGTAATCCAAGAACAAGCAATGAAGCAGAGAATGAAGACATAGACGAAGTTTTTGAGTCTTTTTGGGAGATTCAACAAGATGCTACAGTTGGCAATGCAGTTGATGGATATGCAGTTTTGGGTGAAAACAGCCGAACAGATCATCAAAATGATGCAGACAGTGACGTGACAGAGTACAACCAGGCAAACGAAATCCAAGACCATGTGGTGGAAATATCTGACACGGAATAGGATGTGGATGATGATGAGGACGAGAAACAAGATGAATCTCCCGAGGATATTTCAGAAGCTCACATAGAAGATATTGACACATATTTGCAGCTGTTTGAGTACGTAAATATTGAAAATTTTGTCTATTTGCCTTTGTTAGGTCGATCTCACGGATGTTGTGTTTGCAAGGAAAGTTTAGCAGAGCTAAAGTCTAAATTTCAGTCCTTAGTTGCTTTGATATGCTAGTCTACAAAGTAGACATTGTAATTTTGCAGCAAATGAAAATGATAACAAGCTAAAAAAGAATTTTTATGGAAAAGGAAAAATTTTTACAAAGAACAAAACAAAATTTTAAAGGAAGAATTAGAGTATAAAAAGTTGAAATCAAAATTACTTTTGCGAACCAAGGATACTTTCATATTTCACAATGCTTCACTGAACCAAAATCTCCGTTCATCTTACAACAACATAGACGAGATGCTTAAGAAATATACGGAAAAGAATAAGAACGATGTTCCTGAAATTGTTAAAAATGGACTTTCAGAGACTCTGCTTTTTGTCAGCAATATTTGAAAAAGTGCAATGTTCTAATCACAGATTTAGAGTCTGAGTTGGATAATTTTGTCAAGATCGTACTGTTTCAGAGAGCTGTGAAAGTAAAATGCAATCGTTTATCAATGAAAATAATTGTATCATGCGAGAAATAGGGTCGAGTATGAATGAAACTTTAAAAGATTGTAAAGACTTGATGAAAAGTGATGTTGCATGACGTGAAAGGTTCAGCGATGTTAGCAGTGGACTTCAACACGCCGCTACACACATTTGTACATGTCATTCGTGTATATTAGAAGTTCACTGTATGATGCAGATTAATATTCTGATTATTATAAAACTGAAATTAGACTTTTTTCAGAAAGTAATGGTTACAAAGCTTTGAAGGTTAACTGCAGCAATCACAAGAGGCGATTGGCGGATATTGACACTGATGAAATTGAACACGTCAGCCTACGTTGTGAGATACCTATCAAACGAATGATCACCATGAACAGTTGTGATTGCAAAGGTGATATTGTCAAGTTTTACAACTGTTCAACGATAAAGAAAGATGAAGATTACATACTGATGCTAGAAAATTAATGGTAAAAGTTTTTGAAAATTTATTGTCTTTTTCTGCAAAGCATTGATTGCAATTTAGAATAATTTAACGCAGCTCTTTGATCTTCGACTTCAGTTTGTTTAATTTTTGACATGATACACTGTCTATTTTCCTTTTTGTCCAATTATGAATATTATTATTTTGGTGATGATGGTGATGATGATGATCATCATCATTACTATTATGATTTTGATCATGATGATTATGATCAAAAAGTATTTCATACAAGGTGCAGTCAACCCAGAATTGTGTTTTTGCGCATTTTTGCTTCAAGTTTGAGCACGACCAGTTCTTTTTGGAAAAATATGTTTGATAATTCTTTCTGAATCAATGTCACCATATTCGTCTACAAATAGTGAATCGTGAATATGAAACTTATCCTCATTTATATCGTAACTATCCGAAGAATAGTTATCCTTATCACCCCGGCCATCGTCATCTCGGTCATTTTGATTCATCTCATTTCTGCTAGTGAAATCAATATTAAAAACATCCTTTGCCTCTTTTAAGAACTTGTCTTCGAAATTAGAAGTACAGGAATGAAATAAAACCATTTCAACTTGATCCATGAATTTCCCCAGTGCAGCTTCAAGCCATCTCATTTCAGGTCGATCATAGTTGACATATGCTCCTGTAAAATATTCTGTATCGTCTGTATGCACATACAGAATGATTTGCTTTCCTATGCATACTTTATTCCAATACCATTTGATATTCAGAATCTCATTGAAGCTCCCCTGCTTAAGAATAATTGGAGCAATCAAATAGGCAGTTTTTGCGTTAGGCATGCAAACTTCAAAAAGATGAACCTTTCTGTTTTCTGTTTTTCCACAGGCAGCCTTTGCTTCATTGGCACTTATAATATCTACATAGCTATCAGAGTTTTCCAAGATTACGTTTGCTCTTGTTCCACCAAGAGCAACAACGGTGACGACGAGCACAGTGCAGTAGAGATACAACGAAAACAACCTGAAATTCATTTCAATTTTATTATTATAATAATTTCAGTTAAAAGTCCTAAGCTGCTTCTATAAATTCTTGTCACAGTCAGTTTCTAAGAAATGAATGTTCAAACAGTTAGAAATGTACTTCTAATGTATCATTTTAAAACAAATTATAATTTACAACTGAATTATACAATTCTACATAACTTATAATAAAATACAAGAAAAAAAGCCGTGAGAAATATTACAGACAAATAGAAATGTTTTACATCTATTAAACACCAGCTGACTTGGACAAGTGGTCTAAAACTCGTAAACTAATACTAATAATAACTAAAACCATTTGGAGTTCACTGGTTCGAGTCACAAAGCTGGTACAATTTTTGTTCTCTAATTGAAATATTAAGTAAGAAATTAAGAACTTAATTTTGAATTAATTAATAATCGTACAATTTGTAACAATCACACTGAGCATTCCCATCCTATTCGTTAAAACACTATGGACACATGTCATAGCCTCTGAAAGTTCCATTGGGATAAAAAGCCCATTCAGGATATAAACCTGGTAGAAATTTATACAAGTCCTTTCTACATAAAGAATCTAAAATGTCTCCTTCAATCTTAAACCAAATGCGTAATTTATAAACAGTGAGACGACCTGAAACGACCTGAAACGAGATGAAATCACCTGAAACGACCTGAAACGACCTGAAACGAGCCGTCAAATTTGGAATCGAGGCTGAAACGACCTGAGACGACCTGCTATCTTAGCAACGAAGTGTTAAGGTCAAGGGATTTGTATTGTTCTTTACGCATTGTCACATTCTTTTCTTATCACAATAGGAACACGTGTCAGTATCAAAGCGGCCATCCTTTCATCAGACACCTAATTTTCTGCGAAAGACAGTCTATCCGATCCATAAGGGGTCATTGGGCATGAGGGGTTATGATGATGGGCGGTTTTCCGGGTTTTTCGACACTTCGAGAGCGGTTTTACCGAGGGGCAATTCACTCCTCAGAAAGGTGTACGAGATTTTTATGAAAACAAAAGGATCTCCAAGAGATTTTTGTGAAAACAATAGGTTTTCTAGCAAAGTTGTACGAGGTTTTCAAAGAATGAATCACCCTTCTGGTTTTACGGTTTTACCTTCAAAAAGTACGGTTTTTCAATTTGTGATTTCGGTGTGGTTTAAAAGAATTTTAAGATGTAGGTCTATCTTCAACTCTTTTGGCTAAAAAAATGTTTTTTCGGTTTTCAAACCTCTCCCCCCATGCCTCCATGATGGAGTTTCGGAACCAAAATGTTGATTTAAAGAATTTGGCGTTAAACATAAAATTCAGAATAAAAACAAAAAGAAAAGGCGAAAAAATTCAGAAAGCCCTGGTTATTTATTTAAAAAAGGTATGCATAAAGCTTATACCCAGGGGCATTATTCACTCCTTGAAAATCTCGTACATATTTACTGGAAGTCCTATTGTTTACCTGGAAATCCCTTGAAAGTCCTTTTGTTTTAATGAAAATCTCGTACGCCTGTTTCCAGAGCGAAATGCCCTCGGCTTATACAGTAAATGGGAATTTGTGGGAGAGCGGCAACAACAAAATATCTTTATTGAAAACAGACTCCTCCTTTTGATAAGGAAATCATATGAAGTCAATCAATTTTAGCTCCAACAGAGATTTTTTTCAACAGATTAAGAACAATACCATCCCAGAGGGATGGCCGCTTTGATACTGACACATGTTCCTATTGTGATAAGAAAAGAATGCGACAATGCGTAAAGAACAATACAAATCCCTTGACCTTAACACTTCGTTGCTAAGATAGCAGGTCGTCTCAGGTCGTTTCAGCCTCGATTCCAAATTTGACGGCTCGTTTCAGGTTGTTTCAGGTCGTTTCAGGTCGTTTCAGATGGTTTCAGGTCGGTTTCAGGTCATCTCACTGTTTATAAATTACGGCCTTGGCTACTTTTAAGTTTTTATTTGTAAAGTGTTGAGTAGAAAGCAGCTCTTTCAAATCGGTTTGTCTATTAATCTGACGAAAATAGGAAAATACAAGCATTTCATCTGCAAACTGTTTGAAGTTCTTGTTTGGCTGTTGTCCATAGGAATCGAAAAAATACGACTTGTGATTATGATCGAAATAGACACCTTGCCAATGTAAGCCGCCGTTTTTGTGAGTACCAGTATTGAGAATGTAGCAGAAAGGAAAGTCGGTAATATCTCTTTCTAATAGTGTTACAATCAAAAATTGACGAAAACTTTCAATGCTATTTAGGATTCTTATAGCATCATCTTCTGTAACACACCCACCATAGATCAAGTTTAAATAATGACGATCTTGACTTATACAGTCTGCGATTTGTCGATTATCCATAACAATTTTCAACAATGATACAGCTATTATTTAAGTTGTCACACAATGACTAAGAGCAATTTTCCTCAAAAATTCCTATTATAGTTTACACAGAAAATTATAAAACAATAAACTGAAAATTTGTTTTTATAGATAGTCTCTGTCGATTTGTCCTGATGAAGTGATTGCGAATTTTCTCTGATCGAACTTGTGGAACTGGAATTCTAGATTGGTGTTCAGAACTCTGTTTGGCGGGAGCTGAATATGCAGTCTAAGATCGGCCATTCGTTGATCTTCTGCAAGGGAATTGTCTCTCTGAAGAGCTGAGAATGTGATAGTATCAGCGTACAAAGTGTATCCGCATTCTTTAGCCTTGCTTTCGTCATTAATCAGAAAATCATTTCTCGTAGTCAAAGGATCAACCAAATCAGGATTGATCGTATCACGAATCATATCGTAGGCTTCAGAATTTCTCTTCTTCTCATGTCTCCACATGGAAGATCCATTGATCAAGTAACGCCATTCGGTACCAAGAGGAAGCTTGTACATTATGTAAGGATTCCGTTTAATGTTTCCAAGTTTTGCACGTCTGTCTACCAGTGTCATGCATATTTTGTCGGGCAGTTTGTCGTTTGAAATTGTTTGATCATAAGGGTTGGCGCCTTGCATTGGCGTAAAATTGTCAATCATATGTTGCGTAAAAAGGTAAGTGTCAGGAGCTGAGTCGGTAAATGTTTCGACATAGCGAGCCATCAAATCTTTTGCAAGTTCCAATGAGCAGATCTCAAGTTTAAAGTCTAATGTTCGAATACTACATGCTGCAGCCTTTTCTTCCAGGTCGGTGATGGTTTGATTATTTTCTCCCGTCAGCAAATAGTAGGAATTCGGATGACGCTCAAATGTACTGTCAATCTTGTTCGCTTGGTTTATTGGAGTTTGTTGTCTTGTTATAGGACAATTGATTTGGAATTCCAGTTCTGCGATTCTTCCTTTGTAGAAGACGTTAGCAAGTTTCGCTCGTGCTTCGTTCACGGTGTTTATAGGAAGATGAGTAGCATCTCCATCGTCACAATCCCATTCTTTCAGATGACCAGCTGTTTCTTTCCAATAGCCTTTTTTCTCCAAATCGCTGTTGTTGTACACTGTTTGCGGGGTGCCCCAAGTGGTGTGAAAGTAATCGATTTCAGAGCAGATATTTTTACCAGTTCCCAACTCTTGACCATTCATACGAATAGAGATTTGTTTAAATAGACTAGGGGCAATGTTATTGGTTGGCGTGATTCTCTTCTGATATTTAAGAGCTGGTGTGGTTGCATTCCATGGATTATCATTATAGTACATTTGAGTGCGCATTTTGACCTTAAATCTTCGGCTATCTAAAAATGTATCAGGTGACTGAGGTATTGTCAGAACTATCATGTCTTCATTCATAGGAGCAGTAGTATGTTCAGGTCTCAAGTCCATGATAAGAGCATTTCGGAAGAGATGATAAATGCTTGTTTGAGGAGAAAAATTAAGCATTTCCGAACCAGGAGCAGTACCAAGTCTGCTTGGACCGCGTTGGAGGAAACTGTCACTGAAGGCATTACCGAATCTTCCATGTTGTTGATTTATGACATCAATCTGTTTAAATGTATTTAATCTGCTGCCTCCTACCAGTTTTGGTCTTTTGTAGTTTTTATCAATATCTTGATATGTATCTTTCTTTTCTTTACGTTTTTCTTGAAAATTTGCCATTTTTCAAATCAATGGCTTTAATGACAGTAGCAAATTTTTTAGTCATGGTTACTATAGCTATATCAAACCAACTTGTCGTTCGATTCCAGGTGAAATTTTAATTCCTGCTTTCGCTTTGTAGCGTCTAGTTCTGCGACGTTTTCTTCGACGGTATTTTTTGTGTTTGAATTTGGGCTTACTTATGTTTAATGCTAGGGAATTTTTTTAGTAGGTGAATTCAATATTTTATTTACTGTTTTATTTTGTAAATTTTTCCATTTGTTTTTGATTGAATTTTCGACTCGACTTTTGGAAGAATTTATCAATTTCAGTGCTTTGGCTCTTGCTCCGTGCTTCAACGACTTTGCAACAGTTGTACCCTCGTTGACGACTTTTTTTCTAAATCTGTTTAGATTATGAATAGTTGCTCTTTTGCTGTGATTGAGTAGTCTTTGCGCAGTCCTACCGTGTTTCAATGCTTGTGATTTGACTGTGGAAATTCCTTTTCTAGCAACTTTTGATATTGCACAAGAAAGCATATTTCCTATTCCTCTTCCAATAGTTGTGCCAATTTGATTTTTGTACAGTGTTTTATGACGATATTCTTTCCTGACATGTGGCACTGGTTGACTAAAGGCTCCATACAGACCTGGTCTATGGTACGAAACAATACCAGGCGAGATTCCAGTGTCAAAATTATAATTCAAAAAATTGTTATTTGTCATTTCGATTCTCTTCTTTCGAATGCTTATATATAAATTTTAAATCAACATATTCACCAATATTAACTAGCTGCATGGCTACACATATATGTTAAATTGAATTTCACATATTGAATAATCTGTTAATTAATAGTATTAATCAGCTAGTGGTTAATTATGCTTTTTTACGAATGAGAAATTTGAATTTCAAAATTCCCGAATTAACTTTATCACCATAACTATTTTGCACTAAGAAAAATGTATTTTCCAAGTTTATGTTTCTTTTCAATGTTGCGAATACTTTTTGCTGTATTGTGTAAGTTTTCGAGATTAGTTTTCCGTCTAATTGTTGACTAAAAGGATCAATGTGCGGATCGCCATAGTTAAGTGTTGGAGCAGGGATGTGAGCAACGTATGGAGACAAATGATTACCAATGTGGTAAGTTGGTACAACGATATTGGAATACAGGTAGATATCACCAGCATTCAGTGGATTGATAGGATGTTGAGCAGTAAATATAACAACTTTGTCATCTTTAACTGGAGCTTCTAAGAGTTCTTCATATTCTCTAAGATCTCTATTATAACTATTAAGAGCAGGAAGTTTCCAAAGACCACGTGTTACAGTTGTAGTGTCTGCATCACCGTTTTTGTAACAGTATGGAACAACTATTTCTGATTTTAGTTTTGCTGACGTAATCTTTGAAACGGAACATGTTGTATTGTAAGAACCATTTTCAAGGGAATTATAGACAATTGGCAAGCCGGAGCGAACAAGTGTTTTTTCTGTAAAATTGTTCCGATATTCGTAAAGAGGTAGTGTATTGCTTATTTTTTCAAAGCCAAACATGTTGCAAATTATTTCTCCAAAAGCAACGTACATTGTTGAAAATGGAGATAATAATTGGAAATGATAATGTTGATTTGGATTGAGTTCAGTTTTTCTATTTCATACGCAAACTGTCGGTAGAGAATAGCTTATATCTGACCATGATATGTTGTTAAATAACAGTGCAGTTTTGTGATAGCCAACGATTGAGTTTGTGTTAGCATATGTCTGAGCGGTACTGATTTCTGTTGTTGTAACTGGATTTATTGACAACAGTTGTTGAAGAGACAAGAGACAAAACTCGTTATTGTATTTCTTGTATTCATCCGAATATGTATTCAGTGCTTTGTCGAGATAGTTGAAACGAACTACTGGAAATCGTTTTAAACCTGCTTCTTCTGACAGTGGTTGCTTTTCTAGACTTCGTGCATAGAGTTTCTCTATATCGTGTTGAGAAGAAGCATTGTTAAAGCAATTGTCCAGCTCTAAGAACATATCGATATTTTTTTGATAATTATTTTTTATATAGCTATCAGCAGTGTCTGATATTTGGTAAATTTCTTTAAAAACATCTGCTATTTTAATTTTTGTTGATGCAAGACCATCATTAGTCGTAGTGGTAGTGCTGTCTGTGAAATACCCAATCGGAAAGAACATCATTGGTCCCAGCATTATTTCAGCATCGTACAGATGGTAAGTACTGTTTGCTTTAGCTTTGTCTGGAGGTGGTAGGTTGATGATTTTGTCATTTTCAAAATTATATTCTACCTCAATCAAAGCTATTTCCCAGTCTTCATCTGCAGGAACCTGCAACTGATCTCTAGACACCACAGACAAGTTCGTGACAAAAACACAAGTTGATGATCAAATGAGTATCCAGATACATATTTGGAACAATCAATGTAACCATTGATGTAAAAAAAGTCTTCACTATCATAGAAACTCATTATATCTTTTTTTACTTTGAATTAATAATTAAATATTTTCTCGTTGGTTTTTATATAATTATCATCGCAGATATTTACTGTGCAATTCAAATCTGCTATGCATTTATTTATATTTTCAAACTTAAAATGTCAAAAACTGTCAAAAACTGTCGGATAACAATTTAATTTCAAAGTTTTTCTTTCGAACTTTTGCAAGGATTGTTTTATTGGAATAAAATAACTGTTGATGTGTTTTTTGTCGAAGTTGTAAATCAATTCAGTTCCTGGTGTAGATACTGTTGTAACGGATGAGGGAATTTTTAGTGTTAATTCGCAAATAAGTGCATCTCTTTCAGTTGGTAGATATTGAAGTATGTCATTTTTTGAGATGTTATTGCCAAGGGCTATGGAGAGATTAAGAGTGCTACCACTTGTTGTTGTTGTTGCTGTTGCTGTTCCTAACATTCTCAATACAATATCATCCAGTAAGAGAGTGAAGTTGCAGTTTTCAATTGAAATGTAAAGAGTTTGTTCCTTCCAGCATTTGATGGCAACAATGGTAGAATGTCTTTATTTTCAGTGTTGTAAGCATCATTGTAACCACTGTCTTTGACTCGACTACAGTAAGTTAGAACTCCGGCGTTTGTAACGAAAAATTTTGTGAAAAAATTAACACCGCCCTGCTGAGAAACATTTTCCATTATTCATTGATGCGGGTCAAAAAAGTTATAATAGATAGCTTATTCTTGATAAAAGTAAAAGTGGTAATTTTTTTAATTTGAACTTTTGACATAAAATGTTAAAGCAGTAGGATATTTAAAGCTCTTAATCGGAATGCTGTTTGAATTGTAAAAGTTAATTCCCTCACTAGAAAGTTTTGTTTTGGAAGTAAGTGAATTTGAGTATGTTTCTGTTATTGTATACTCGTATTCAATATCAGACATGAGAGTTAATTTATTGAACAACAGTGTTTCGATTTGAAACATTTGTTTTGAAAATTCACTTGACATGTTGTTTTCAAGCGGTACCGTAAGTATTTCAATTGTAGGCTCGAAAGTTCCACTGTAAATGTTTGGTTTGATTTTGTTAGATTTGATTTGTAGAATCTTCTTTTTCGCCAAACGCAGATATTGAGAAATTAACCAGGAAACACCTCGTGGAAAGTATGCAATGTTCAGTGATGGACGTATAGGCATGGGCACTGTGTAATGCCAATGGACATCACGATAACGTTTACTAGGGTCATCATAATGCCAATCAGAAGAAAAATTAGCACCATGTTTAAAGGCACTGCACACAAAAATATCAACGTATTCTTGATCTGTGGAATTTTCTCGTATTGTAGCATCAAAATTTCTGTAGAATTTTGGAATGAAAAATGTATGTTTTGCATTCGTATTTACACTGTAAGGACTTTTCATTTGCCACGTTTTTTTCAAAATCGTAATACAAAATCCTCGATGTGTCCAGCGTAGTTTTGCACCAACGGCACCACCCGGCTCTATGATCCAATGATTTGAAAACATTTCTGACAATTTTCTACACTCTTCTACTTCATCGAACCAGCTTGCTCTGCTGAAATCTACTAAGAAAGCATTTTTGGGATTGAAACTCGTTGTTGATTGTGTTGCGTCAGTTGTTGTTGTTGTTGTTGTTGCTGTTGTTGTTGTTGTCGATGGCACAACATTGCAAACTGGAAAAAAGTCATCGTCTTCCCAGTAGTCGATTCCAAGTAGAATTGCTAACGTTTTATTAAGTCGAACAATTTGCATATATCCTCCTTCACTGTCATGAAGTACTGCTCCCCAATCACTACGTTCATTTGAATTTGTGATTTTATCAGTTCGACGAACAACAATGTCGAAACAATCTGATGTTATTTCGGTGTTTTTGTTTGGATTTACACCAAACATTGATTGTGACTGTATTGTATCAGATAGGAAAAGTCGCTAAAAGATGTATAATACGAGTAAGGTTGAGGATAATCGTTGTAGAAGCTATTCAGAAAATTTACTAGATCGTTTGGTAAGGTTTCAGTGTTGTTTATAATAGATTTTGCCACATCTGGACGACACTGAATCTTTGGAAGTGAGTTTAAGATGTTTTCATAGATTGATGTATGTAGCCATTTTTGTTTTGTTAAATCTTTGTAAATGTTTGCGTATACTCCACTGGCATTATATGTTTCTGGAATATACCATCTTTTAAACCATAAATCATTTTGCATAGCTATACGCTGTGAATGTGGCAAAGATGCATTTAACAGACACGTACTCCACTGTTTTGTTCTACTAAAATCTATCTGACCAAATGGTCTGTTAATGAAATGTTCATTGGTATTATTTTCCCTGTCGCTGGTGTTGGATATTGCTGTGAAATACGTTTCATTGACGTTTTTTCCCAATGCAGTGTCCAGTCTTGATCCAGTATTGCTAGCCATTTAAAAAATGTAGAAAAACACTCGAAGATATTTTCTTCTGTTGCTTCTCTTCTCTGGATATTCTATTAAGAATTTTTTCAGGTATCCAAATTGGTTGGTAGTATTCTGCAATTTGAATAAGGATCCACTTTTTGTAATGCTCACCTTCAGCAGCAGCAGCAGCAGCAGTAGGATCAGTGAACTGTTTGATTTTTGAATTGACTATCTTAAAGTTGGCTGGGAAAGTTGTTTTTGATAATTCAGGATACTGAAAAGAGCCTTGGATATTTTCATGTCTTATATCTTCAATTCTATAGGTAATGGGATATGTAGAATTGTCTACATCTGTTATTTGAAAAAGCTGATCACTATATTGCTGTTGAAGTCCTCTTTGAAATGTGGTGTCTTCTTTTGCAATATGCACCCAATCTCATTTTCGAAGTAAAGGTTTTCCAAGTTTCTTATCCCAAACTGCTCCCTTTTTGTGCAGTTCTTTAGTTTCACGCTTTTGAATCGATTCTTCGATATTAATTCTCGCTTGATTTACATTTATAGGATCTATTTCATTTGGAGCAAGCTTTGTCGTTTTATTAGGAGTCTGGTTAAAGGCATTCACAACATCTTGTAAATGACCAATGTACTTGTTATTATTCATCAGTGCAATTTGAACCAATTTTCTTTTAATAATTCTATTTGCTCTTTCGACAATTGCACATTTGATATTCATATCTAGAGTTGTTACGTGTCTTATGTTTCATTCTTTCTCTTTCAAGTACTGATAAATCGATTTGTTCAAAAACTCTTTTCCATTGTCAGTGTACAGAATATGTGGTCTTGACAAGGTTTGATGTTCAAAAATGTTTTGTAGTGCATTTAAAACATCGTCTTTACTTTTTGTTTTGCATGGGCTTGAGTATAACTTCTTGGTAAATTGATCAATAACATTTAGGATAAAATGTATGTTTTTATTCTGTCGAGCATAGTTGGACATGTCCATAAGATCAGCTTCCCAAATTTGATTCGGATTAAAAATCTTGTATGGTCTGCGTAGAAACTTTTTTCTCCTTGGTTTGTATTTGGTATGCATTTCATGTTGAAGTTTCCATTCATTTAATATTTTGTAGGAAAGTTGTTTGAAACGAGCAAGCTTTTTCAAATGTTTATAGAACGTTGCTAGACCACTAAAAGATCCAGAAAATATTGGATCAGTATAGAGATTATTAAGATCGTTGAATAGCTCTTTTTTCCTGCCAGTCCCATCATCTTTGCCATCGTAAGTGCTGCTGCTGTTTTTTTTAGTCATGATGACAAGACAAACCAAATAAAAACAGAAGAAATCATGTACTCGCATACATATACGGTTGATTGGAAAAAAGAATGGAAGCTATTGCTCTATTATGTATAAAATTGTCATTTTTTTTTATTTTATGTATGGAATAGAAAGAAAAGGAAACAGTTTTTTAATAATTATTTTTAAAACGATGGAACTTTTGTAAGTGTCCTTTAGAATATTTAAGGTATTTTCTGGGATTTTCATAATTGGAGATTTGTCATTTGTTTCATCATCATAATCGAGAAACTCATCCTCTTGAAATAAAGGCAGTTCACCAACATCCAGTTCATTATCTAGATATTTAACTCTATGTAACTTCATTTCAGGAACTTCCTTCATCTTGTCAAAGAGTAATTTAACTATTTTTTTGTGCTCTTTACTTCCAAGTTCTCCATCTTCACCTTTGTAATTCTCAGTGCTCTCACTTTTGAGGAAATTTCCTTAAACTGAGGAATTTTGCCGACTTTTGACGAACTTTTTAAGGAATCTAAATTTTTAAGGAACTTCTAAGGAATTTTCCAATTTAACACCAAAGAAGAAAATATAATCCATAATATACTCCAAAATTGAACATAACAGAACAAAATTCCATAACAGAACAAAAAAGACCAAAACAATAAGAATTCTTGAAAGTTATTACTTAGAAACTACTGTTCATCGATGATAGCAAGCTCCTGCCCGATATTTCATTGTGTACAGGTGTGAGTCAGTTTTAGCGGTTCTCGTGTATGTATTCTTAAGATATACATCTATTTATAGATCTGATAGCTATTATAAAGGATTGAACATTCCAATTTGGCAAAATTTGTGATATTGAACTATAGCAACACATTATAAGGGGGTCTAATAGAGAGTTCTATGAAAAATTACACAAATACCGAAATCTGAGGAATTTTGATGAAATCTAAGGAATTTTTCGTGAACTTTCGAGGAATTTTATATGAGCAAAGTGAGAGCCCTGGTAATTCTGCTGTAAGTTGTCATAGTATGCAACATGCTTGTCGTTGTCATAGCTGTCTTCATTCATATCATCAGCATCATTATTGTTGTTGTTGTTGTTGCTGTTGTTGTTGTTGTTGTTATTTTGGTAAGCAGAATTTCTTTTTTGTCTTTTTGACGTTACTCTTTTATCATTGCTAATAATAGAGCTCTTGTATATTTGTCTTTGCAGTTGTTTTATATGTTCCTTTTCTTGAATCTTTTGTCTTTTCTTATTCATACACCTTATCAATTGTTGCAAGTAGTAGTTTTCATCGTGATGTGTAAATTTTTCATCATGTTCCTCTGACGAAGAAAAATCCGAACTTTCATTGTCGTCGTCATAAGATGATTTTAACCTTTTGTTGTCTGCGCGAGATTTTGCCTTTTTACCGCGAGAAGAACCACCACCACCACCACCACCACCACCACTATTCAACATTTTGTGTGGTCTTTTTCTTGAGCTCTTTCTACTGCTGCTTCTGACATTGTCAACATCATGATCATCATTATCACGATGATGATGATGATGATGATCATCATCGTCATCATCATCATTATCATCATTATCATCATCATCATGCAGACCACCTGGAGCCGATTGAAAATATTCGTTATGAGGTAATTTTCCATGTTGTTGTTGCTGTTTCGGGTAACGTTTCATTCCATTAAAATTAAAACATGTTTCATCATAATTGTCTAATTGATCATGTTCTAAAAAAGGATTTTCCATTTGTGACGACATTTTACTCTGTGGTGAAGTACCACTACTGCTACTACTAGCACCACTGCTATTATTATTCTTCTTTAATGAAGTTATAGGCTTATTTAAGAAGTCAAATAACAATGGCGATAGGTTCTTGTATATGTCAGTATTGCAATTTTTACCTTTTATAAAATCATCATCATCACACAATATACTGTTTATTGCTGTTGCCGTCGCTGTTGCAGGTTTTTGATTCTGCGAATTATACTCTATACTGACTTGATTTTTAAATTGTTTAATTAATTTTTCTTTTCAAGTACTTAATCAGTTTTCTAGTTTTCTCTATTGATTTAAAGATTCATCATGTTCATATTTTATCCTCATCAAATGTAAATCGTTTACTACTAGGTATGTTTTTGGTTAGTTGAAATTCAGCCACAGTTTTTCTGCTGTTTAGTATGTCTTTTAAAACTGGCGGGTCTTTAAAAGCTTTTCTTTGTTTTCTTTTTCTTCTTCTTCGTTCTGTAACAAGATGATGATGATGCTCAGACTCTGATCCCTCCACTCTTACTGCTCTCGGCTGTGTGTTGCTGGTACTCCCTGGCTGCTGACCAAGATTGAAATACTCCGTACCATGTTGTTGTTGTTGTTGTTTTGCTTTCCTTGGCGGTTGTCGACGTTGTGTTGTTGTTCTTGTTGTTGTTGAACCAGATAACGGTCTTTTCCTCCTTTTCTTCAAAAAGTGAACTATAGGGGAATCGCGAATTGAATAATCTTTGTCTTTTTGGGCCAATGGTCGCTTTCTTTTACTAATCGGAGGTACACTCTGTAATTTTGTTACGTATCCCTTATTACTTTGGCTGTCTCTTTCTTTCGCTTTCTCGAGTTTTATAATTGAAGATGCATGTTTCCGAAGAAATTTATTGCCAATCATGTTACTGGTATCAAAGCCACGTTTGTTTAAAGCATAAACAAATGCATTGGTGCCTTCAGGTCGCTCTCTCAAATTTTCATAATCATTGTTGAAATAATGTAAAAGCTTGGTCGATGCTCTTGGATCAGTAGAAACTTTTCTGCCGTCAATGTACAAAGAATTATTCTCACCTTTATAAATAATACCAGGGTATTGAGCAAGAAACGACTTCAAATGAATCGTGTGAAAATGTGAACTGTCACTTAATGATTTTGGTAATTCTTGCAATGTATTTGCAGGATTGTTCACAAAATTATCGTATTTTTCATCTTCAAGTTTTTTCAAGACATTTAATTTCGTTTCTCTGTCAATTAACAAATGTCTGTATTTTTCCATTCCAGCTGTTGTAGAGAGTAGATTTCTATTTTTTCGAACACTTTCTATGTTTTTATTGATTTGTTTCAATTCAGGAGAAGTGAGTTGGCTTTGAATGCGTTGGTCAATATTTGTTATTAATGAGTTAGCTTTTCTATATTTTTGAGCTTCAATCAAATGGTAACGATATGCATCTGGATTATTGGCATTTTCTTTTTCCTGTTGCACGTGTCGAGCTAGTGTATTCTCTTGCATTGATGGAAGAACTTTTTTTGCGGAATTTATGGCCCATCGGTACAGAGCTTTAGGAACCAAAACCATAGATCCATACGCTCATTGTAGTTAGGTGTTGGATTTGTAGTTGTTACACTAGCAGCAGCACCAGCACCACCACTGTCGTCACCACCGTCAGTATGCATTTTTTGTCATAATCAGAGGAGAAAAACCGCAAAACAGCAACTCTAGTGAAAGTTTGACCAAAGATTGTTTTGACTTTGTTGCAAGATTGTAGCTATATTATTATCTATGTACTGGTAGTGATATATGTACTAACTATCTAATTGTTTAATCAAATCATTTGTTTTAAATTGGTTATTTGCTACTTGAAACACAACAACTGTTTATTAAAATAAGTTTTCTTGCATTACAGGCATACCAGAAACAACCATTGAACTCAATGACATTTCTTATCTCTTTTTGGTCTTGAAAATACTCTGTATAATACCCATCAACATAGTAGCAGCTTGGAACTAAAGCAGTGGGAATTTTTTGTTGTTGAAATTTCTTTTTCAGCTTTTTCTGCTCGTATACACATAAGCAAAGTCTTTGCTGTCTGTGTAATACAATACCTTTTGGCAACAACTCTGTTCTTTCGATATAATCCAGACAAACTTTTGATGCTAGACTGTCTCCTCTCTAATAAAGTTCATGTCTTGACAGTTGCAGTTTTAAAAAGTCACCAATTTTTGTATCTTTATAAATAACTGGTCTTCCAATAAACTGCCCTTTACCCAGACAGTACAGATAGAGCGAATTTGCATCAAAACCTTTCACAAATGGATGTCTCTCTGAATTTTTTCTTGAAAATATTATACTTTGACCTCCAACTTCACTTCTTTGAATTGTTTTGTAAATAAAAGAATTGTCAATATGATATAGTGTATTTCGTGGAACATGCTTCATTAGAATCTGTTTTGCAAGTCCTGGAAGAGAAATGCCATCTCTAAACAAATCTACGTCCTTTGTTTGCAATTGAATAGCATAGTTTGTGAGAGCTGTCAAAAACGGAATGACATCTTGAGTATTGTAGAAACGCAAATAGTCTCCTATGCAAGTCCACTTTTGATCATTCCACATTTTACATAACATTTGATATTTTTCACGACCTGTCTTTGGACGATCTTTCATGTTTGCGATTTCATCATCATCATCATCATCATCATCATCATCATCATCATCATCATCAACAGGAAGAGCAGGATCAGCAGCAGGAGTAGTAGTGGTGGTAGTACCGACCATGTTAGTAGTAGAAAGCCGCAGATTATCATTCTTAATCCTCCATCGATTAAATTCACTTTCAAGTTTATTTTCTTTAGTTAAAGAACTAAAAAGAAAAAAATACTGCTATTGTATAGCTAACTATATTTATACATCCAATCATTCTCAACTGATCAGTAGTTTTCTCAGTTTTGAGTTTTGAGTTAGCAAGAGTCAGCAATCTTTTTTTAAGTGAGTAGTGCCTATGAACTGAACGGAGAAGTCTTCGTACAAGACGAATTAAAGTTTGATTATTTCATTGGGAGCAAACACTGGTGCAAAGTCTGGAAAAACAACCCCCACGATGAAAGGTAATAAAAAGTTCTTCCATTTTATGATATTTTATGCGATTTAATATTTAAAATGTAAATGATCAAACGATGTACGGGGAGTAAATTCCACAAAGGTTCTACTAAATAATTTGTTGCTTATACTTCTCATTTGTCTTTTATTTATGTCAATTTGTTGATAGACAATCTCTTTCTCAATAGAATCCAAAACTACAGACAAAAAGTGACCAACGTGGCAAAGAATGAATCCTTTGAGAAGGCCAATATGGAAAAGAATAAAATCTGGTCAGATTTGAAATTTGCTCAGGTTGCAGCAGAGACAGGAGATAGCATTGAGAGCCTAAAAGAAGAAGGCGACTGGGTGCATGTGCACACCATAAAAGACGCACATAAAAAATTTATCAGGATGCATCCGTCTTAGGCAGGTACGAGTCCGTCTTTGTCTCTTTATATCTTCTCATTATCGATATTTTTAAGACATGTTTACTGTCTGGAATCTCGTAGACTACAGTCTTTGCTGGAATATCAATTTGTTTCAAATAAAGCTCCTAAAAATTGTTCCATTTTTACAACAATCTCGTACACGTTCTCTTTGATGAGTAAAATTCTCCTCAAACTTTTCGATATCGTTCCGTCTCAATGTGTTTCCTAGACATTCTATATTGCCTGAACTAATAAAAGTTTTTGTCTTCCAATTCTAGAGCGTGGATTTGGATCCCCTAATGATCCCAAAAATATTGAAGATAAAGACACAAGAAAATCCTGAACATTTATAAACTCTATTTATGTCTTTTTGTTTTTATGTATATATATATAGTAGTTTTAATGTATATGTAGTGGTTTTAATGCAAAGGTATACGCTTGTTTTTCTTACATACAAAAGCTTGATGCTTGTGAACATTGCTTGTGTGCAAATTTCAATCGGATATAGATAGTAAAAAATGTCAATTGAACGCATGAGAAACAGAGTAAAAAAGTATCAAGAGAATCATCATATTTTACGCTAAATCAACTCAGTATTGAGTTTTGGAAACCCACCATTGTTATTTCTGCTCAAAATTTACTTTGGCAACCCACTGTTGTCTTTCCTGCCCAAACTTGACTTTTGTCGTCTACAATTGTCTTTTCTGCCCAACATTCTTTCCCATTGTTCATTTCCCACACATTCCTTGCCTCGGTCTCATGCTCTCACATGACGTCATCCATATTCTAGCCTCGATATGGGCTATACCCCCTCTTATCCCTCACTACTATATACTACTAGTACTGATAGAGTGTTGGTATCTCTTATGGAGGATAAGAGAAGACCAACTCCGATGCAAAATATGGATGAATAACAGGTGCCTTTTTCATTGATACTTCTTACTTCTTCAACTAAATGGCATGAGAGTTGGGCATAGCTGTGAGGGTTGTGAGAGGATATTGAAAAGTGAGAGGATATTGAGCATCAATCAGCAAGATAAATATTCAAAGTCATACGTCCAAACATTATTTATCTCATATATGAGAATCTTAGATGTAGGTACTGGTTGCTTTTGTGATCCACGGAAGCCTTTTTGAAATACACAATCAACGAAAAACAAAAAGGCAAAAGTTTCAATGTTAGGCCTTTTTAATTAGGGCTTACAGGCCTTCTCTACTGTGTGAAGCTTTAAAAAAGCAGTTTGCACCTGCAACACTAAATTGACACAAATGAGGTGAAGATATGAGAAATGTATTCTTTGTTTCTACTGTAATCATAAATTGTTTATGAACAGTCTAGTAAGTCGTAACAAGGAAGTGTGCTTCCAACTTAAAATCCTCTCCCATCACTTTAAAAACCTTAATGTTGTCAAATATCGGAATATTTGTTTTTGTTTTACTCGTTCTTTTTGTACAGTTCTGTACGACATGCAAAGAAAACTCTAGTTCAACTTGAACTACTTTCTAGTACATAATCATAATCCTTGGTATTCACTTAGATCATAGTCGTAAGCACTGTTTATTCTATTGACTCTGTTTCAATATTTTCATAGCAGTCCTCTGCAATAATATTTGCATTGTACCTTGGAGCAGTACTCCCTTCACAGTTTTAACGGCTTGTCCTCAAGCATAATAGGAAAAAGCATTTATCAATTTCTTTAGCCATTCTTATTGAGAAAATGAAATATGTTGATATTTAGAATCTGAAAGGATTACGAAAACTGGTTACTAACAAAACCAAAACAAAATGTTTTTTGTATTTTGAGAGATAGCATTCAAGCTACATGAGGTACATAGTATAGACCGCTCATAGGTATTTTGTAGAATGAACTACATTATTTCGTTGTTTTAACTATCAAAATGGCTCATGATTTCTTGCATTTCCTCATTTTATCAGGGGCGGCAAAGTGGTTCTTTGCACTTTTGATGGATAGGTAAGGGTACAATGGCTTTCCTCAAATGAAAACGTGCAGAACATTCAAAGAATTGGGTATCTTTTTTAAATTGGTTTGGATTGAGTCACCTTTCAATTATTTTAAAACAGAATGAGGATACTCTGTACTATATTTTCTTTTTCCCTTCATTATATCTGAGAGCACAGCATTCTGCTCTTTATAGGAGGTTGCCCAGTGCATCTTGAAATTTCCTAAAATAGCCAGAGAACAAGCAATATGAACAGATATATTTTATAAAAAATAGATACCTCAAAATATCTCCATTTTGAATCGGAATCCATACACTGGTGATTTCTTAAATTTAACAGAAAAGCTTCCAAGAGGGTTACTTATTTTCATACCCATAATTTATTCGGTACAAATGTGTTTCCAAATGCTTGACTTTTTAGCCAAAAAATCACATGGAAACAATACAAAAAGTATCCCTTACAATAAGTATCCCTTACAAAAGTATCCCTAACGGTTCTCCCAAAATAGGGAGAACCGTTATAAGGAGGATTGGAAAACAGGGTTTTTATCAATCAAGGAACCCTTTAGATAAGGAGACAATGTGCAAGATAGTAAGGAAAGAAAATTAACAATCAATGTGCAATGTACATCAAGATCTTTGGCCACCAAAAATCCTGCATAACTCTGACAAGTGACAAAATTCCCTGACCCCCATATGTAGAAATTGCACTGGATCTTTAGGTGATTGCTTCTTATAAGCATCCTACATACCATTCAAAATCTTGAGCTGGTAAGCTGGCAGTCCTTTTCTTCTGCTTGCTATTTGGTCTTTCTGGTTGAAATGCCTTTCACACTGATTGTCCTTAATTCATCATTCAATTCATCACTTAGAACAGCAGAAGCGCAAGATAGTGAGCTGCACTCTTTCCATTTGAAGCATTTTTGCAGATCTCTTTTAGTTCATCCTAATATTTATATAACATCAGCTTCAACAATTTTTAGTTTTATGAGAAAGAGAGACTACTCATTCTAAATTAAATTTTCCATGGAATTTCTTGAGAAGTATTTAAGTTAGCCACAGGTATGTGAGTTAGAATTTTTTATTTACAAACCTCAGTCAGTGGTGCAATTTCTTCATTTCTTGATCTTAAAAGCTGAAAATCGGCAAAGACACCAGTTAATTTGCACATCACTTATTTCACTGCTATTAGCTAAAATTAAATTAGGGTCAGTTACTTACAATGTAGAAGATCAGGGGGGGTGACAAAGGAACAGAATGTCTACCAATATTAATACTCAATTCTTGAGAATATATACCTGAAATTATACCAAAAGATTAACTCGAACATCACTATATATACTAAAATGTGCTATTTTAATATTCCAATTCGCATCAAACTTTAGCAAGAAAAGGAAACACAAAGACAAAAATAAGGCCTTTGCTTAAAAAGTTTATACCAATTATTGAGAGCCAATTTTTAGAAAAATGTGAGCCAGTTATACACTAAAATCATGAAACATGATACCCTTTCAATTTATTAAGCACATAATCTTATATGGGTTCCTTTTGTCAATAAGATGAAATGAAGAAATGTCTCCTTCATTGTGCAAATAAAATGTGAAATTGGATAATTGAAATTGGATAGAAATATTATAAGACTATTTCTTTTCCTCCTCAGGTCCTGCAACTCCATCAAAATTTAGCAAATCATTCGCATTTGAATTTGATTACTCGAAATAATTCTCCTAAAAATGATGATTTCAGAAAGGAGTTGAAATTAAAGATTACGTTGATTGAATTAATGATTACATGGATTTGACCTGTTTAATTGGTGTTGGGATGAAAATAATGTTGACCCCCAGTGTTCGGGCAGGCAGATGTGAAATGGCAGGCTTTTTACAAGGGTAGTATGTTGGTTGTTGGACGGTATATGCAGAGGAGCACCAAATAAATTTGTTGGCCATTAAAGAAGGCCAAGGAAAGAGATTTTTGACAACAGATTTCATTTTGAAATGCCTTTTTGTGGCATTACCATGTTTGATACTGGTAAGAATGCTGTAAAATGCATTTATTTCTGTGACCTCATGTTGTAAAGAACATAAAGTTTCACCATTCTTTTGTAGTTTTAGAAGGTGTATAGACAAATGTTTAATAACAAGCATTTGGGATTCCGGGATAACTGGACTACTCACATGGACTTTTCTGTACTTTCTGCAAAAAAGATACAAATACAATTAATATGAAAGTTAGTAAAATAAAATAGCCTTCAATAATGCCAGCTTCAGTGCAAAATGAGTTTTTCATTAACAAGGCCAGAAGAAAATGAATGCTCCACGGATTTGTTATTGGGCCAAGGAGATTTTCATCTGAAGCTGAGTGTTCGTATTTTTGAGCCTGCCTATTGTTGTTCATTTTTATTCATAATTTACTGTAACTTAAATTTTCAATCTAGTTCTATTTAGAGGGATGTTCATTTCAATTGTTTGTGATCATCTGTATTATTGTCAACTATCTCACTCTTTGGCTGAGTTAATATTTATAAGAACCGCACTCATGAAGATGTCTTGACATGACTGCAGGTAAACAATTAAATCTTAAATTATTACTTGAGTGAAAAAAGAAGCGAAAACGCCAGGTTGTGAAGTTTTGTAATTGAAAACTGTCTTGACTTCCACAAAAAGCCGTAAATCCCATGCAAAGAGGGAAATATCCAAAAATTCTCTTTAAAAGACCTAAAATTAGGATGAATATCAGCCTGTTACGAATGGTAAGCATCATCAGCCTGTTTGTTTATATAAATTTTGACACTGTGTAAAAAACTGTGTACGAAACGGTGGATAAACTGACGGTGAAGAAATTTTTCAGATTAGAGTTCTTATCGAGTGAGTGCAATAAATTTTGAACACACACCTTGTATAAAGGTTCTTTTAGCATTATATCAGGAAAATAAACCTCTGCAGATTCTTCACACTGTTTTTTCTGTAATAAATGGACAAGCTATAATAAAAAATGAAAACAAAGTTAAAGTTTCATTAGATTTTTTATAGATTTATAGAATTTCTGGACTTACTATTTTTTGGAAGTTGACAGCAATCTAAGGTAACAAGTGGAAATTCTTAGTAATGAACGATTGACTACTTACATAATGTGGAATTTGTACTCAAATTCAAAATGAAAAGGAACCAGACAGAAAAGTCAAGCTTGTTTGGTATTGTGTTTTCAACACTAATGACTAAGCCTGGACTTGACTGAATACAACACTAGCCTTTTTTGCAGTCTTTTTGACAACTCTTTTCTTGGAATTATCCATATTCGCCTTTCTTCATTTTTTATAATGGCATGTTATTTTTCGTTTTGATTAGACATTCAATAAAAAAAGGTTATCAGTGTAATATCAATGAAACACAGTAAAGACTTTAATGATGATTAATGTAAAAATTAGTAACAGGTGAAATTGATGGAAAGGATTGTTAAATATTTTTTTTCAGTGGCAGATTAGAAGACACATCATTGTATTTGTATTAGTATTATTAACATCTGTAATAGGTGGAGGATTGCAATGTATTTTCATGCTCCCTACACCTACGTCCTGTATTTCTTATTGTTTGTGAGTAAATTTTATATTTTTAGCTGACTTAATACAAAAAAGTGAACCCATCAGTGCTATAGAAGGGGTTAAGGGGCAGGGGCCCCATATCTAAACATTTATAGTTCAATGTGGGCGAGAAGATTTTTTAGATGGAGCTAGCTGACTTTAAAGGTTGGTTTGACCTAAATATTTCAGTTGATATAAAATTAGGTTGAGTTAGGAATAGGACAAGGTGGTATCAGGGCCAGTTGACTAGAAACCCCACTGAAACTGCATAAAATTTTACTGAATTTCAACTTAGGTGTTGTTTGATAAATTCTTCCAAAAGATAACTATGGCACGCTGTTGCGGTAAAAACATTAAAACTGTTGTGTATATAAAATTACTTTTTTGTGTATGTCATTTACTACTTTTTTGCTTGTCAAGATATAAAATTTGAGATACTATTTTTGTGTATGTCAAAACTAAAACTTTTATGCATGTCAAAACTAAAACTTTTGTGTATGTCAAAACTAAGTTTTATGCATGTCAAAATTCAAAAATTAAACTTTTGTTTATGTCAAAACTTTTGTGTATGTTAAAACAAAAACTTTTGCATATGTCAAAAGTAAAATTTTTGAGTATGTCAAAAATAAACTTGTGTGTATGTCAGAAATAAAACTTTTTGTATGTCAAAGCTAAAACTTTTGTGTATGTCACAAAACGTGAAGACAAAAACTTATGTGTATGTCATTATGTGTAGAAGTGTAAAAGAGCTTTAGCTACTCATACTGTCATGTCGACTGTCTCTAGTGTTAGATGAACACAACGTGGCATTTGCGATAGGTTTAGCCTTGTCAGTCGTTTGGAAGGTTTCGCATGATGGAAGACAAAATATCAGCCTTTAGAGATGTCCTTCAGTCATCAAGGAGCCTGATATATGAAACTTATTACTGCATCGAGAATGGCTCAAGGTTCACCCTGTGTAGATTGTAGATGGACAGGATCAAGGAAACAATTACAACTCAGGAGATAGAGGATGGCCTTGGTCGTTTAACTGAGATATTGCAAACACGTTGCAATATCTTACCGACTAGCTTACCTTGTTTCACCTGAACAGATCGAAGGTTTGCATGCCCTTGGGTTTACCTACAAGCAGGTTGTTTCGTTGTTGTTGATATCTGAAGAACTCTAAGGACGAGAGAATTTGAAATGATTACAAATGATTACACAGCACTGATTACAAATGGTTAAAATTTCTGAAATGGGGTGACTGGTTGGTCTATCCCATATATTGGGGTACAGACCCGGAATAGCAATTTTTCACATATCAATGAACAGATATTGGGTACAGTTTACTGCAATTCTATTGTACTGGTGCCCCAGTTGTCATGTAAGGACAGAAATAGAACGAGTTTTTTCGAACTATACTAGGCAAGTAAAGCATATTTACAGGTTTGCTGGGCGGTGAATGAAAATTGTGTGGCCGATAATCAAAACTAAAACGTTGAATCCATCAGTCAAAAGGCAACTTAGATGTGAAAATACATTTTGGTAAAATCACTCATTTTTAGACCCCAAATTATGCAAGGGTTGCCAGCTCACAAAGACCATTATTATTATTTGTCATAAATTAAAATATACTTTCCTGCTTAGCCCATTCAGCTTTTCGGTTATACGCTGCAATAAAAAGCTGTCCATTCCTTTTCTTTTTCGGACCAATTTGCCACATTCTCTTGGAAAAACAAAAACAAGTCTCCAACTTATATGGTCCAGAGTCAGCTTTTCAAAGTGCGTTAATTTATAAACCAAACAGAAACAAACAGAGCCAATATTGGTCAAATCGCTAAAAATCAGCTAGAAAGCATGAAAAGAAGAACCCTGAAAAGAGAATCTCGCATGTCCAATATACACATCTTCAGCTTCCCAAGAAAAGATACAAAAGGTAGAAGCACAACCAAAACCAAAAATTGTAACAAAAGTTTATAAATTAATACTTTGAGCCTGTCAGGAAGAATAAGACATCTCGAGCTTAATATGGATGTTTTTGATACCCTTGTTCACTGCAAGAAAGTCTGCCTCGTCACTGTTTGCGCCATATCTTGCTCCAATTCGTCCAGAAAGTTGCACCAGTTGTACACAACATCCTCCTCTGCCTTCCTTTGATCTTCTGATGGTTCTTTTGTGTAATCAACAAGGAACATTTCTTGTATGTCTTTAGCTTTCAGATGAGATATATCATACACCAATTCGCTTTTTGATTCATCTGTGTGCTTCATCAGCGCATCAAGAAGTCCATTGCCTGAAAGACCATTCACAAACTGCTGGGTCTCCTCAAGTTGCCGTGTTAGGATCCAGTACTTTGATATCTTGCCTACCAGATCTGCCTTATCCTTCAGCAATATAGCTGCTTTGTTGTTGCCTGTCTCGAACCCCTCATCGAAGTTGGTCATGATTGCATCAAACTCTTCTTGTGTAGATGCTTTGACTACTTCTTCCAATTTGGTTTTTACTTCAAAGCATGACAAGTTGCTTATTTCACACATTGGTGTTTCACCAGATAAAACGTACTGGGCAAAACTGTGTGACCCCGTAAAACCATTGATAAAACTGAGTGCCATGGACTTGCCATACAAAGCATACCATTTCCTTTCTAATTTGTGGAAGTGGTTGTTAAATGTGTAATTTCTCTCATTACCCTGCATCAGGACTTGGGGTAAAAAATTCATTCTGAGGAACACAACATGTCTTTAAGCTATGTACATTCTATCATTTCAGGTTTGCCCAATTTGTTTAAGAGAGGGCCAGGTCAAGAGGTGTAATGAAGACCATTATTGTTATTTGTAGAAAATTTTACCTTCAATGATTCCAAGACTTCTTTTAGCTTTTCTTTATTTCACATTCACCTGCATCAAAAACAGCTTAAATATTTGTGGCTTATATAATGTTGATTGTAGGCTGTCAGATAAGATCGCAATTCATTTGGCTTCTACTTGGCCTCTACCTCAAGTAAGTTGGGAACAAAACAACAAAGCAAGGCACCACTCACGTAGGCCAGCATTATTTTGGACTAATTTTGCATAGATGTTCACTCATAACATGCTAAAGTGCCTCTACAGCAAAATTTTATATGCTTTGCGTAAAGTGAATAAAGTATGCTGAATCTGGAAAAATTTCCTTTGTCAGATAAATAGTTTTTGAGTTATCACGGTTCTGAGTCATTTGGAGATCTGGGAACTAGTCGATTTCTAGGTCATAGGAGGGACTGGTTTTATTCGGCATGAGAAGTTAGTGTTTTCTGGTGTTTTCAAAGTGTCCAGCCCTGAAGCTATTGTTACTATTTCGTTTGTTTTCAACAATTTCTTCCACGGATTGTATCATCACCAGTGTTTCTGATGATGAATTGTATCAATCTAACGACTTTTCTGCAGTTGAAGTGGAAGACAATGGTGGGAGTCAAGCAACTGATAGTGATAGTCCTAATTCCTATGGGATGCCATTACCGCCAAAATTCAGCCCATTGCTTTTTTAAAATGGAGCACCTTATACTGAAAATTGTGTAAAGAATGTATAAAATGGAGCACTGGTGGTTTGAAATGGTGGTCCTGATTTTCTAAAATGGTGCTCCACTTTTAAAAGGGAGCCAGCAATTTTGAAACTTGTCAGTGTCTACTTTCTTAACTTGGTGACTTGATTTTATAAAATAGTCTCCACTTTTAAAATGGAGTCCCAAATTCTACTAATGGCGAGTGCCTATTTTCTTAAAATTGTGACATTTAATCTTTTAAAATGTTGTTTCACTTTAAAATTGATCTTATATCATTTGGAGGTCTGGGTTCGAATATAAATTTGAATCTGAGCCTTGAGCCTAGCTTTGAGTCTTCCTGAATCTGTGTCAGTCAAACTCAACTGCAAAAGGCAAGGCCAAAAAGTGGCAGAAGCTTTCACTCAAAAAAGATGGTAAACAAAGAAGGGCCAAACTCCAATTTAACAAATGCTGCTTGTCTTTCAAATCGAGTTGCTTGAAGGCTTTCCTCCCAAACAGATTCTGGCAACTGTGGATTGCAGAGTGAATCATCAAATAATCGATTCCAAATACAGGCCCTACAAGGTTCAAGAAAAAGAAAGAAGCCTGCACAAAAATGCAAAGAGATTGTCAGAAAATTTGTCTGCTTTGCAGATAAAAAACAGGCTGATGCACCAGATTGTGAAGAACACAGAAAACTTCTTATGGCTGGCCTTGGAGAAGTGAAATTATCTCTGCCTGAAGAGGCTGAAGAGAGTGATATTCGCGCCACTCTTGTTGCAAAGTTTCAAAAGCTTGAATCCGCTTAGGGTTTTGAATTAATGTATTTGGAGAGTCGATCAAGGGAGCTAAAAGTAATACCTCCAGGCTCAAAAGGCATAACTATGAAGTATTTGGCATCATTCATTGGTCAAGGCAAAGTGTGCATCCGGCCAATACAAGCAAATTTGCCACTAGTGGATTTACAGAAGGAATCAAAACTTGAGTCCAATTTTCTAAGAGAAATGTGCAATAACTGTATGGAGTTGATGCAATTGCATAAATTAAGAGAGCATTACTTAAACTGCGAATTCAAAGTACCATCTTTCTCAAATAATTGTGAGTAAAGGCCTTTATTCTTTAATAGCTACAAACTTCACAGCCTTCATTCACTTCATTCACAATGAAATTCAGTAATGTTAAGGTGTACCCCTAGTTTATTTTTATAATGAAATATATTTCCGATTTTTATAATGGATAATATTTATAATTACCTGCACAGGGAGAAATCTACACCATGCCAATTTCGATGCAAGTACACATTTAGGATTTTTTCAGGGCATGATGATAGCTGTGCAGATTTACCCCCACCTTACCCAAGATAGGTGAAGCATAAGCATGTACCATATGCATATGCATTCCAAAAGAATATCATGTAAGCATATGTATTTCAAAAGAAGAGAGAAACAACAGCCAAAGGTAGGAATTTTATGGTAGTGAATTTTTATTCATAACTGGCTGTTTTTTTTTTCATAGACATTTTTGATGAAATTTCAAAGATGATAATGCCAGTTCTCCACCTAGTGGCCTTGCAACAGTGGGTCATTCTAATCAAGCTTTGCTCCTGTCAGCTCTGCACAAAAACTGGTCTCAGTTTCAATAGCAAATGCAGAATCAACATCAAAGTCTTCAAAGAAAGAATACAAGGAGTTCATCTCACTTATTGATGATGATGTTTGTGATTGGTCAGAGAACTATGCTGAAAAAGAAGATGCAGATTTTCAAGCAGCAATTGAAGCAAGTCTGTTAGAAGATGCTAAAAACAAGAAACTTACAAATGAAACCACCGAGGAACTTGTTTTGAAATTTATAGAGGAGACAAGAATTCTCCCCAGTGATGACGATGAAAACCAGTATGTTAACATAATTGTCCACAGAAGGTTTATTTATCAGAGTACAGTCAGGGCAATTGAAAGAAAGTGTTTTCCTTTTTTCGAGCCATTCACTGTTACATTTTCTGGTGAATCAGCAATTAACACAGGGGCCCCAAGAAAGAATATTTAAGATTGCTGATGTTGGCAGTATAGGAATCTGGAATCATGCAAGGTCCTCATCACTTTCCAGGTTCATTTTAGTTAAAGATTTAACTTTATCTTCCGTGTCATCCCAAGATTTTTCATTGGAATCTTCTGGAACTCCTAAAAGCTTGATATTGTTTCTCCTTGATTGATTTTCTAGATAGTCCATGTGGTCCGCCATGTCCTCGAAGCTGTCAATGGTTTCACCCTCCGCATGCTGTATTTTATTAGACAGTTTTTTAATTTGTAGATCAACAGTCTTCATCTCCACCTTTAAAGAATCATTATCCTTGCTTATGAATGCTACAGACATCTTCACATCTTCTAGGTCTTTACAAATTTCCCTAATCTCGCTTTTCATGTCATCCATGAACACCTGTGTCATGGCGCGATAGGCGTTATTTTGCATTTCAAGCGTCTCCTTGAAAATCTTCATGTTTTGTTCTGATTCGTTTCCCATGTGATAAATATTGATGTTGAACTGAGCTGATGTTTATTTATTGTATTAAAAACATTACTAAATAACAATAATAGCAATAAGCGCACTTTTATGACTCTTAAATCACCTCCGTGATAAATCACAACCGACCGCCATAACAGAGCCAGATAGGTATGTTGCAGAAACTTTGCAGTATTGGGTGAATTAGAGAGATTGCCTTTGAAACTAGTGATCTTTAAGCATGTACTCGTGTATTACCACAGGCTGCTTACTTCAGAAATTGACTCCTTAGTACATGAAGCTGTTAAGGAAAAGTGTCAACTTAAACTCAAAGGGCACAACTTGATGGGTCTCTACAATCAATTTACTTCGAAAGTCTGTTGACATTCATCAGGACAGATTAAGACTTTTAAAACCAGCCTTCTTCAAGAGGCCTGTATCCAAACGCCTTGAAAGTACATTCCATCAGTACTGGAAAGTTAAGAATAAGGCCAGTGGGAAAGGTGGAAATAAATTTCGCACCTATAACTTTTAAAGACTAACTTTCAGAAAGAACTCTATTTGGCTTTGAAAAACAGAGACTCCAGAGGCCTGTTATCCAAATTTAGATGCAGCGACCACAGCTTGGAAATTGAGCTAGGTAGATGGAAAGGCACCCCGGAACAACACTGGCTGTGCAAAAACTGCAATTAAGGCGATGTCGAAAATGAAGAGCATTTTCTTCTAGAATGTCCAGCCTACTCAGAGGAAAGAAAAAAGCTTGTTGAAGCCTTTACTTCCCATTCCCGTAATTTTGCCCTGCTTCTCCAGAAACCCAAATTTATTTTCATAATGTCCAATGAGAACCCAGCTCTCCTCGGGGCAGTTGCCACTTTCCTTAAACTAGCATTTGCTGCTCGATCTATATCTAATTAAATCACTTTTGCAGTAATTACTTTTTATATTGACTATAATCCAGCTTTAAAGACTTGCTTCGTTGTTAAAGTAGATGACACTCTGTAACCTGTTGCAAGTCTATAATAGTGAAATGAAAATAATGAAATGATTATACCGCAATATGGCCTCAATGCAAGATCAAAGACATTGATTTCTGATACTAGGCTTTAAAGTACATGGTTGCATTGATGGATACTCAAGAATTCCAGTATTTCTTCAGTGTTCCACAAACAATTAAGCAGCCACTTTGCTTCAAAAGTTCAAGACAGCAGCACAGCAATGGGGAATACCATCAAGAATACACTGTGATATGGGTGGTGAAGACATTGATGTTGTGAGTTACGTTCTGGTGGTTAGAAGCATTGGTTGCAAATTTGCATTAGTTGGCAAGAGCATTTATAACCAACGCATTGAAAGTTTGTGGAGGGATGTTTTTAAACATGTGCTTCATCTTTTTATGACCTAATTTACCCGCTTGAACACATCGACCAGTTGGATGTATTGAATGAGTTAGATCTTTGGTCCCTGCATTTTAGCTTCCTCTGCATCATCAACAAAAGGTTGCAAGATTGGGTTCAGGCTTGGAACAGGCATCCACTCAGCTCTGAAAACAACAAAACACCTCTGCAGCTGTGGGCAGTGGGTTGCATTGAAACTTCAGAGACAGCAATTCATGACGAAGTTGTTGCTGATGACTATGGTATCGACTCGCATAGGCATAGGCCAAAACGTCAAGAATGAGTATTCCGTAAATTTGAGCATTCTGACCATTGCATTCCAAACAGCACAATGTGATGATAAAACCAAACAGAGACCCAGAATGTTTTTCATCTACTTTTAGGGCCAGATTAGGAGGGAAAATGGGGCCAAAATGAGAATATAATTTTTGATTGCAGTAGATTTGCAACCAAGAAATTATTATGATGTACTGTATTATTGTATGCACAAAATATCGCTCCTGGATGTTTATGGCATTTCCATCCACATGTGCTACACTACAATAAGCAGTTCTAAAATCTTATTTGAAAATTTACTCAGATTAATATTTGCTGAAAAGTTAAACATAAACAGAACATTTTGGAACAGGTACTCCAAACCAAACTATATCAATTTTAAAAGTAAAAAACACTTGTCTTGAAATGTCATCTACACCATACCAAATCCTTGGCAGTCTGGCAAAACTTGTGACATAACTTCTTAGAACGCATCAGGTTGGCATCCCAGGAGTAAATGCAGATCTAACACACAGGTGGATGACCAAGGCAGTCATTCATCAGCTGTGTTACTGTAGAACTGAACAGCGATTTGTTTTGAAAATCCAAGGGGTGGGGCATCCGCTGCACCAGTCACAAGTATCAACAGGTCTTCTAAGGCCAGTCCTTCCGCCTGTCCTTCTTCTAGTTTTTTAATGAAAAGCTCAAAACTGTAGGTAGAATTCTCTTTTTCTACTTTCAGGTTTGATCCACATTCTGAGTAGCTTACGCAGTAAAGAGAAAGTTCAACTTGTTCAACTTTTGTGAATTCAACTTTGCATTTGCTGCACACATGAGCTTCTCTAATACTCTTTGATGTGCTAGAACTTTATCGTCAAATTTTCCAATGCAGTTCATTCCATCAATGAACTGCCTGATTTCTGAATACACTGAATACACATACTATTATCGAAGCAATGCCTCCAACATATCCATTTTCATTACAAATTTTGCAGTGTAAACTTTTGCGTGATCATTTAGAGCAATGAAATCTGTATGTAAATTAACAACTTTCTCTTCAAAGTTCTCCTCGCTATCACATGTGTGTATTGCAATTAAAACTTATTTAAAGCTGGGGTCTGAGACTGCATTGAGAGCTTCTTCATTGTCATAGTAAACACCTTGAAAAATTTGAAATCCTTGTGTACACAAGCTTTTCAGGCCAGGACCTCCATGCAAAACACTCCAAGCAACCATTTTGCCTGCTAACTTGTACTTGGAAGACCCAATTAATGAAAGGTCATGGAAATTAATGTCTAAGAAATTAATTGGCAATCTGGAAAGTGATGAGGACTTTCTTGAATTGTTCAATTTTGAATTACCATCACTTGTAGATTCTATGCCTACTTGTCAAGTTACTCCACATCTCGCAAACTTGCCTAATTTAAGTGATTATGATATTGATGAACAAATGCCTCAAACTATTGATTCTCTTTACTTTACATTGCCAGAGCTTTCTTCTTAGCAGTATTCTTCCTCGGATCTCTCTATACTACACACTAACATAAGAAGTCTTTCTCGTCATCATGATGAATTGATATCACTATCTAATCAACTTTCTTTCGATCCTGACTTAATTGGTGTTTCTGAAATTTGGAATAGTGATAAGCACCCAATTACAACTAATGTTGACATCCCAGGTTATACATTTTATAAGACTTCTTCATCAAGTCAGAATGGTGGGGTTGGTTTGTATCTGAAATCATCCCTAAATGTAATTCCTAGGAGTGATTCGAATATCTCAAATTCAGACTTTGGCTAGACTAAAAAGTATGCCCTTGAAGGTATAATGATCAACTAATGGTTTCTATAATTTCTATAATGATCAACTAATGGTTGATCATTATAGAGTAACAGCAGCAAATAAGGTTTTACCCCTGCTGCTCTGCAGAAAGAAATTGACAATTTCTGGAAGATCTCCACGCACATTGGGGTAGCATAGTTATTTTACTACTGCCGCATTCTGTAATTGTAGAATTGAAAGGAGACAGAGCACAGGATATGAGGGGTGTCAGCTCCAGAAAAAGCTCTCATAAAGCACGGCTCAGAAAAAGCTCTCATAACAGACAAAAGGAAATTTAATTTCAATGTTTTACAGTTAAACCCTTTGGTGGTTAAAAGTTAACCAAGTGTTTTGCATGTTAACAGTAACCTTTCTGTTTCATCACAGAGGTGGAATTCTCTACAAAGAAGATCCTTGCTTACCAATCTTTTCAAGAGGATCTAACTCTCCAGCTTCAACATCAACTGTTCTCGAATCTCTGGTCAATACGTCAAATCAAGCAGTAATATGAAGTGCAACACCAGTGTATGTAAGGCATAATGTGCAATTTATTGTCGACACAAGGAAACTAGACAACTAGAAAGACATTCGAACAGACATGAATGGTAGTCTTATTTATTCTGTAACGAAAACATTCTACTTTGCAGTTGAAAATCGAAAGATGTCTAAGGGAAGTACAAGCAACAATACACATATAGTTAAATGATACACTTATAACCATCGGGAGCATGAAGACTTCCACAAGGTTATAATAAGTGCTACAAGTAGCTCAAGTAATGAAATGTTGCTGTATTTTTACATTCAATACTATCTTGATAACGAAGAGCACAAAATCAAATTTGACCACAAGCATGGAAACGCTAGGTCAGACAAAGTTTTGAAGAAAACTAAATTTTTGTTAGAGATAGGATAAAATCACTTTATGCAGAAGGAATCAAAGGAAAAGACATCTTTCATAAGATCTGCAGCATTGAAGGGGGCAACGAAAAAGCAAGATCAAGTACTGTTCTCCAAAGCTCGCTCACACAAGTGTATAATATAGTGATAAAGCATAAAAATAGAGAGCCTAAAGACGGATTTATAGAATTGGCTGATCTTTGCAAAAGCATCAGTTGCATTCGTTGGAGAAGTAAGGACTGTCCCAGAACTGTGTGTGGTTCTTGGGAACGACAGACAACTAAATGACATATCAAGATTTGCAGCAACATGTCTGCGTCTTACTATTCAAGGTATTGACCCAACGTTCAACATTTGCAACTATAATGTCACAGTTAATACATACGGACATCGGATGATTCAGAACAAAAATTCACAGACTCATCCTGACATGATTGGCCCAGTCCTGATTCATTCCCACAAAACATACAGCTCCTAAATACAGTTACTGACCCAAAAACTAGCAGCATTGAAAGCCTTTGGGACAGACAGAGAAAAAAGTCTTATTGATGCAATGAAATCCTGCTTCCAACAGGCAGATCATTTACTGTGCTTTATACACGTTAAAGACAACATAGTGAAGAAACTTTCGTCGCTAGGGGTGAAAGATAAGAAAATTTACACCAGAGAGATTTTCAGAAAGAAGTCAGGTGAAGTGAATGTGAAAGGCCTCCTTGATGCTGAAAATGATAGCAAATTCGAAGAAGAGTGGAAGAATGTGGAAGAAAAATGGAAAAGCAGAGGTACAGCAGGTACTAGTTTCATGAAATACATGATAGATAACAAAAAAGAATTGATGAAAAAATCGATGATTTGGGAGGTAATAAGAAGATGCGGTTTAGGTGACCCACCAATGGAGTATGAACAGAATGCAAATGAGGCCATCAACTCTGTTTTAAAGAGGAACATTGATAAGAAAAGCTAATCCCTGAAAGAAACAGTTCGCCTGATTTAGAAGGAAGATGTTAATCAAGAAGAGAAATTTAAACTGGCAGTTTTAGGGAAAGGAGAATGGGAACTGTGTCTATCCTACAAAGAACGGTTTGGAATTAATGCAGAGAAGTATTGCAAGCTTTATCAAAAACAGAGGGAGAGGTTTGTTGTCAGTAGTATTTTAATTTTTTTAACGTTTTGTTTCCTTCCTTGTACTGAACCCAAAATTGCAGCTCATAATTTCAGTAACAGTTTTGATTCAGGATACTATCAGAGATTATTAAAGATAAGACAAGGCAGATAGATGGTTAAAGGTAAGTTAAATTTGGTAGCTTTGATGGGTCCTGGGTCATCAAATTCCAGTGTGCCCCTTGACTGACACCCAAACACCAGATATTGAACTCCAGTTCATCCCACTTTCCCTCAGATCTTGCAAATAGCTTTGAGTATTGTCGTACTTTTGGCAACCACCAGTAGATTTGCAGCCAATTTGTCAATTTTTATTCTGCCTCTAAATGTAAGATCCTTTCACCAGTGTGTACCAGTTGACGCCTCACAATTTTACAAAGGTCCGCAACCCATGCATGCAGTTGGATGACAACTGCTGGAGAACACATCTCAACTGCAATGCCTGCATCAGAAGCAATCGACCGAACTGCATCCATTGCTAAGATCAGTCCTAAGTCATCAGGTAGCTTTGTTTTCAAGAGATTCAGCTGAGTTACATTTCTGTATATTAGTGCTTCCTCAGTCTTCAAAAGTTTATCCGAAACTTGATGAAAGAATACCTTCATTTCTTCTGCATCTTCCCCCATTTCGTTCCAAACAAAACCGGCCACCGGGCACCCTTGGATCCAATATCCAGAGGTAATGTAAAATGTGGACCAAGAATAGGCATTGATATAAAATAGAGTAATCAGGATTTATTGAGTAATCAGAATTTATTTGGTAATCAGGATTTATTTAGTAATCAGAATTTATTTAGTAATCAAGATTTGTTTAGTAATAAGGATTTATAGTAAGCAGGATTAGGTTCTGATATACAGTTATTATGCTCTGATATATAGCTTATGATTTTGAATATATAACACACGATTTCTAATATATACAGCCAACGATTTCTGATATGCAGTTGGTAATTTCTGGTTACCAAAACCATTCCTGATTACTGCAACCCATTTTCTGTTCTTTTGACAGGAATTGCGTGCCATAGAAATCAAGAAACCTATAACTGATAGCAGAATGCCATCACCAGTGTGTGCTACATCAGCATCGAAGTTAGAACAGAATTTCAGCCACTTAAAGGAAGCCTTCAAATTTCAGTTGAAAAAGGAGTATTAAAAATACACTTCCATACCAAACAGGCCCATAGATGTGTATGATTTAGATCAGTATTCTTCTACATTCATATCCGAAGAAGTTGTCTGTGGAAAGATACCTTTGAGGAAATTGTGCAAATGGAAGATAGTGAGTGGGGACCTGGACTAAGAGTATCATTTGTCCATGAATCAAGAATAGATACGGGAGGTCCTGGAAGAGAGTTCGTTCATTCATGGAGGGTTTGGCAAGTTTTGATGTATTGAAATGGCTTCACCAGTTCCCCAATGAGGCAAAACTGCTTCTACTGCCGCAGCAAGTTATTGTAGCTCTTGTGGAAAGTTCCTGTTCCTTCATTCTCAGAAGCAGGGTCCAACAATTGTACAAAGGAGGAGCAAATTTACATAAACTGGGTTCAATTTCTGAAAGAATGCAAACGTGAAAGAGTTGTTAGAGATGCCTCCAGTGTTCTACTTGATAGTGACATAACGATTGTTGAGAGTGACACCCAAGTGAAAATCACAGTCAGTGATGTCCTCCAATTCGCTACTGGGACCAAGTACCCTCCATCAAAAAAGGTGCTGGGTTGTTTAGAATTTGATCATAAAGCCGTTTTTTCGTAAAAAAAGAATCACAGCAAATACATGTGCCCCATCAATCACTGTGCCAGTTAACAAAAGGTATGTAACAACATTTACAGATTTCTTAAAAAACATTGGAGATGATATTCTTGACAATTATGAATTTGGCAGAGGTTAAATAAAAGATTTTCATTTATTTTTTATGTATACAAAGTGTTACAGGCAGGTGAAAAGCATGAACCTCATAGACTTGGTGGGCTTTTTGTAAGCCATAGTTCCCCATTTTCCAAGTCTGCGTCTCTCATTTTCATGTAAGGGTTGATTGAAAACTGTGGATTTTGCAGACATTTCAAAACTAACAGGTGACTTTCTCTCATCGCTACAGTTTGCTTTTGAATAAACCCTAGCTATCATACCACTACTTTCACTTGATCTTTACTCAAAACGGTGTATATTTTCTTTCTTCATCAATCCTAATTTCTTTAATGTCACTTTCATCTTCCTCTTTCAAAATTATGTAGTCAAGTATAGATTTATTCTCTCCACATTGTCTTGTCCATTTTTCTTGGCATTTCTCTATACTGTTTGCTATCAGATATTTATTTTTATTCACTATTTCTACCAAAATCTTTCCTGCTATTGTTATCTCTTCTTTGTTCCCTTTCATTTTCGTCCCTCTCTTACAATTGAAATCCCTCATTATTATTGGAGTTTCTCCATTTTTCTTGGCTTTTTGCGTCCGTTCCTCTATCCTCTTATACATGTCATTCATATCTCTTAAATTTTTTCTGTTTTTGTGGGGTGCATAACTTATTCCAATTCTGATTCTATTCTTATTCCCAAGTACTATCCATAATGCTTCTTCTACATCTGATGTTCTTTCTACTTCTATAGTTACATTTTAAATTCATTTTTCACTGCCAACAATACTCCACCCCCTTTTTTATCTCTATCAATCCTTATTATTGTATAATTCTCAATAAGTATTACATCTTTTTCGTCTAGCATTGTCTCAACTATCCCGATCACTTCTGGCTTTATTTCCTCTACTATGCTCTTTATTGATTCCAATTTGAATTTCAGTCCCCTTGTATGTACATAATAAATTTGACACTTTCTGTTTAATTTTTTATTTATTGACTATATTCATTTGCTGTTTCTGCTGTAATGACAATGAGCACAAAAATTAGATCGTCTGAGAATAATTAGACTAAGCTTGTAGTTGACCAACTAACACTTATATTCTTGAATTTTCCCTGCATCACTTTTCCCTGGCATCCACCATGATCGCCATCAGGGTATCAAAATGTTGAATTTAACGCTGGTGCGTTGCAAAACTTGGCCTTGCCGAAAGAACATTCCTGTCCTCTGCCACTTTTTATTTTAGGAGATGATATTTTCGAAACAAATCCAAACACAACCAAACATGGGTTGAGCAGTGCCTGTGCCGAATTGCTCTCATTCACAGAGCCCCAATTGCCTGATTGCGAGAAATCGACCAGACCAGAAACAGGTTCAGACAATGGAGGGAGCAAAGAATTGGCTGCATTACAGGAACAAAAGTCAAAGATGTTTCAACAAAGGTCAACATTATTACATGCTGTAAGGGTAGCAAAGTGAAAGTCACCCTATTGCTGCTAAGAATTTTCAAAGTTTTTCAAAGCTTCCTGCAGTAAAGTACAGAAGAGAACATGAAAAAGATGCATGGAAGGCCTTTTCAGAACAAGGGGTTAAACAGCATAGAAATGGAAAACTACTTGAGTCAGGTCTAATTCCAAGGCATTCTTTTCCATTTATAAGGGTAACCCTTGACAACACTTTCCACTGAACGTGCTACAAAGATGGTGCCAAGAGTCCTGTAGAGTACAAGTGTGCATGAAAGATAAAGGATAAGAAATGAAAATGTATTTGATGCATACGCTGAGCTCCACTACCTTGAGAAAGGAGCAGATGGTCAGCCTAGTCTAGTTTGTAGTCATTGATGTTACATTCAGGTCACATGTCAAACGTCTTTCCTTGGGGCAAAGCATGGCTATTTTGTAGTATGGACTCCAGTTGGATCTTCATTTATTCAAAATATCCAATTTGATGCGGAACTTTGGTCAGAGTTAGAGAGATACGCAGTGGTCTTCTTTAAGTTGCATGTTGTTGGAGTGCTGCTGAAACAAAGAGAAATAGAATATTGCCCATCATGCAATAAATTTTGATTGGAGCCAAGCGAAATAGAGAAATAGGAGGATAATAATATTCAACAATTGACCTGTAATTTTTTGCATCATTGGTCATGTGCGCAGTTGCAGATAGCTCCCAAAGAGGAATGGATCTGTCAACCATCCATAAGAAAACTTGAATATTGAAAAACTTAATAATATTGAAAATCTTTAATGTTAGTTTTTAAAAAACGCTTTAATGAAAAGGGCTGTATGCCAAGTTCCTATATTCTATAGAAGAGTTTGAAAAAATAAAGTAATTAAATGCAACCATTAAGTATATTTTCTAGTTTTATGGTACTTTCATTAAATATTCTGTAGATGTTCATTAGATGTTCAAAGATAAGTCGTTCACTGTTTGAGCAAAGGTACTCTTAAATTTGACAGTGCTGCACATACAGGAAAAATGTCATCAACAAGCGGCAAAAGAAGAACTGGGAATTGTGTTTTTAATATCCTGTATTCTTTTGCTCGCCAAATAGCCGTTTCCACAAAAATTTTAACATTTGCTATTCTAGATGTCTTTGCAACATCCTCCTTGCTCATTTGAAAGTAATCATGTTTCCAAGGAGGGATGCATAAGCTGCACTGGTAATAGGCAAGAAGATCTCTTATCATAAAGCCCTTGTCTGCCATAACTTGATCATTAGGCAAAAGCTTCTTTGCAATTCCACAGTCTTCCACAATAAATATGTCAGTGGCCCTTCCAACATAGCAATAAGTGATATAACTGACTCCACCGTTTAGGGTTACACCAACCAAGAATTTCACTGTATAGTGGAGCTTGAATTGACTCCAACAAACTTCTGCAAGATTCAGGCTTGAGGGTGTCTCTATAAAAAGTCAATTACCACCCTGCACCTCTGATGATATCTCTTGAAACTTTAAGGATGATTCCTTCTTACAACATCCCTGTCTGCCCAAATAATCAAAGCTTTGAGCTCAAGAGACATCAATTGCACCCATGTGAAAAAAATTGCAGTTACAAGGCCAGCAGAAATTTCAAAATGATACGCCAAATCTTGCACCAGCATATCAGTCCTGAATCTCATCATAAGAAGAAGAAACTCCTGCTCAAGAGACAACTTTCTAGATAGTCCAGGTTTTTTCCTGTTTAGCCATACGTTTGCAAGTTCTTCTTCAAAATCTAAATTGGCAATTTGTCTCTCCTCAGCCTATGTTTGTCTGTCCCCTCTCCAGTACTGCATATTGCGGGCCAATGGAGACAGATGATCAATATTGCTTTAAAAAGTTCTGCGTTCTCAATGCCAGCAGTGTAAAAATGTACTTTTGAGTTAGTAAGATTTGGTCACATTGAAATCCGGAGCTTAGGGTAGCCAAACACTGGGTAAACTTGGTATAACAAAAAGATGGCAATAGGTTTTCTATTTATTATTGGATTTAAAGTTCTGTTACATTCAACAATTATCTGACAAATAATACTACATTTAGTAACTAACAATTCAATATATTTTTATTTTTAAACAAAAACACTACATGAACACCATTAGGGTTTTAGAAACTGTCGAAAAAACAAAAACTGCAAAAATCTAACAAACAATTCCAAAACAAAATAAAACACCTATGAGAATCATCAAACGAGAGTATGAAATTCAGCAAGAACAATTCCTTTGCATTAAACCTTTCTCAAAAAATGTGTGGAATCTTAAAATTTCAACAAGGGGCACAACTTTGCTGGCCAAAAACATGTGCCTAAAGAAAATAACATTTTAATTATGTAAATATAACAATTCAATCATTTGCTATAATCTGTCTATGAAAATAATTTGTGGAAAAAAGTTTATTTTTGATTGAAACTAAATGTTGATAAAAGAGCAAAATCGTTGATTGCACACTTAAGGGTACTCAACCTCAATTCACGGATGCCCCCCTATTGTAATAGGGATCAATGTTTTGTGTACTTTTACGTGTGAGGACACAAAACCAGGAACACGACAGTTTGGGACATTATAATGATTCAAGACTGACTGCAATACATTACATACAACTTATATACCCTTACCAACGGAGGAGACTGTTGAAAACAAAGGAACAAAAGCAAAACAGAGAGTCCATACATGACATTTAGCACAATAGAGAGGCTATAATAAAGCAAGCTGTCCTGCTACAGTCTGAAGTTGAAGTTTGTTGAAGAATTTTTTCTATGTAAAATGCCCAAAAAAGCAAAGTTAAGGATTCTGATTTACATGAATGGCTATTTGTCTACTTTAAACTACAAAAGGTAAACTAAGAAAAATTGAATGTAAAAAGCAAAAGTGGTTACTTGTCTTCAAATGTACAGTTTTAGTTGAGTCTTCATGTGTTTTTTGAATGTGACAAATGTCTGTCATTGGACTTTACCTTGAAAGAAACTAGCATGACCAACAAAAATTCCATGAACGAAGGAAGCTAGAAAGTCATTTCAGTTGAATGGAATGCAACCATGTGAGGGGTGGAGCTACCTGCAACATGTAAGAGATGGTGCCACAAGTAGAATGATGTGGCATGAATTGAAGAATGGAAGCTCTTTTCTTGGCAAGGGCCACTGCTGACCTCTTGTCTTGTTGACCAGCTTTTGAGTACGGATGTGCTGCCGAATTGTGCATGTTGTTGGTTTGCTTCTTGTGATGTCTTTTATTTCGTTATTCTTCTTTTGCTTCTGTCTCTGATGGTGTTAAAGCATGGTTGCTTTCTCTGAACCAAGTTGGGCACGAGAGACAGGATTCTCAAACGTTTTGTAATAGTGATTGATGTTTCATGTGCTTTTACGTGTGAAGACACAGAGCCACGGACAGGGCAGTTGGTGACATTATCATGATTGAAGACTGACTAGAATACATTAGGTACAACAAATATACACTTATTAACGGAAATAATCACAGAAAAACAAAGAAAAAAACACAAAGAGAAAGTCCGTACAATACATTTAACACGACAGAGAGGTAATAATTAAGGATGCTGTCCTGCTAAACTAGCAGGGTAATGCCAAACTGAAAAATTGATGGTACATCCTACTGTAACATAAATTCAGTAAAAAAAAAGAGAACAGACTTTAACAGAACAATGAATAATACCCGTTTTCCTTATTTTTCTTTGGTCTTTTCTTGATATTTCCAAAGAAGGAAAATCCTTTTCCATTGTCTATACTTTGCCATAGGGATCTTCAAATTTAAAAAAAAATGCTTGCCTCTAGGTGTCAGAACAGTGGACGAAATATCGTGTTGCAGGTCATCATTTCATCACATACAGCAATCAACATCATTGCACTTCCCAAACTGCAACAAGTATAGCCCTTCTGTAATGTCATTTTCAATGAACTTTTTCAGAGATGGAAATTCAGGTAATCTTGGGTTATTGTGCAGGATAAAAACTTCATTTGCGATTTTCGGTTCAATTTTTGCTAGACACTTGAACAAGCTTAACACAAGACATCAAAATTTACTTGTTAGATTGCATCTTATCCAAAAAGGTCTTTCTTGTATTTGAGTTTAGAAAAATCCAACCTGTATTTCTATCAAAGAAAAATTGAAGGATGGAAACATGTCATGATAGAAACATGCTCACCTTATCACCTCACGAGTTCCCCGAAAGTACAAACTGTTCTTTCCTCCAGCTCCATTGATTTGAAACATGTTTTAAGTGCAACTTTACATGACTGCAAACTTGCGTGATACCATTTTGCAAGACATTGGTATTGTTTTGCTTTGGCTCGTATTTCCTTCATAATATTGGAATTCTGTACAGCCTGTTCAAAAGGTTCCAGGTTATCTCTTTCCATGGACATGCATCTCTCTGCAGGGTTGATCCAGGACTGATTTGGTGCACATCATCGGATGTTCAATCTATGCCAGACTAGGATTTTGAAGAAAGAAAGCAGAACACATTGTACAAATAAAAAGTGACATTATGGTCACCTCCACCATCTTAAAAGATACATAAATATGGAGGGATGTTTCTTCTGCTTGTACGTAAGACATGGATAAGTTCCACTATGTTGAGTAGAGGATCAGCAAGTCACCAATAGCTGAATACAAAGGAGACTTGCTATAAAGTAAATTAAACATACGCAATTGTGTCCACAAATAAGCAACTGTAACTGTGTTGATGATAAATTATCATTCTTCTGACCTTTCCTCATATATTATCACCAATTCTTCAGACCTTTCCTCAAACGTAGCCTTATTACAACAAATTTTATAGGTCTGAAGAGCTTTGCCGTATGGTATAACCTTCTTTATGTGCCATGGGTGACCAGACGCCTTCTGCAAATACTGATGCATATCAGTTGGTTTGCAGAAGAGATCTGTCTCCAAGGCATGTCCCTTCTTACTAACCATCACATCTGAAAAGCTAACCTCGTCTCTGGAGCTCTGAGATGTAAACTTCATAGCCAGATCAAAATTGGTGACATATTCCATGAAGCTATCCAGTCTAAGTTGACTGCAAGTCCAGTTAAAAAACATATCCAGCCCTCAGTAATGTTACTAGCTGGCTTCAGCCTATGTTGGAAGCATCTGAAGAGCACAAGAGAGTATTCCCTAATAAACCACTTGTTGCTTTTAGACACGCCAGAAATCTTAAGGACTTTTTGGTCAGGGCTAGACCCCTGTGCGGCAGGAAGATTTTGTGAAGGGTTGTTATCGATGTGGTAAAGCTAGTTGTCAGGTTTGTCAGTTTATGAAGGAAGGAGATAAGTTTCTATGTCATGTTAGTGGTAGGAAGCACAGTATTAAAGATCGTACTAAAATATGGAACCAGCCATTATCACCCAAAATCAGCAAGAATCAGGAAAAATTGACCAAAACCAGCCGAAAATCACCCAAAATCAATGAGCGTCAACCAAACTCATGCACATGCTGCCGAAACCTAAAATCGATTGCACAATAGGTTGAAGCAAGGCTGTCATCTCCTTTTTTCTGCCAAAACGAGACTGTCATCTCAATGACTTTTTTCAGTAGTTCAGTAGGGAGTTTTTGCGCAAAATGAGAAGCGGATTTTAGCCTCTGAGAAGTGAGAAAGACAATCTGTTTTCTTGTTTGTTGAGCGTAGCATTGATAAACATTTTGCTTCTGTTTCAACTAGCTAGTTTTGTTTTCAAAAAAGTGGTGTACACTTTTTACCATTTGCTTTATGTAGAACAAAACAGGAATGTTTTGATCTTTGTCCCTATCTACATAAAAAAGAACTGTGGATTGCATTGAGTAACTTATTTTTTCTAAGTGACAACCTTACATTCCCTGTGTACTGTCCCATAAAGATAAAAAGGCATTTTACAGAAGTAGCAAAACCAACATCACTTCACTGGAGTTTGCATCTACATGTTTGAATTGAATATGAAGGGTGTTTCTGATGGCAAAGCAAAAACCAATTCAAGTTCGTTTAAAGGATGTGCGATTGCGGGTAAATTTGCAGATAACAATTTTCTATTCATGTTTTTGTGGCCTTCTGAATTTTCATCTTATCTCCAAACAAAACGAGCATCACTAAGCAATGCTTGAGAGTATATATTATGAAAATGAAGCAACTAATTAAACAATCAACAAAATGATATTGATATAACAATATATAAAATATAACAGTATACTGAACAGTATCAACAAACTCAGAAACAAAGCAGAGCATTGATGTGTAACTCTTTTCCGGGGGGGGAGAGCTTCAATAGGCCAGTGATGGGGGTGTGCCCTTTTCGTATAACAAACAGGACCTCAAAAGTTACAAAAGTTTCAAAAAGATTCCCTACAAGGGCCCCAAAATTTATACAATATAGGTGAAAGATACCAAAAATTTATTCTTACATATAAATTCCTGAAATTTATCTGTCAAAGATGGTGGCAATGTAAAAAATCTCAAATGCACATTTATTCACGGTCGTAACAAAATTGATACCGCAAAATTTATTTCATATGAAAACTGGGATCCCACATTTTAATTTCCATCCTAAAAAGGGAACCTCAAGAAATGGCACAGCCCATACCACTAGATATGGAAGTTACTCCTCTGGACCCTTGAAACTTCACAATGTAGTACCAAGGGATTTAAGGTACTTAATATCCTCCTCCTTTAGGGCTTTCTTTGTTTCCTCCAGAACAAGAATGTGTTCATACTTGAACTTGTCGAAGTATGCTTCAAGGCTTTCCTTGATAAAATGGATGTGAACTGGGCCTTCTCTGTTTTGCAGCTGACCTTGCTTGCTGTTGTAGGTTACTGTACCTATGGTCCTGACAATTACGTAATCGTTTGGACGAATTTTTGTTTTGCAACTTTGGGCATAGCACCTGGATAAAATAAGACAAATATAAAAGGCAGTTGGCAGGATTTGAAAGTAGCTGATTCAACAGCTAGATACAGTTCTCGGGCAAGTGTGATTTATTTTCTTGTATTTTGAAAGTATTTTGTATTCAGCACACAGTACATGTTCACAAATCTTGTTTCTTCCCTGTCTCTGTCTTACTGTCTTTTGCTTTCTCTCAAAGTATTTCCCAAGCACGCACATTCGAGAGCTTTCAATGACGCAAAGATATTAAATTTTATTTTAAATTTTTTAGAAAAATCTGACTACTGTTTGAGTGGTAATAGCAGTTGTCTGGATCCGCCCCTAAGTCAGTAGATTAAAAGTAGAAGTTGTCTGTTTTCTTTACAACGTTTTCGTGTATGCATTGTAGCTATATGTCTTGTCACATTTTAAAATTTCTCCACAGTTTTCTTATCAAGGCTATTGTCATTTCTTCATGCAGTGCTGATGATGTGCAGTATAAATGTATTGGAAAACAAGAGAATTACCTGGTGACCATTTATGTTTGCTTCTTAGTGTCAGCCTCATTGCCTTTTGAGCCGTTCTCCTTTTTGGATCAATTCTTGAGAGGTCACAGGTTTGTCGCTTACTGCACACATATACACTTGTTATATGTTATTGTTGCTGCATGAGTAAGAGGCTGAAGGCGTGTAGTAATTGGAATGCAATGGATGTAAAACTGTCGGCTTACATTGAGAAATTAAATTTATAACGTTGTGTTACAAATACAAATTAGTATTTCTTGCTTGCATACTTAACATACCCATTTCTTACTACTCCTGGATCCAAATGTTTGAAACTTTTATGGTTGCTTCTGGAGAATATTCTGAAGATAGGAAAAAATCGTTAGTGCTGTACAGTTTAGGAAGAGAAGGCCAAAGATTGGTCATCAGCCTCAGAAAGCAAACTCAAAGCAATGAAATATGAAGAATTATTGGACATACTCGCGATTCATTTCATGCCTGAAGTTAACGCGGTAGCTGAGTGATTCAAATTTCGAAAAAGAGAGCAATTCCCAGATGAGTCTGTTGACAATTACATTGCTGCTTTACGTGAATTAGCATCAACTTGCAACTTCCAAACAATGGAAGATGAAATGATACGTGACCAATTTATTGAAAATACTATTCATCAAAAAATTTGCGAGGGATTGTTATTGGAAACCTATTCGTTGGATAAAACTATTGAAATTGCAAGACAACTTGAAAGTGGGATGTAAGAGGCGAAGTTATTATCGGAATCACAAATGGAAAGTTAAGATAATATGGGAAGTATACAAGTTGTTAATTCAAAAAGTAGTTTTGGTAAAGTAACTCAAAAATGTTTTTGCTGTGGATTGGGAGGCCATTTTGCGAAAAACCCTAACTGTCCAGCCCTAAAAGCAGTATGCAAGAAATGAAATAAAAGGGGGCATTTTGAGAGAGTTTGCAGATCTACTAGCCAGAGAAGGAGAATTTCTACATCTGATAATAATGAGGATGAAGATAAGTTTTTATCACCCAAAATGTTGAAAGTTGAGAACAAACCCAACAAAATACCCTACCTCAGTTGTCAAGTTCAGGTCAATGGAAAGCCTTTGTTTATGGTTATAGATACTGGGGCATCTGTTTCAATATTGAGTGAGAAACGTAACAAGAAACATTTTTCTGAATTTGAACTCAAACCAGCTACAGTGAACTTGGTCAATGATGATAATTCAAAACTAGAAGTTAGAGGGTGTTTGAATACTTCTCTCACATTAGATGGCAAAACAATAGACTGCAATCTTTACATAGCGAATGGGCCATCTTTGTTGGGATTGGATATATTTAAAGCACTAGGTCTACATATAGAGTCAAAGGGAGTTCATACTGTTAAAATGGATAGTACTGAAGGTTTATTACAAGAGTTTGATCACCTTTTTGAGGGGATACGATGTGCAACTAAATTTCAACATCGCTCTGAGTTACTCCCTGATGCAGTTCCTGTGACTCATAAAGCAAGACCAGTGCCCTTTGCTCTTCAAGAGGAACTTAACGAGGAAATCAAGGCATTACTTAAAGAAGGAATTATTGAGGAAATTGATTCTGCTGATGGGATTAGTCCAGTTGTCCTGACCAAGAGCAAAAATGAAAAAAATAGGTCTCTGTATGGATCTGAGATCAGTGAATCAAAACATTGTACAAATGAGGTATTCACTCCTAAATATTGAAACACTGCTTGCTTCAGTAAAAGATGCAAATTACGTAACAAAGTTAGATTTAAAATCAGCCTACCACCAGCTTCCCCTTCATCAGGATACAAAAAAATTAATGGCCTTCACTACTCCGATAGGAAACTTCAGATATTGTAGGGGGACATTTGGTCTAAGTGACATGCCTGGATCTTTTCAAAGAATGATGGATATTATTCTTGCAGGATGCGAAGAAGCATTATGGTTTCTTGATGACATCATAAGTGCTACAAAGGAGTAACATTTGCAGCGACTGAAGAAAGTTTTTATATGAATATCGGATAATGGGTTAACATTTAACAAAGAAAAATGTATTTCTTGTGCTGAAGAGAAAGAATGGCTGGGGGTTTAGATATCCAGTAGCGGTATTTCAATTTACCGGACAAAATGAAGGCAATTGAAGAGATAAAGGAACCAAAGCATTTAACAGAGTTACCATCACTGTTAGGATTACTCAATAATTATGCTAAGTTCTTGCCTGCAGAGTATTCAGAGTTGATTGAGCCAGTAAGGAAGTTAACTAGGGCAGATACACCATGGGTGTGGGGAGATAAGCAGAAAGAATGCTTGCAAAAAGTAAAATCACAGATTGTTGAGCCACCAGTCCTTGCATTTTTCAACCCAAAAGCTGAGACTTATGTAACAACAGATGCTTCTGTTGTTGGCCTAGGAGCCGAACTTTCACAGCTTCAAGAAGATGGTACAAATCAGCTTTGGAGAGGAAATATAGTATAGCTTGAAGCCTTAGCATGTATTTGGGCTTGTGAAAAATGGGATAGGTACTTGATGGGCAAGCCTTTTGTGCTCATCACTGATCATAAATCATTAGTCAGCCTGCTCCAATCATCAGAAGGCAATGGTTGCAAACCATCAGGACTAGCAAGATGGTCAGCACGGTTATTGCGGTATACTTTCAGAGTAGTATATAAGAGTTCAACTCAGAATGTTGTAGCTGATGCACTATCAAGGTTACCAATTCTAACCCCGGAGAAAGAGGAATCTATGGATGATGAAGCTGCGATTTGCAGCATTCTTTCTCTACCACTGGCAATTTTACCAGAGCAGCTTTCAAAGGAGACCCTGTCAGATCCTGTGCTGAAACAAGTTGTGCACATTTTGCAGACATAGTGGCCAGAGAAAAAAGAAATTTCAAAGGAAATTTTACCATATTACCATGTTCGAGATGAAGTATACTTGTGGTGAGATCAGTGCATTGGAAGGGGGGCATGGGTAGTAATACCAGCATCGTTACAAGGACAAGTGCGACAATTAATACATGAGGGTCATTTTGGCATAGTTAAATGCAAGCAAAGAATATGGGTGGTAGCTTGGTGGCCTTAACTAGATAAACAATGTGAGAGCTATGTCAGAAATTGCATTGCTTGCGCAAATTCTGATAAATCAGCTTCTCAGTCCATAGTACCATTGAAACCTACGCCTTTTCCAGATAGTCCCTGGAAGGAGTTGAGCATCAATATTTTTGGCCCAATCGAATCTGCACCAAGAGGCTTTAAATATCTGGTGGTGATTCATGATTTTTATTCGAAATGGCCAGAAGTTCTAGCAGCAAAGAGCGCTATGATGCAAAGCCTATAATTAAAGCTAACAGATTTAAGAAGGGTGACATTGTTCCCATTAAACTTCCATCAAGACAAAAGAAACTAGCCAGCAAATATTCTGAATCAATCCATGTTGAAGATGTTACACAATCTACTGTTACAACAGAGTACAGAAGGAGATGGCCTGCGAACAGAGTTGTGCCCTTTTCTGAAAGGGAGACTAGAGTGATAGGGATGTTACAGAGTGATAGGGATTACAGAGTGATAGGGATGTTACAGGTGGAGAAGCTGAATGTACGTTGCAAAGCCATGGATCGGGCACACGTGGATTCCACCACAGTGACGTCATCAGTGACGTCATCAGTGACGTCATCAGGTGGCGCTATAGTGCGACGGTTTTTATGAATCTAGTATGTTGATTTCTCATACCACATCATTAGTGACGTCATGAGGGACGTCATAAGCTCCTCCAACCTCGTTTTTAAGAGTCCCCCGACTCCAGTGACGTCATCAGGTCCCACTATAATGCGACGGTCTTTATGGATCTAGCGGGTTGGTTTCTCCAACCTCGTTTTCAAGAGTTCTTGCAGTGTAACACACACAGATGTTAAATGATAACAGAGGTTTAATAATTCAATTCAATTTCCAGGGTAACACAATTCTAAATAAATTCTCTCAATAATTCTATTCTAAACAAATTCTCATATAATTCTATAGAGCTTTAAATTTAATTACATTGTTGACATTGTTCGCATTAAACTTCCATCAAGACAGAAAGAAACTAGCCAGCAAATATTCTGAATCAATCGATGTTGAAGATGTTACACAATCTACTGTTACAACAGAGTACAGAAGGAGATGGTATGCGAACAGAGTTGTGCCCTATTTTGAAAGGGAGACTAGAGAAATTCCATGGTTCCCGAATAATGGATTACAGAGTGATAGGGATGTTACAGGTGGAGAAGCTGAATGTACGTTGCAAAGCCATGGATCGGGCACACGTGGGTTCCACCACAGTGACGTCATCAGTGACTTCATCAGGTGGCGCTATAGTGCGACGGTTTTTATGAATCTAGTATGTTGATTTCTCATACCACATCATTAGTGACGTCATGAGGGACGTCATAAGCTCCTCCAACCTCGTTTTTAAGAGTCCCCCGACTCCAGTGACGTCATCAGGTCCCGCTATAATGCAACGGTCTTTATGGATCTAGCGGGTTGGTTTCTCCAACCTCGTTTTCAAGAGTTCTTGCAGTGTAACAGACACAGATGTTAAATGATAACAGAGGTTTAATAATTCAATTCAATTTCCAGGGTAACACAATTCTAAATAAATTCTCTCAATAATTCGATTCTAAACAAATTCTCATATAATTCTATAGAGCTTTAAATTTAATTACTCAAGATTCACAAGAGTTTAAGCTTGTTTCATTCTTATTAGCAATCTAACCATTTCAACTATATGGTACATATTCTCATCACTCTCTCCCATAAATCTTGTTATTCGATCTATTTCAGCACCACATCTATTATTAACTCCTTCAGTAATATCATAATCATCATCATCATAAGCATCATCATTAATTTCATCACCTGTTAGAGGTTCTTCACCACTACTATCACTATCATCTGTAGAGAGTATTCCCACTAACTCTTTATAGTTACTCTTCAACCATTCCGCGTCATGTCTTCTCTGCCACACTTCTATTTCAGCGCGAGCCGCTTGTTGTTCTTCTGAAGATTGTTCTGGACGTTGTATGGCCGCAGTCTGAATCACCTCTGTAGGTTCACCTGTTAGAGGTTCTACATCACCAACATCTACAACTTCGTTGTTACTCTCCATCCTTTCCCTGCTTCTCTGCCAGGCTTCCATTTCAGAGAGGGATGCTGGTTGTTCTTCTGACACTTGTTCTGGCTCACTTTCAATAACACAACCTTTTTTGAGACAAATTTCTAATAAATAAAGGTTGAAAGAACTTTCTAGAGCATTTCGAAGACATTTCGAGAAAGTCCCTAATAATCCTGCAATCTGATTGGTTAGAACTAAGAACTTTCTAGAAGATGTCAAAGACTTTTCGAGAAAGTCCCCTATAATCCTGCAATCTGATTGGTTAGAACTTTGTAGACGTTTCCAGAATGCTCCAGAAGATTCTAGAAAAGATAAATCCTCTAATCTGATTGGTTTATACTCAACACCGGTTTAAACCGGTTTGTTATTGATTTCATCATGATAGTGCAATAATTCGAACGTCACGATCGAGTTGTCTATATAAATCGAAGCGCAAGGCGAAATCAGCCCAGTAAGAAATTAATCATGAAGAGGTCACACGAAGAAGAAGAGAGCTCAGTTGCTAATAATAGTAAGCGAAGAAAAATCGCTTGCGAGGTATGTGGGAAATTGTTTGACAGATTGTTGATATGAACAAGATGGATAAGAAAGCATTCAGGAAATACAACGAAGAAGAAGATATTAAAGACTGGGTAAGAATCACACAACATACCATTCGACAAATTAAAGAAGAATTGCCAGGCCACAAGCAGGGGATAAAGTATTATGTCACTATCGATGTAGAATTTACAATTTTTAAGAATAAATGCAGCCATTTGCCTTGGACATCCGATCTCAGAGGCACTCCAGTTTTTTCTTTTGTCCAACTGTATGATTATCTTGTCATTCGAACAACAAAATACAAGCACATAAAATTGAAAAGTACAGCCTACAAAAAGCTTAAATCCTTCCAATTCTTCTATGAAGGGTATATAAGATCGTTCTCTGTGGCAAAAGATTTAAATTCAACCTATTTTGATGTTCATATGAAAGCTTCAATGAATAACAAAGTTATCATTGTTCTATCAAATGATTCTCTGTGATGTTTTCTCTGCAGCCTGCACATGTCCTGCTGGTGCCGGTGTAGCTGGTTTTGGAAACTGTAATCATGTTGGTGGTGTGCTTTTTGAATTGGAGGATTTAAACAGAGAAGGTTATCAGAACTGTCCCGAGCCCGTATCTTGCACATCTAAGTTATCTGCTTGGAATGTTCCTTCCTCATCAAGTAAAATCTCTCCTGCTTCAATTGATCAAGTTATAATCAAGAAAATAAAATTTGGAAAAGATAATAGTGTAGTAACAAATCCACAAGTAAATCAAAATGATCCCCATAGAGGAAAAGATCGCCAATTGCATGATGCAGATTTTGAAAATTAAAGAATTCCCTTGCTTCATCAACACCCAACAGCTGTTTTTTTGCCTTTCATCCCATTCCTGTGACACAGTCATCGGGTGATACATCCGTCCTAACTGAAACAGTCAAATCACATGTTTGTTCAGTTAAATGTCTCTAATGATGCTGATTGCGATTCTGTACCCTTCACTTATGATTATGATATATGTTGCTCCAGTTTTAAAGAAATGATGGAACACCATGCCAAGTCTCACATGATCCTCAGCCCATCCCAAATTTCTGAAATTGAAAAATCTACTCGAGGTTAATCAACAAACGACTCTTGGAAACAACACAGACTATATCGAACAACTGCATCAAATTTTTACTCAGCTGCATTCAATACAGTTGAGCCCTCTTCAAACCTGAAATCAATGTTCTATTCAAGTTTTACTTCTGCTGCTACACAGCAGGGGAAATTATATGAGCCACATGTTCGTTCTTTGTATCTTGATTCTCTGATTAATCAAGGCTATCATAATGTATCAGTATCTACTGATCTTATCATCTCTAAATCTCATTCTTTCTTGGGTGCATCTTTGGATGGTATTGTTCATCATGGTAATACTTCTTGGGGTCTGGAAATCAAATGCCCTTTTTCAAAGTTTTCGTCTTCTCTTGAGGTTGCCCTTGGTGACAAGAGCTTCTTTCTAACAAGAACAGGCGAGAAAATCCATCTTAAAAGGAAAGATCGTTGTTTTTTTCAAGTTCAAGGTCAAATGTTTTGTTCTGGTTTGAAGAGAGTGGATCTGGTGGTGTGGTTTGGAGACCATGAGCCACTATTCATGGAATCAATTGAATACGATGCTGATTTCGTCCAGAGATCCATCTATCCTCAAGTTCATCATTTTTATTGTAAAGCTGTTTTACCAGAGTTTTTCACAAAAAGTGTCAAAAGAGGACTTCCATTATATATTCATGGTTGTTGGGAAAAGTTTTCTTCTTAAATAATTACATTTACGTAAACAATAACAATAGTGAACTAGTTGAGATAAGAAACTCTTTTTTGTCTTCTGATGCTTATTATATAATCAATTTATTTTCAGGCTGAGTTCAGATATAAATGTTAATAATAACACAATCTTTTGATAAAAATATAAGCATGTATAAAAAGAGACATAATATGAAAGAATACATATAAAAACTATAGCAGATTTATTAAATTTTTTATCCAAATAATGTTACATCTACGTAACAGTATTTTAATCAAACACTGTCCAAATAGAAAGATCCTGCTGTAAAATCCACCTATACCCTGAAAAAAAGGTTTCAAGGACCCAAAAACACATTGTTTTATAGCTCAAAATGATTGTTTATTTCAAGCTTAGTAATATCTAAAGTAATCTTATAGCATTTTATGGTAACATTAATCACTTTTTAATTAATACTACATTGTATAAATATACTAAAAACAAAATTGAATTATGCAGTGGGTTATACAACTGTATGATGAAAGGTATAACTAGAAGCTTGAAATATTTGAACAAGAAATCAAAGAAAATATGAAATTTTTTTCTTATCAAATCTTGATTGGACAGTAAAGTAAAAGAGTTGAATTATTTGTTTTTCGTGTTCAAATATTTTAAGCTTCTTCTTTCATCAAAACCGAATTACATTGTTGTTTAATTATAATACTAATTATATTTACACTCACACTATAGCTCATAATTCCATATTACTTGGTTACTTTTGTTCCTTTGTAAGATTTTTTACTTCTAAATTTGTTATAGTATCTTGTATCACTAGTATTAGGTATTTATGTATTACTCGTGAGTTGAAGGCATTACAAGAAATGGCAAGAAATTAGTTAACAAGCAACAGACTGTAAAATTTTGATTAGCAACTGGATTTAATGTTAACGGTAGAACACCATCGAGAATATGAAAGTTCTTGACTCTACCAATTGCCCTTTCTACATGGATTCTTACAGCTGCTATATGGGCGGTTTCTTCACTTTCTTTGGGAGTCAGCTGTGCACGAGAACCTTTAAAAGGAGGAATATTGAGGGTGACACCAATGGGGAGAATATCTGCAATGTTGAATCCACGGTCTGCCATAACATTGTCACCAGCCTCAAGGAGAGATAAAATGCTACATTTTTCAGTGATTTCTTTGTCAGAAACACGTCCTGACCAGAGCTTTGATACATATGTAATTGCACCAGTAGTAGATATTCCCACTAGTGCTTTCCAGGTATTGTGATGCTTATACTCAGACCATGTTTGTGACTTAGCTTTCATGGATGATGGGACCTCGATGAAGATTTCGGTGCAGTCGATGATCACTCTTGTTGAAGGGTATATCTTTAACTCTTTAGGCATTAGTTTCTGAATCATTTCTTTTGGAGGAAAAGGAAAAAGCAGTGGCAATTCATGATATAGGAAGTTGATCCAGGTGGTAAAGATTCTTGAAGCGTGGCCAGTAGAAATACTAAATCTGTCTCCAAGATCAGTCAAAAACAAACCAAATTTAAGGCACATCAAAACGAGTATAAATGCTTCAAAGTTTGAAAGGACTCTTTTACGGCCAAGCTTAATGTCAGACTCTTGCCTTTTAACCTTCTTCTTGGATGCCTCATGAGACTTTGGGCCACGCCAGTAGGAAATATTTTTCAGCTTCGGCTCCAAATACTCAAAGACAGATTGCAATGAAGAATAATTTGGAAAGCCCGTGTAGAACTTGACTGTAGAATCATCATTTTGTAACTTTTCGATTGAGAATAGTGCTTTTTTTGCCACAGATAAATCAGCATCCAATTGTGAAATTTTAAGAGAAAGTTCATCAATTTTCTGCTGAAGGTTGACATAACATTTCTGATCATTCTCATTTGCAGGTTCAGTGAAATAACAATGATCAGTCATAAAATCACCAGAGTCATCACTTATGCTTAATAGCACGGGGCTATCAACAAAAGAAAAATCAGTTTGGGTGGAACACTTTACATACTTTGAATCACTTTCCACAAAAGAAATATCATCAAATTCATCAATTTCTTCTGATACAGCAGAAGAACAAGGTTGCGGCTCTTGATCATTGACAGATCTGCGATCTTTGGGAGGTTTGCGGCTAACTTTACTGCCCCTCTTGGTGGGATCAATGTTGCGCAACTTCAAAGAGGGAACTGCAGCACGGACTAAATTCCAACCATTTGGACCTCGCTTGATATCAGAATCTTTAAAGTGATCTTGACACAAAACTGTGCTTAGAGTCACCTTGAAACCACCCTAACCATCAACTCTTTTGATCAAACTGCACCATAACCTTTTCTCTGGATTCCTTTGAGGAAAACGAAAGAAGTGTAGGCCAGTCGGAGTGCCATCACTTTTGTAAAAGAAATTATAACAGCCAAAAGCTGCACACTGTTTACCAAAAGATGATTTCTTCTTCACCTCAGCACTAGCAGTTTGACTATCGCTATTTTCAGCCATAAATAATCAAAATGAAACACAAGTAAAGTGACAAATGCTATCTACAAACTTTCAATATCACTAGATGCCAGCACCCTAACGTTAGGTGTGAGATTATGAGAAGCGCACTACAACCATCGCCTCGCTTTGGTTTGCCAGTCTCGTAATCAAAATGAATTGGGAAAAAGGTCTATTCTTGGAGAATGGAAGTGGTTGGATATTTGCAAAGCTTACCCAACTGCAAGTGAAGATGTTTGATTATGATTCAGTTCGTGGTGGAAAGTATTTGCAACTATCAACATACATCAAAAACAAGCGAGCTGTCATCAATGTACAGAACGAAGACGATAAATGCTTCATCTGGGCAATTTTATCCACTCTACATCCACCAGCAGAAAATCCACAGAGAGTTACAAAGTATTACTCATACTGGGAGGAACTTAATTGTGAAGGATTGACATGTCCAGTAAAAGCAACTGATAAAAAGATGATTGATACATTTGAAATAAACAACAACATTTCAATCAACATCTATATTGATGAATATGGTTCAATTATACCAGTAAGAATAACTGAAGTTAAACGTGAAAAACATGTGCATTTGCTATTGATATTCAATGAGGATGGTGAGAGTCACTATTGCTGGATGAAGGACTTGAGTCGTCTTTTAGCAGGTCGTGATAGTAATAAAAATAACGGAAAATGTTTTATCTGTCCTCTATGCTGTTCGGAGTGTACAACTCAAGAAAGATTGGAAAATCATGAAATGCTATGTCAGGCCCCCCAAGCTGTTGAATATCCTCAAGATACAAAATTAAAGTTTGAACATTTCAAGCATCAGAGCTGGCTACCATTTATCATCTATGCAGATACTGAATCCATTCTGGAAAGCTCAAACAGAAGAGCTGCTTATCAAGAACATAAGCTGATCAGTTATTGTATTTATGTTAAATGCATCGATGATAGATGGCAACCACTGTTGGAATGCTATACTGGTGAAGACTGCATGGAGGTGTTGATGAACAGGCTAGATGAATTGAATGATGAAATCTGAGAAGTGTTCAAGAAAACCATGCCGATGATTAGATTAACACCCGAAGAAAACGCAAGACATGATGTGGCTACACATTGCTATTGCTGTAAGCAGTTATTTGATGGTAACAATAGAAGAAAAGTCAAAGATCATTGTCACATTACGGGGAAATACAGAGGACCGGCTTGCAAGTATTGTAACTTTAATCATCTGAATATAATAGCAAACACTCACACGATCCCGATAGTCTTCCATAATCTAAAAGGGTATGACATGCATCATGTCCTGAAGAATTTGAAAGACAGAAATACAGAGATCATTACTAATTCGAAAGAAAAGATCATGACTGCACAGATTGGTGCTCATACTGACGTGAATGAAGATGGTAAGGAAAGAAATATTCGTGGAATCAAATACATTGACTCCTTTGCATTTCTAAGTACAAGTTTAGGACATTGGATGGATAGTGCAGAGAAAATGGAAGAAACATCTCTACCTTTTACAACAAACTCAGTGATTCTGACATCAGTGATGAAGATTATGAACATGCTCAACAGGTTTTGCTATTCTTCAACTGTCAGACTTTTCAAGATTATCATGAACTCTACTTGAAAACTGATGTGTTGCTGCTAGCTGATATATTCAAATCGTTCGGAGCACAGAGTCTGGAATTCTACGAACTCGATCATGCACATTATCTAACTGGCCTTGGATGCGATGCTGAAGAAGACTGGTGTGAAGCAGGAATTTATATCTGAAGAAAAGAAGGATATTCTACTCATGATTGAAGATGGCATTTGTGGTGGTGTCTTGATAGCAGTGAAACGTCATACCAAATTGGCAGAAAACAACTCGCTGATGTATCTGGATGCAAACAATCTTTATGGATGGGCAATGTCGCAGCCAATGCCGTATGGTGGTTTCAAGCAGTTTACACAAGAAGAAATCAGAAATACAGACATCCAAGCTCTCCTGACAAGATCGAATGAAGATGTTGGTTATATTCTCAAAGTTAATCTGGAATATCCAGTCGAGTTACACTATCATCATGCAGATCTAGCATTGGCGCTGGAAAGATTGCAGTTCCAAGAAGAAATGTTATCAGCGCATAAAAAGAACGCTCATACAGAACTTTTCAATGGAAAAAAGTTCAAATTGACACCCAAGCTAATACCAATAAAGATTTATTTATTTAATAAAAAAGAATACCTCATCCACGAAAGAGATTTGAAGCAATGTTTGGAAATGGGTTTAAAGCTGACAAAAGATCATGAAATCATCATGAGATCTGTTCAAGTTGATCAACAATTCCATTTTCGGGAAGACGATGGAAACATAAGAAATCATCAGTCTTTTGAATCTGCACTGAAGGTACGAAAGGTCTTGAAAAAATTGGTACAAAATCCAAACTTCTTTGGAGTAATTGAAATCAATGAAGACGCAATTTTTTTGAGAAAAAGATTGGAAAAGTTACACATATGTATATTGGCTTCAGTATATTGGATGAATGGACTGATGAATGGAACTCTACAATTACTCTACAAGAAACAAGAAAGTTATCGGGAAAATGAAAGACAAGCTTGGTGGTGTGGGAATGAAAGAATTTGTTGGATTGAGATCAAAGATAGCTGTCAAATCAATGATGGAAATAGGATCAAAAGAGCAAAAGGAATAAAAAAGTATGTTGTGAAGAAGCAAATTAAGCATGAAGATTATGTGAAATGTTTGATGGAAATGAGAGTTGATGCAACGCAATACTGAATCACACTGTCACACCATATACACTACGGAAAGAAAATAGACATTGCTGAATCCCTTTGACGATAAAAGATACATTCTTGACGATGGATTTAACACGCTGCCATATGGGCATTATTTGCTAGAAAGACCCTGTGAAGAAGAAAACATTGATTGAACTATTTTAACAAACTATTTTAACAAACTGTTGCAACAATATTCTAAACTGTTGTAACATAATTCTAAACTATTGTAACAAATTGATTTAACAAACTTAAATTATATCTTCGTTTAACATAGTTGTAAACAAATAAATTGTTATCTAACTTGTTCTGAATGTTGAAATATTTATTAACCATTGAGTTCATTGAAACGTTTTTTGTTCTATTAATTAGAAAGAATATGCAATGTTGTCCACATGTAGCAGTCTCATAGGATTGAACTTGAACCTTATTATAAGCAAGCTTGAACTAAAGTCTAGAAATTCTTTCAGCATAGGAGGTTCACCAAACGAATCATAGAAATCCAATCGACCATCATCAGCAATATAGACAGCTACCAACTGGGTTCCTGTACCAGTAAAATCATCTTCATTGAAAATAAATGAGCTTGGTAGAGAATGAAGGTCAATGTTTTTGATTTGATCATTTCCAAAGACGACGTGGAAATGAGGTAGCTTTTCACGTTTTAACAGCAAGTTATTAATCATTATATCATCCATAATTACCAATCTCGAATGATGTTTTTGTGACTATCAATTTGAATGACCCTATCAAATTCACCCAAATTACAATCTTCATCAAACTGTCAACAGCGTTTGCAAAATTTATACTTATTCTCAGATTACCCTCTCTTTTAAGCAAATATTGCTCATCTGCACAGTTTCCTTTTGGTGTCAAATCAAAACCATAGATTGCCGATCCTTGTTTGAATGTATCATAATCAATTAGGCTAGGTGAATTATTCAAGCTGGTCACAAAGCGACTGTAGGCATCAAAGTAATCATCGTCATCATAGTTCAATCTTAGAGGTGGGGTAATTTCTTGATTGTCAACAGTCACTTGAACAGCGGAAACAGAAACATATTCAAACTCAAACGGATTTCCTTCATCCGCTCCATTGAATGATGAATTATCAACCAGCGCAAAAAACAATCTGTTTGGAATCTTTCCGTTCAACACCTTATCTTGAACCCAGCTGGTTGTTGCGGCATTGATTAAGTAGCTTGCCATGTGAGGTTGACACACTGGGTAAATTGCGTTAGTTTTCATCAGCATTCTTTCAATTCCTTTCAATACTCATCTTTAACATGTATGTGACGAAGCACCAGTTTCACTTCGGAAATGTACAGACGTGAAGTGTTTCCAGTCTTCCTCATCAAACAAAACACATCACTCTTTGGACTCAATCGCCATTGAAGACGAACACCAGGCAACAAGTATTTGCTTTGATTGCAAATGTTAACATGAGGTTTTGTCAACACTTTAACCTTTTCACTATCATCAAATGGTGCAGATCTTGCATTTAAACCCAGATTTTTTATGCTGATGTGGTTGTTGGAAAACCAACATTTTCTTTGCCAATCGTATCACTGACCCAGTTTGTCATTTTCAGATAGTTTTTAGCTCTGGTTTCATCAAACGTTAGAATTGTTTCCAAGTAAGATTGGTAGGCATACATTCCATTTGCTTCTATGACGGGAGTGTCATTGAAAACCAACGCTGTCTGCTTCCACATGGATTGACCAATATTATTTATTACTCCGGCAAATTCTGTGGTGGTTTTTCCAATATCACTTCCATCGACTCTTTTAATAGCCAGAGTCGAAACGAAATAAGAATGATTAAGTCAATCATATGATCAGGCTGAGCAGGAATGTCAAACACAGCAGTTTGCGGAAAATATTCAACATCTTTAAAATACTTGCCATCGTTTTGAATTACTGGTGAGCAGAATAAATCCAAACTTTCACTAGGACATTCAGTATATTCTGGCTTTATACTCATTGTTGCAAATTCTTCTTCAACAGTTTCTTCAACAAAGTTTTTCTCAAATGAGGTTGCTTTGCTTTCTTAGCTCTTCTTTTCTTCACCGACTGCTTAGGTATGAATATCCCTCTCATGGTGCTTTCTTTTATAGATCTTTTAGGACAAACTCTTGATTTCTTACCAGCGGTCGATTTTTTACCAACAGACGATTTTTACCAGCAGACGATTTCTTACCAGCAGGTGATTTCTTGACAGATTTCTTCACAACATCGGCGATTTCTTCAGTAGCCTTCCTTTTAATTCCTCTCATAGAAGATTTGGTAGTATCTTTTACAACTTCTCCAACATTCTCACCAGCTAATATCTGATCGACTGCCTTCTATCCTTCTTCTTCTAAAACAGGTTTCAAAATTTTCTCCGCAGCTTTTACACCTTGCTTCTTTATTGTTGGCATTGCAGCTTTAACAGCTCTTTTAAAAATAGATCAAGCTTTCCTGAAAATACTACCTACTCCTCTTCCACGCTGGTAGGTGTAAAAATACGGAGTTGATTTGTAAATTGGGAAATCATACATGTTTTCTTCTAAAGTGTAGCAAGAATGTTGTCTTTTTTTTGTAGAATTGTATCTCTCTTCCCAACTCGTTGTAGACTTTGTTTGATAGTAAATTCGTTGATATTGTTGTATAACAATGGATAGTAGAACAAATTTTCAAATTCCACAAAATTTACAACATGCTTGTTAATTTTCAACGGAATGAAGCGTAGCAGTGTCGTGCTAATTTTTCCAACTACTCGATAGTCTAGCAACAAGCAATATATAAACATATTCTTCCCTTCTGTGTTGACTTGGAAATGTTCATCACCCACCACATTAGTCGTTCTTTCGATTGCATTGAATACATAATCTGTTAATGGTTTGTCTAGATAAGTTCCAGTAAATGGACATTGTGTCCATCTCACATCTCTGTAATAAACATTATTCATGTTTTGTTATATTCTTCTGTAGCTTCAATGAAACCAAACAATTTACACAAATCTTTTCCCAATGCAACTCTTTTAACATACTTTGGAAAGGTTATCTTGATTTTTGAATCTACAATTGAAAAATGTGGCAGACCTTCGTATGAACACCATCCTTTATTCTACTCAAACAGTTTATCTTTCCTCCGGTTAATGGATCGCCATCTGCCTTCTTCTTATATACAATCAGATGCATTGCCTGGTGAGGTTGTATGCTGTCAGAAGTCTTGTATTCAAAGTATGTTAATATTGAACCATTTGGCAAAGTGTGATTCATTTGATCTTCCAAACCGAGGAAACCAATATTGTTCTTGCAGTGATTTTTCTCCTCTATCCGGCAACGTCATTTGAAACAATGCCATTTCCCATTTTCTCTTATTGTTTAATTGAAATAGGTGAGGTAAATCAACTGTGAAATCTACTAATTTCATTCTATCGGTAGCAAATCCCGAAGGAAGAACAAAATCGAATTCTTCATCAATCATATTGTCTCCAATTGGCTTTCAGCTACCCACTCATCAAATTGTGGAGGATAACCTCTCCATCTGATTAAATAGAAGTTTTTGCCCCTCTTCTTCTTAGTTTTCAACACTTGCTTGACAACAAATGTTTTTGGAAGATACACACGTTGTAGCTCTTCTTTATAGAAACGATCAACTATCTTTTCACCTTGTAGATCTTCAATTTCATACATTACTGGATATCTTTCTTTAAAGACTTTACTGATCTTGAATATTTCTTCAGTATAATTTTGCAAGTAACCTTTCTTAAACATTCTCTTTTTCAATCTCAATCTTACATAATCTCCAGTTTTGAAAAGCTTTTTATTTTTTCTGGTTTCTTTTGAAAAGAGTCTTTTTTGAACAGTGTCGACATTGTCTTTGTTGACTTCAGATGGTCTCATACCTATAGATCAGTGGTATGTATTATTGTATGAGTTGACAAAATCTTGCAAATTATCAATGTATCTCAACGTATTTCGTGCTGTAAAGTATCTATACATTCGTCCTTTTAATGTTCTGTTAAATCTTTCAACAATTGCTGCCTTTACTTCATTATTTGCTGTGTAAAACCCAATATCGTTTTTCTTCAACAAAGCTTGGAATTCTTTATTTAAACTCGCTGCCTTTGTCGGATCGTACTTTTTAGGTTTTCTTTCGGATAAAATTTCTTTAAACGCATTGACAATTTCTTTTGCAGTTTTTCTTTTTAGAGGCTTTACCCACGCATACTTGCTTAAAGTATCAATACAGCATAAGAGGAATGTAATGTTGTCCTTTTCTTTTTTCAAATGCGTCATATCAACAAGATCACATTCCCATAAATAATCAATGTTATTGGTTAGTATCCGCTCCCGTTTAAAGTTCTTCCTACTTGGTTTGTGCAGTGAATAGGCAAGACTAGTTTCACTCCATTCTTCAACATCTTTCCTTTTCAAATTAGGAATTACTTTTTTGAATTCTCTATACGTTTTATCCAAACCCCCGAGAGAACCCTGAACAGAAGGATCAGAATATAACTTTTCTAAACTCATAATAAATCAATTAACAATTCTAACAATTTAACATTTGTACACTTTTTTCTTCGTCGCTTTCTTTTCTTGCACTTTCTTCCTTTATTTATGATCTTTTTAGTCTTTTCTTCACTGGTTTATCGTCAGATTTGCTTGGCTCCATGACTATCTTTTCAAAAGAATCCATTTTTACTGTCTTATAGAATTGGTGATCTCTATTTATAACCTTTTTTAGACTTGTACACCACTAAAGGGGCTTCATTAGGGAAAATATTAGTGTGAAATCTCATATCTTCTCCAATCGATTGTGTGAAATCACAAAGTAAGTAGCCGTACATTCTTGCTGTTGCATCATTGTAAATGTCAAGGAATGTTTTTGGAGATGAGGGCATAATTTGTCGGGCAAGAAATCTAATTTGACTTCTATCTCGAGGATTCTTGAAAAGAACTTGATACTGGGTATTGATAGGTAAATTTCTCATTTCTGTTCCTCTTGGAAAAGGGTTTTGCATCATAATAATTACATTGATGTTTAGATGAGATCTTCCTTTTTTGAACAATTTTCCCAAATCTTTAAAGTTGGCAATTTCATGCATTAAATCATCGACAACAATAGTTAATCTTTTGTCCAATCTTTCAATTTCTTCGTACAAGTTTTCAGGTAGCTCAGTAATAAATCTACAATTCCTGTTAAAACTTTATTTTACGCGCTCAAACAATTCCGGTTGATTTGTTTCTCGAGATCCACATAAGGTTGGGATATTTTCTGCCATTATCAATTATATTGTTATAATTTTTCAACAGATTTTCTACCCAAGTCATTTTGCCGCTTCCGCTTACTCCAGATAAAATCAAAAAAAAGGTGCTATAAATCTCAAATCGTAACTCATATTTATAACAAATTTTAAACATCTCATACAACAGATAACATCTATTTATAACAAATTCTTACTATGTAGCTATAACATTGAACTAATATCTATAACATCAAACTAATGTTCATCTAATTTTAAACATCTCATGAATAATAACTGTATAACAACGTTCAGTCTAGGCAAATGCCATGATTAAATTGTTCTGCTCAATATTTGCAGCAGATACATCGATGTGAAGAGACTTGGATGAGATAATTCATCATGCAGATTTTCAACTCTGGACTTGATTGATTGATTCAGTCGACCATTCTTCTTCTTCGGCTCATCAAACATTGATTTCTTAAAGGATTCTTTCCCTTCAGCCAGCATGTCAGATTTGACATAACTAATGTGAAATGATAGAAATCTGAAAGCATTATGTACCATACAATCTTGTTTATGATCAGCAGCATCAATTTGTTTTGCCCACATCTCTGTAGTTGCACATTTTTCACAATACTCTTTTGCTTTGTTGAAAATGTATTTCAGGAGAATTTCGGCATATGCTTCTTGCACTTGAACATCAATCTTTGTTGGATCTTCTTCTTCTTGTTTCTTTTTCTTCTTTTGAATCTGCTCATCATCACTCGCTGGTCTTTTCCGGGATGGTTGTGGAAGCATTTTCAGATCAGCAAGCTTTCTATATAATGCTTTCAGCATTTCTTCTTTCAGATTTATTCCCGTCTTTGATGGCTTCTCATTCTTCCATCTTCGGATTCCAAGACAGAGTTGTAGAGGGAAATCACCATTTTTCTGCAAATAGATTTCAATCTTATCCTCGTATGCTTCTTCTTTACTCAAAACTTCAGTGTATAGTGTTAGAAACTGTGTGATCCTGCCAAAGTACTGCTTTGATTGAACGTGTGGATTTCTCGCACATGCCTCCATTTTCTTACCTTACTCGGATACATTAATTCTTGTTTAAAAGCAGTGAGTGAATCAAGCCAGCTTGCCAACCAACTCAGTTCCATATATCCAAAACTTTCAGATGAGCCCACTAAATTGTATAATGGACGGGATTATTTTTCTAACAACTCTCACCAAGATGTTGATATATTTTACACTAGAAGTGTTGGTAAGGTGGCATGACTCAGACACCTTAACTAGCATTTGCAATTTTAAATATTACATAATTGTTACATACTGAAACTAGTTACAACAATAATGATATTTTTAAAGTAAAGTAAATAAAATCTCTAGGTACCTACCTCTAGAATGCATTGCGTATATACTGAAAAGAGCACTTAGAATACTGTATATCTAAGGATAATCTACTTAATGTATCTACTTAAATGAACTAACAGTTTACATTATTTTAAAAAGAAATTTTAATTATGTAGGTACATTACATGGCTTTTAACATTCAATTTCAGAAAATTTTATACCTATAGCCTTGTTCATTATAAAAAGTAGCCTAGGTCTTGGTTTGGACCGTTCTTTCTTTTAGACCAAGAACATCTGTAAATGTTAGCAAACATAAACCGTGCTGTGACCTTAGTAAATCTAGATCACATCCAGGCTAGTTTTTGTACTGTGAACAGGCTTACATTAGTATCAAACAAAACATGGAAAATGCAAAACATGATAGTACATGGTAGTTGATATAAACAAATGGACATAAATCAAGCTTGGAAAGCCCCCAAGCATAATTTTAACAGCAACTCGCATAGTACTTTTTGCAATTTCCATACTTTGCACTTCAAAATTGGCAAAGGTAGATACTGGGCCATGAGACAACAATTCTTTAATTTAATATCACCCTGTTTCTATAAAAAGTTATAAAAAAATCTGTTTAGTTTTTCAGTGGGTCAACTCATTATGAACAAGAAATGTTCATAAGTCATTAAAAATTTCACATAAAAAAATGATCACATTCCACTTCTTGAAAATGGCAAAGTCCATAAAAAACTAAACAGAGTTTGCTAAGAAGAAATCTTCATCAACTTAACATATTGCTTTAAATCTCACCAAATGTCCAGGCTGAGTTTAAATTTTAGACATCTTTAATGTTCTTCATTTAATAAATTTAAAATTATAAAATAGTCTCCTTTTAGGATATATGCAATGCACTCCAGGTCTTCCCAGTTCTAATATCACCTAAAACTAATCGGAAGAAGCATCCAGTTTAGAGAATAAAAAAACTACCTTCACATCCCCCTCCCACCCCCTTTCAAAATTTTTACCCCCCTCTCTACACCTCATCATACCATTCCACTGTAGAATTCCAGGAAAAACGCTTTTGTGAGCAGTTTTGAATGGAAATATTGTTTTTAAATGCACAAGTCATTCATCCAAGAGATAATCTGGAATTCTACGGTGTAGGTATGTTAAACTCCCTGCCACTGTTTTCACAAGTCTGCAAATGGGTAAAAAATTGCAAAAAGAGGAACTTCAATCAATCAATGGAAACAGAGCATTTATAATGGAAAGAAACAAGGTTTCACTAAATTTTGCTACCAAAAAAAAATTGCTTTTCCACACCTCTGTGCTAGCTAGTATTCATGAAAACACCTTATGCTGCAATCATTTTGGTCTTCTTCAAACATTTCGTATTCTATGTTTCAAAGCAGTGTTGAAATTTTTTTATCCGCCCCAGAAAAATTTTATATTCATATTTCAGTCATAAAAATTATAACACAGAGTTGCAAAATGAAAACAAAAACAAACAATAACCACAAACAACTACAAACAAATAAGAAAATATATTTTATAATTAATTTGACTGGTCATCTTCCTATATCCTGCAAGCTGATTCAAAACACAATACCGATCTAGCTTCACTTTTCTATTAGTTCATTTTAATCTGCACCTGGGTATAAATACCGCCTTATTCTTTTTTTGGTTTGTTTCTGACATCCTCTTAGGAGTGTCAGATGAAAACGCTTTTTAATTATGCCCAAAAATGTTTTTGTTCAAATGTTTTCATTCTTTCTGGCAATTTTGAAATTTTGTACTAATTAAAACTATTAAATAAGAAATGATAAAACCGATAGATAACAATAAGAGATAAGGATGAAATAAAAGAAACATAATATGAAAATAATCATATGATGGGTAAATTTGACAAGAAAATGATTTTATGTGTATGGCAAGAAAAATCCATATTATGTGTATGGTAACCCTTGGATAGAAGATAATCAATAAGAATACTTGATAGGTATAAGAAATCATGAAGAAGCACACATTTAATACAAAAAAGGATAAGCCAATGCTACCTTATTAAATGCAAATAAACAATGTACCTTATTAAGAGCCCAAAAAACTAAGCTGTGCATAAATGAAGCCTGGATGTTCTTCGATTGTCAAGAATGTATACAGGAAGGTATAAAGAAATACCCAGTGTAAGAAACCAGCTTTATTTAATTGAGCCAGTGTTTTGTTTGGCAGCTTAATTATGCACATGGTTTATTTTCATCTAATTTATTCCCTGCATTGCCTTTGGCTTCTCATTTTTTCTTTTTCTTGTGAAATAGGAGGCAAAATATAAAAAATTATACTTACCTTCCAGCTTTGTGCAAACGAATGTAACCCTTATGCTCCTCAATCCACCTGTACATGGCATACACATCCAAATTCTCCAACAGACTGGGCTTAAAATCCCGATACACAGCTAACTTTCGATAAGGCTGTTGGAGCATCGCTTTGTGTTTCAGCAACTCCATGACTACCTTCTTGAGATCGCCATCAGTGGTAGAAGTGACATGTTTTCCAGAACGCTTTATAACTTCACAACTTGCATCAAAATTATCAATGATCTTTTTGCTGACAGACAATGCTTTGCAGAAACGATCAATAACTTTAGAATTTGTAGACAATATTCTTCAGCCAGTTGTTATAATGTTCAAGAGCCATGTCGAGTGGAATGTTCCCACCATATCCAATTTTGTTCTTACTGAATCAGTTCCAGATTAGGCCATGTGCATCTCTGGGTGATAAGAGAGCATTTATCTGGCATAACAGGTAGAGTGCTTCCAAAGCAAATTTTCTGCTATGTGACCCATCTTGTTTCAGAAACAGCAACATGAATTTCTAACAACGCACCACACGCAAGTCATCACCTTCTGAAACAGCATCAAAGAAATTCATGATTACCATACCAATATCAAGTAGTGATCATTGGTAAGCAAACAAATCATCTTCCAACTGTTTATTAATGCTTAGGGCTGAAGTTTCGCCATGAAGCCCATGCATCTTTTCATGTTCCAGCCTTCTTTTCCCATTTGCCTGAAAGGTTTTACTGCAACCCTCTCCTCGGCATATGAATCTTCCATCTGCATCCTTTTTGTTACTGGCACGTAACCAGTCTTCATATTCTTGGCGTTTGATTATCTCCTCATGCTGTCCCTGCCTGATAATGAATTCATCGACAACTTCAGCAGTTACATTCTGGAGATATTCTTTCTTCTTGACAGTTGTCATCTTGTCCATCCGGCTACATAACAGACTAGGTACTTCATCTGGAGATTCAATACCGAGTACTTGACAGAAGCATGCAATAACTCTTGCTTGGACTTCCATAAGAAAGAACTTCTTACAACCATTGTAGCTTTTGCTGACATCAGAATTCACATTCCTGTGGTTTACAAAGACTTTGTCAGAAAACATAGTACACTTCTCTGCAATGGCCTTCGGATTGTATAGATTGTCAAATGCAAGCTGAAAAAGATTGATCGTTATCAAAAAATACAGTTACGAAAATCAATGTCATGCTTCAGAATGTAGCCTGCGTTGAGACTCAAACTGATTGAACAAGTCTGAGCACAGGCTATCAGAGCTACATTTGCAACAAGGAAAAGTTGTTTTGTTGTAAACAAAAATGGATGTCTCCAGCAAACTCCAACTCTGTGTTGCGAAATCCAAATTGCAAAATAATTAAAGCCAGAAAAAATCAGTTATCAGCTGCAATAAGAACCGAACTGTTCATAAAGATAACAATGGATGTAGTACATCTTTCTGTCAAACACACCTGTAAGAACTTCATTCCTCCATGAAAGTCTGCAATTTCCAAATGCAAGCAAGCAAGTTTTTCTTTGTCAGTGAAACCATTCTCCAACTGAAGAGGTGTACTTACACCACGTTCAACTGTCAACTGGTCACCAACAATGCCTTGTTCACCATAAAAATGGATATCCTCGACAGCAGAAAAGGGGGCATAATTGTGAACATGAGTCATGACTTCCTCCGTACCACTGGTATCGTTTTCGTCATGATAGATCATTTCAGCGAAAATTGAGAAAGTCAGGCCAAAGAATGTATGTTGGTTTTTAAAACAGCATATTTATATAACAATGAAATAATTATATATATTAATATATAATTCCACACTCTGACGTGTATATTTCGATTTCACCAACATTGAGTAGGGGGGAGGGAGTATGCGTCTTTAGAGCGAGAATTTTACAAAAGTTCAAAGTGTCCCAGCCTTTTTGGCGAGGATTGTCTGAATTTTGAGTAATCACAGCAAAACTCACCGTCAACATCACTTGAGTCTTTTGAGTCTTTCCATTCTTGAGAAAAGCACAATTTTAGATTTCTGCTCTTGCTCAGACTGTCTGAATTTTGAGTAATCACAGCAAAACCGAAGGTCAGAAATTCTGTTCTTTCTCACCTCCTCTCCCCATCGAGGCTCGCTGTGCGCAGCACGACTTACTACGTTCTAACAAGAAACAGGAGGGTTGCAAATTTACATAAAACAGTCTGCATTATGTTGTCTCGAGATGAATTTAACTATAAAGTGAAAAACTTTCATCAAAGCTCATAAACTATTACAAATTATTACGAATTTCAGAAAATGAAACAATTATGCAGGCTTGATGTACTTGCTTTCAAGTGCTATTGATCTCCACACAGTTCTCAGCACAGTTCTCCATCTTCAAATGTAACTATCTCCTCGTTGCTTGAAAGACTGCACTTGTAACTTTGTAATTCTGTATTATTTCATGTCTACTTTAAGATTTTTAACACAGTTCGACTGCCAATACATGGCAAAGTATATTTCTCACAGTTCTCCACCTGTTTTTAAAGATAGTTTTTCACCAGCTGTATTGTTTACTTACTACAGAGAGTGGAGAACTGTCAGAAAACGAACTCAGAAGGAATGACAAAAAGGGAAAATTATTTTATAACATGAAATACCCCCAGAAATGTATTGTCGGATAGCGAGAAGTATGGGAAAATTATATGGACTTGAGTTATTCAACTTTTATGCGGTAGAAAATGATGGAGAACTGTCAGTTTCTTAGATGTCAAGTTCTCTCCTCCCCAGCGGCAGACACATCGCTTGAATTGTCGTCTACAGAACGGTTTTAAAGATGCATTTGAATGATAAAAGTATTGCTTCTGCGGCTGAAAAATTTGTACCCTTGCCTCTTTTGATGTTGCGATGTTGGAAAGTGAATTACGGCCTTTTTCAAAAGATTCCTTCACTTTTCAATGAATTTTCACATTTTGCAAAATTTTGGCCCTGACCCCCAAAGCCCCCAAAATATAAAGTCATTCCTCCTATTTACAATAAACATCACTTGAGTCTTTTGAGTCTTTACATTCTTGAGAAAAGCACAATTTTAGATTTCTGTTCCTGCTCAGACTGTCCGAATTTTGAGTAATCACAGCAAAACAGATAAAAAGTAACGGGAGGGTTGTAAATGTACATCAAACAGTCTGCATTATGTTGTCTCAAGACGAATCTAACTATAAATTGAAAAACTTTCATCAAACTCATAAACTGACTCCAATATTTAGCAGTGAATTATTACGAATTTCAGAAAATGAAACGAATTATGCAGGTTTGATGTACTTGCTTTCAAGTTTTGTTGATCTTCACAACAGAGAACGGAAGAATGCTAAAGTAAGCATAATTGGCATTGTTATTTGATGGACTGCGAATTTGAATAAGGAGCTAGCAAGCGGGATGCCAAGTTCTACAGTTCTCCACACAGTTCTCCGCACAGTTCTCCATCTTCAAATGTAAATATCTCCTCGCTGCTTGAAAGACTAAACTTGTAACTTTGTAATTCTGTATTATTTCATGTCTACTTCAAGATTTTTGACAGAGTTCGACTGCCAATGCATGGCAAAGTATATTTCTCACAGTTCTCCACCTGTTTTTAAAGATAGGTTTTCACCAGCTGTATTGTTTACTTACTACAGAGAGTGGAGAACTGTCAGAAAACAAACTCAGAAGGAATGAAAAAAGGGAAAATTATTTTATAACATGAGATACCCCCAGAAATGTATTGTCGGATAGCGAGAAGTATGGGAAATTATTTGGACTTGAGTTATTCAACTTTTATGCAGGAGAAAATGATATGATGAACAGCTACCGATTCTAGCGAAGAGAATGCTTTAATGTGTTTCACTGCCATGGGAGCACAAAGAGTGATGTAATCATTTCTTTGATAAACATGATCCACTCTGTTTGGAAGACACACTGCATTATCAATTTCTGTTAGCTTGCTTATGTCTGACTTTGTACAAGGAAGATCATTACCAGATATTCGATTTTCAGTGATCATGAGACCAACACAGTTAACAATTGAATTCTGATGCTCCTCTGTCATGTTATGGGGATGTGCAGTGTAATTGAAGTTGTCTATCACCAACTTGCGTCCAGAACTTTGAGCACTCTTTCCTCTGTCAGTACTGCTCAGGCACAGTTTGTCTGCCTTAACTTTGTCGTGATATGCTGCAAATGCTTCTCACCATATTCATCCAGCTTCTTGTACAGATAGGTATGAGATATACCTAATCTCAGAGACCCAAGTCTAAGAAGAGTTGCCTGATAACGAAAGGGGGTCTGTCATTAGCACCATTTTTACAATATTCAAATGCGAGTACCTTTGTGTTTCAGTCATGAGCAAATTTTATATCTGTGCACACAAATAAACCAATTAAACTGACACAGAGTAACATAAGTATACACATACTGTACATACACAAACAAAGAACATGCTCTTTACAAGAACTATATGGAAAAACTACTAATTAGTTTCATGTTTAGCTTAAATTATATACTCACCATAAAGCCAGAGTGTTGCAACATCAATGAAATGATGAGTTGAACTGCAGTCATATGTCTTGATCTATTCTGCAAGCAGACGGCTGCTGCCATACAAACGGCAGGTGTGAAGAAAACATCTGTGCTCTTTGTTTTGGATCTACGCCAACTATCTGCCATCAGTACTGATTGAGTCAGAGGTGCTCTCACACTGAGCTCAGCATCAAATTCTTCTAGGTTGAACCTGGTTATGTCTTCCTTGCTTGTTAAACGGAGACAGCTTGGCTTCAGGGAGGTTCGTTTCTTTTCAGGGCAGTGCTCTAAAATTTTCATGGCTGGTTTAGAGTTGTCAGGCTTTTCTTTCAATTGACAAAGCTGCTGGCATTCCTTGTTGATCTCTTTCAGAAAAATTTCTACGAGGAAACCACGTAATCTCTGAGGTTTCAAAGCAGAAGTAGCTATTTGCTTGTAGGTTCCCCCTCTGCATAGCATTGCACCAACTGCTGTAAGATCATCTGGAAGCTGTTTTTGTTTTGTAACAGACTGCCAAACAACCGTTACAGATGCCCTTGTTTTGCAGTCATCAACCCGAGGATCAGATTTGTTTCTTTTAGCTGGTGTGCTAGCAGATATAGGGTGAGCCATTCTTTTAGAGTTTGCAACTGAATCGTGCTCTTTTACTACAGTAATCCTCTTTGCAGGTGTAGCAATAACTTGGCTTCGACTCACAATTGGATTCAATGGCACAGGTGATCTATCAATGATATCGTCTGGGGTCAATGCACTGTCCTTGCCACTGACACTGATGACAGCAACTGAAGGTACTGGTACAAATGGGTGCTTCACACTGGCAGAATCAGAATGCTCTTCTTCAAAAGCCAGCAGTGTTTTCGGGCTCTTTAATTTAACAGCAATCCCTCCTTTCATTGCCCCAGATGTGTATTTCTGCTCTATCTCTGCTTCTATTTCTTCCACTTTCAAGCGAGCAGTGTGCAATCGTTTCAAGTGCCGAAGGCACGCTCTGCAAACGTAGGATTTCTCGTCAGTAGTAGGCTGTATTTCGACAGCGAAATTCAGGTGCTGCTTTCCTGAGATCGAAGTCGCCCTTTCCATTCACTAAATTAAAGTCCAAAGACTGTTTTTTTTGTGAACTCAGTGAAACAAATAACGCACAACATGACTTACTTTAATATTTTTCACAAGTATTTAGCAGGACACCAACCTACAAAGTTAAAATCTAAGCCACGCCACTAAGAAATGAACAGGCCGAGCGGAGCGTTCACCACCTTGGGATCACCAATTTTTTTCTTTGCTTGGTTTCTTTGGTTGCAATTTGAGGATATGTCAGAATATCCTTTATTGCAAACAGAGATCTTAGTTATGGTTGGATTTTGTAGAAGAAATCTCACTCAGTTTTCTAGCCATCCCTACTACTTCCTTAACCTGGAGCACTTTCAACGAGAGAAACAGGGCATCATCTTCAGCATCATTGCCTTCAACCAGCCTGTTTTTGAGCTTGCGCAAAAACATGGGAAAGTGTTCTCTTTGTCACCACAAGGCCTGGGTTTTCAAATGAAAATTTGGTGCATTCTTTTTTCCAATTGGAACGCTTTGAAATAGCCTCTGTCAGTGGGTTGCATCTGTAGAAAGCAAAACAGACAAAAGTCATTGGCTTGAAATCGAAAGGGTTGTTTTGAAATCGATGTGGGAAAGATCCATGAATAAAACAAATGGGTCTTCTCAACATTGTTTGCTACCCAAGTGACACCTCTTAATCCATCCCTCATCTAAAAGTGAAAAGGGTATTTTTCGGCAAACCAAGACAGTATTCTGCATTCAAGGACTTTTTATGGAAGTATACTGCTGGCAGAATGGATGAACCATAGGAAATAGCCAAAGAAATGTTTTGCTCTTTTAAGAATATTTCAAAAGCATCAAACCATGCAAAGATAATCTGTTGCTTGCATGCTTAGACCCTGGTCACCACTAGCAGCTGCAGCCTAATCATGTGGAGACAGGATAGCGTTGGAGAAAACTGTGGCACCACATTTTTCCTGGACAGTTGTTTTGAATAAATTAACTTTTCTGCCAGCCTTATCTAGAACTTCTTTTACAGCATTGCACATTCATCTTGCACAATCATCCTCTCTTCTTTTTCACTTAGCACAGTTACCTTTAGCCTGCGTTGCAGACTCAACTGGTGTTTACTTCCGGGAGAGTTGAGTTGAATTATAATTTCAAAGTTTCTGTCCCAGTAGAGTCCGTGCATCCAAGCCAATATTCTATTCCACTGATGTTAGCATTTCACAATGAGCAATGTCGCCTTTTAGCATTTTTGCCTTTGTGTTGTACACAATGTTGGTTGTTTACTACCGCAGTGAAGGAATTACTTGCTGAAAAATGTTTTTGCTGAGGGAATATTTAAGGAAATTCCATGCTATTTGCAAAAGAATGTATGCAGTCTACCCAGTAAATCAGGAATAATCATTGAGGAACTTAAAGTGAAGTGGCGATAACAGAGTGATCAACAGAGTGATCAACAGATGGCCTATGCAATCTGTACTGCTTTACGATTTACGCTCACAGATGAATGCCTACAGTTCAAATGAGGATAATGCATGCCTCGAGTCTGGGGCGCGACAAACATTGAGAAAATGAAGAAATAAGTTTCTGATGTTTCAGTAGCGTCATTTTGATCAACAAGGTTTTGACTGGAGCAGATACAAACAACAAAAGGAATTGCTGTCAGCCAATCAAATTCGGTTCTGAAAATCTCAGAACTTCACATGACATTGGAATAGAATATTGGCTTCGATGCGGAGACTCTACTGGGAGAGAAACTTTGAAATTTTAATTCAGCTCAACTTTTCTAGAAGTAAACACCAGTTGAGTCTGCAATGCAGGCCAAGTTACCTTGCTATCTTTAGATTTTCTTTGCCCTGATTGAACAATTCTTCCAAACTGTTCTTGGGAATGCCCTGCTCCTTGCTTGCCTTTCTCAAGATAACTCAACATCACGAAAAATGTTTTCTATGCACAGGCACAGGCATTACAGTGTGCTATGATAATTTTGTTATTGTGGTTTTAAACCTATTTTCTTACAAAATTTAACAGAGAAAACAGACAATTGCGAATAAACTTTTCCTAAAGAAATACCTTAACAGTTGAATAGATAAATTAAAATATTTAATTATCTTGTAACTATTATCATATGACAAGAACAGTTCTTGGAAGCAATAAGGCCTGTCAAAGTTGTTCCATTTGTCATATTTACACAAAAACGAAAGATAAAGGATTTCAAATAGAAGCCAGAATAGCATTCTTGCCAAATGACGTAGAGAATTTTGCCGCGTTGCAGTTTGGGATCGCTTTATGGACCTCATCTCTCTTTCATACTCATAGTGTTCATGAAATAATTGATTATCTATCTCGTGTTTCTCGCTTTCTTATCCTTTACTTTCAAGAAATTTACATTATTTAAACATGGAAGTTGTTGTTTTAAAAGAGGAAGACGTTCCTGGTGCACTTTTAGTCAAAGATCCGAGTTAATACTCACTCATCGAATTAAAAAGATGGCTTGAATGTCATGGTGAAAAAAAGACTGGGAAGAAGCAAGAGTTGATTCAGAGGGTTAAAGGATGTCTATTGATCAGAAAAAAAATAGATCCAAAGGTAGATGGAGGTAAATGGTACGATATAAAGAAGAAAAAGCAAGAAGTTCAACAAAGCCATCCACTCATCAAGCGGCTTCTGTTGTTGATTATGTTAGGCCAAGCCAAGGTTGGAGAAAATTTCCTTCTGTTGACATCCCAGATTCATTTAATTATGGTCATGTCTACCATTATATTGTTGAATCTGTTGCTTGTTTTGCCACTTCGCAAGCGAGTGATAGCGATGACAGTGAAGAGGATGTAGGATTCACTTCTACTGCAAAGCCTTTAAGGAAAGGAAAAAACCTAATGAAGAGTGGATTTGTTGAGAATATACAAAATAATGAAAATTCTAACAATTATTTTGTAAGAGCCCATGTACAACACTCAATGAAGAATGAATACCCCCTTGATGTTGGTGTTACAATGAGCAAAATCAGTGGTTCCGTGCTCAAAGCATCTTGCAACTGTAGAGCATCAGAGCTAGGAAGATGTGCACATGTTGCTGCTTTGCTTCTTTGGATGGACGATTTCATGGAGAAAAATGGGCGCAAAGCAGTTGTCCCATCTACATCTAAGCCATGTGAGTGGAATCGAGGCAAAAAGAGGTCAAAAAACCCAAAGCCTGTACATGATGTACAATATAAAAAGACAAAATTGTCATCAATTAAAGTTAAAGATTTGGATCCAAGACCTAAAGAGTTTCAGACTGATGTCACACAAGATCAGTTGACTGGTTTCATAAAAGATCTCCAACTCATCAGTGCAAAAAGAGGAGAAGAGTCAATGTGGGAGACGTCACTTAGAATAACCTATGAGGATTATGAAATTGATGGTAATCGTTGTTTGATCCTTAATGACCTTGTTGCTGCTTTTGAAGAATCACTCATGATTGATGTGGAAGGTAGAAGGCTGGTTTGTGCTGTACAGATCCGTGGGACCATTGGGCAAAGTAGCTCAACTACTTGGTACAAGGAACGAATTTTTCGTATAACTGCATCATGTTGTAAGGAAGTATGCTTACTTGGTGATAAGCTAGTGTGTCACAAGGAGACAGAAGTTATATGGAAATTAAAAAACTTCATTTCGAAGAAGTTTTGGTTCCCAACATATTTTTTTTAAAACAAAAGACATGCAGTTTGGATTGGACGAAGAGCAAAATGCAAGGCTTGCTTACAGCAAGGCAACAGGAGAACATGTTGTTGAAACAGGCATGTGGGTCAATAACAAGTTCCCCTATCTTGGTGCAAGTCCTGATGGACTTATTGTTGACAAGGCTGGACAAATTAAAGGTCTTGTTGAGATCAAGTGCCTGAAAATGTTAAGGGATGTTTCTGTTGAAGAGCTAGTTGAAAAATTTTCAAACAAAACAATTTCAACCGAAGTTTATAGTAGACAATGCTTTTATATTGAAGAGAAGAGTTGGATTTTGAAGAATGAACACCAGTACATGTATCAGATTCAAATGCAGCTTTTAGTTACTGATTTAGATTATTGTGACTTTGTTTTGCTTTGTTTTGCACCAAAGGGACAACCTTCAATTCAAAGAATTATCAAGGACTTAGCCTTCCACAAAAGATTACAATGTAGCCAATCAGCCTTCTGGCACAAAGTTTTGATCCCGGAATATTATGAGATGAAGGTGCCTAGAGGACTTGTTCCTGTTATCCTTTAGATAATTATACGAATTAATTACTGGAAGCCTAGAACTTTTAAAAAATATGTTTATACAATACAGTAACTTTGAATATTTTGTCTATATTCTAAAACCCACAAATTGTAGGAAAATAATACTCTGAAACAAAATGAAATCACAAGTGACTTAAACGTGCCTTCAATTATATACAAGTGGACAAATTTCAGTAACCTGTAACAACCTAGGTGCATAGGCTTGGTTGAAAATTCACTAATTAACCTAAATTTTTTAATTCTTTCATTAAAACGTTCAACGTGAATACGAGCCTTGGCTATTCTTTTGGTTTCAATCTCTTCTTCTTTTGTTAGTTTATCTCTTTTGCCAAGGAAAGGTGGAATTGTTATTGTTGCCTGCTTTGAAATTAAGAGATCCTGTACAGAAAATCCTCTATCAACTAGGATTACATCTTCTGCCTCAATAAACTCTGTTATCCCACTTCTTTCAAAGATATCATGATCATTTATGCTTCCTTCAAACAGATCAGAAACAAAACATGCAGCATCTTTAGGAGTAACAGCAATCAAGCACTTCATTGTGGTGTGATGCTTGTAAGAGGAGTAGACGTTACCCTGTTGGGCATAATCCCTTGGTGTTTGGCAAAAGAATTCTGTGCAGTCAACAGAGCAACAAATTCTTTTGAAGTGCTTGACTTTGGTAAGGGAGTTTTTCAATATATCCTTGCTTGGAAACATAAAATATTTCATGCTTTTAAAATGAACATAAAGGAACTGTATCCAAATTATGAAAATGGTGCTGACAAGGCTTTCGGAAACATCATACATGTAGGCAATTGTTTGCAGGGCAAAACCTCTCCTTATTCTGAGAAGGGTGATGAACAGCTCCTCTTTGACAGAGAAATGACGCGAAGGACCATTATTTGGCAGCTCTTTGTCATTATTTTTTTGTTTCGAATCCAAGTATATCAACTTATATTTAGCTGGACCAAGAAAGGAATAAAGTGCCTCAAATTCTTCTGGAAAAACCCCAAGAAAAATTTGGTTTTCTTACTATCTTGCAGGATGTATTCTGGATCCATTTTGCCATGTGATCTAGTTGATGTGGAGATAGGTAGTTGAGTTTCAACTCTATTTCTCAAGATCATTGTTTCCACCTTTGCTCCAAGCAAGTACTTGTCATAAGATGTTTGGCATGCTTTGTCATTTACTCTTGCCACTTCATCAAAATTTTTAATGATAACTGGACTATTTTCTCTTTCCTGTTCAAGGAAGACCACTGGAACGTCAACCAAAGCCTCATTTTGATTTTTTTTTGAGGGCAGCTTGTCAAGCGTTTGCTTTTTGGGTGCTTTTCTCTTTCTGGTTGCTGATCTTGCTAGTTCGCTTTTGGACAGGGTATCCAATATTGGATCCGGATGTTCTTCTGTTGGTCCTTTCGATCCATCAAAATGCAGTGAGCAAATGTAGGTGTCTTTTGTAATTTGATCAACTTTGCAGAAATCTTTTCTTCCACAAAGATAGAGCCACCTTTTCGCTTTCTCCATTTTCAATTTTGCTTGACCTAACTCCCACTCAGTCATTCCATCACGAATCTTGCCTGGTTTTGCAAATGAAATAAATGATGTTCCATCGGGCATTTCTTTAGGCCTACGAGAATCTGATTTGCAGATACCCCAGCAACAATGTTTTACAACCATTCTGCAATTTTAAATAGGCATAAAACTGAAAACTTTCTTATAGTCCGTGAGCTACGCCCCCCGACCTGGCACCCCCCTGCACCACAGCCAAAGTTGATGTTTTTCCTACACTTCAAAGCATGCTGATTAGGAGTATGCATGTTAACATTTGATAAACTGGGACGGAGGTCTTATTTTTTCCAAAATAAAATGAGTACTGTATGTTTTATGGGCGCATTTTAAATCCTGATGTCAGGGGTCCAACTGTTCCATTTTCCGGTAGTAATGACCACTATATAAACAAAAAGTTGCCCAAATATCTCTACTCATAATTTGCCTGTCATTAATGCTAGCCTCGTTTTGGAGATCCAAGTGAGGCTAACTTCCTGATGTCTTACATGAGGCACTAGAATGGTTCAAAGGTCAAATGGCCAAAACGATGAACATGATGTGCAATGCAGCTGTCCAAAGACCTATTGACTATGTTTAGAGCAAGTTGACAAGGTTTGTTTGTTATGAAAATTTTCATTTGAATACTCGTTTTCTATTAACTGTCAATGACCTTTTTTCTTTGATTGTTTCTCTCTTGTTTATAGCAGTGTTGCAATGTCCAAGAGAAAGTCTACTGAGTTGGACGATGAGTCTATCACAAGGAAGAAAATTTGTATGATCCACAATGAAGACAGTAAGGCTGAAAACTTTGTCTACCTAAAAGAGTCAAGTTTTCTGAAGATATGCGACATCAGGGATAAACGCCTTGCATTACCAATAGGGTCAAAACAAAGAATGGAAAAAGAATGTGCCCAAATTCCTGAAGATATCGGCAGAGACAATGGTTATCACAGAGACTGCTATCAAAACGTCTTTGGTTGAGAATGATAAAGAAAAATCTTGTACAAGACTGAGAGGAAGTGCCACAATCTTTTCACCTGAATGCAGCAAGAAGAAAACAAAAAAATTAAAGTGAAAGGCAGCTGGACTAGGGAAAGGACATCAAGATTTGATCTTGGTGGAGGAGAATCTTTGCAACAATTGGTTGAAGAAAGAAAGGACAAAGATCTCGCAAGAAGAATCAAGGGATATGATTTGTTTGCTTGAGAAGCTCGGTACCATAGAAGCTGTAGGATGAATTACAATGACCGAGAAAAGTGGAGAAGCAAGAACTAAAAAAGCAAGCAAACAGCTATTGATCAAGCTTTGGCGCATGGTACATGCTTTCAAAAAATCTGTAAAGTCATAGACCAGGAGATAGTACATGAGCAAAATACTGTTCGACTTTCAGAACTAACGAAATCCTATGTACATCACTTAGAAGAAACAAAGTTTGCAAATCCATCTTTTAGGGCAGAAAATCTGAAGAAGAAAATAAGCAACACTTACTCTGATAGAGTGGGGTTTGTTGCTCTTGACCGAGCCAGGGGGAAATTCCAGTCCGATCTTGTCAATAGCACAGAGACAAATTTAGGAACTGCCATAAAACATGGGTACATGCTTGGTTCAGCAGATCATGTCAGTGATGTTGGGTTATTTCTCAGGCATTCTATTTCCAACGCTTTTGAAAAAGCTCATGAGCTTCCCTGGCCTCCAACTGCCACCTTTCTTGAGGGCATGGATCACCCCTTACCACCTGATTAAAGAAGGTTCTTGCAAGTGATCATATTGGGAAACAATACTTCAGTATCTACTTCTGAAAGAGTAGAACGCCTTGTAAACTCAATTGGGCAGGATATTTGCAGAGCAGCAACAAATGGAAAGTGGAAGTTACCTAAACACATTCTTGTGTCTATGACCCTGCATCATTTGTTTAGAAGTTCTCAGCTGAGCACATTGATAAATCGGCTCGGTCATGTGGAAAGCTACACATTTACCCTTGAATTGGAAACTGCTTTGGCAGCTGCCCTCGACAAAGCATCAGACGTCCTATCAACTCAGATTGTTAGAAATCCTACAGTGCCTTCAGTTTTCCACTCTGACTTTGATAACTTTGATCAATTCATCAATACTCAATCAGGAAATGGCTCTATTCACACTGCACATGGGATAATGCTGCAAGAATTAGAGGTTGGTGAATGTGAAGATCCTGGAGGAAGCGTTCCAACTATGCCATCCTTGCATAGAAGTGGCAAACGCTCATATGATTGTTCCTCCAAAGATGATTTACCTGCCTGCTATGTAAAAGGGAAGACAAGCCCAGTGATAAAGGTTGATCAGAAATCTTTTCCTGGAAGTATTGATGCCAAGACATACTCTGACAGAATCAATTCGATGTGGACTATTTCTCGTCTATGGTCAAGTATAGAGGACCAAGAAATACCTGGATGGTCCGGATTTATTTCAGAAATAGGAAGAAAGCCAACTTGGTTGACTTCAATTGATTACTATCCTGTCATAAATAAGCCTATCACGGAATACAGCACTGTACAAGAATGCCTACAGTACTCTGAGCAAGGAACCAAGGAAGTTGGTCAAACCTATGTTATCACGTCCTTCGATCAAGGGGTGTGCATGAAAGCATATCCCTTAGTTTGGAGCAAACCAGATATGTACAAACATCACATCATCACTATTTGATCATTCCATCTAATTTGCGCTTATCTTAAGATGCTTGGCAAAAAGATGGGTGGAACAGGATTGTCTGATGTGCTTTTAGAGTCTGGATTGATGACTAGTGGTTCTCTAAAAGGAGTCCTGCAAGGAAAGAATTATAGTTGTGCAATGTATTGTCACAAGGCGTTGCTTGAAGGTCTTGAGAGGATGCTGCTGGGAAAATATGCCATGCTGAATAACGATAGTGATCAGTTTCTTGGTCTCCCCGCTACATTCCAAGGAAAAGCTACGAGTATTCAGTGAGGTGAGGAGTCAGACAAATCTTTATTGCTTGATGTCAGATGCAGAGATCAAACAGATGATGGATGGTTATGAAAAGTTCAAAGAAGAAATGCGTGGTGGAAAACATGGCAAAACAGCCCAGCTTTGGATGTCATATGTAGACCATGTGTGGCTTGTGCTTTCGCTGATAAAAGCAGTCAAATCAAATAATTATGAGCTTTACTGCCATTGTTTATATCATATGGCAGATCTATTCTTCTCTTTTGATGGCCAAAATTATGCAAGATACCTAACTTTCTTTGCTGTTTTCCTTGCTAATATTGAAGTCTCACATCCTGGAGCAACAGATCTTCTGAAAAGAGGTGCGTTTAGCGTAGCAAGATCATTTGTATCTGGGAATCGTTGTGCTGTCGACAAAACAATCGAGGAAACCTTTATGAAGCATGCAAAGTCACGTGGAGGAGCAGGCGGCAGTGGAGCAGGAGTCTCTGGAATACTCACAAGTGATGGAGCCTACCAAAGATAGGCAAAGACAACACATGAGAGAACCAGGTACTTAGAAGCTACGCTATCGATGGCCGACATGTTGGATGCAGACTCTATCAATTTGCAGAAGCATAAAGAGTGTAGACCCTCGCAGGTTTGGAAAAGTGAGAAAGCGGTAAAGAAGGTGGTAGAAGCGTTTCAAAGTCTCATGAATCCTTTTGAAGTTGATGATGAATCAAAACTGTACTCCATAGCCTCTGGCGCAGCTGCTTCAGATGAAGTAACAAAAGCAGTGATGAATGCGGAAGAAATTGGAAAGGCAGCCAAAGAGGAATTTATCAATGAAAGAATTTAGAAGAATGAAAGATTCTTTGAGCCCATCAAACGACAAAAGCTGAAACGGCTTTGTGATATGAACAAGCAGACTAAAGTTGTTATCTCGACAAATCAAGTTGTTGAATTGAAGCAGCAAGGAAACATCGCCCTACAGCTGCTTATCAAGTTGCAAAGACAAGATGAAACAGTTGACCTCAAAGAACTGATGAGTTACCCTTTGATGCCTGTACCATCCTCTATCGGAACACCAGACAAATTTTTAGCAAAGACGAACAAGAGCAAAGGTTTTCATTACCTAACAAAAGGAATTGAGAATGTAACGATTCAAAACAAATCACTGACAATGTACATTGAGGATGGGAATGCAACTTTCTACAATCTTAAACAGTTGCCGAATACATTCAAAGGGATAAGCGAAAAGATTTTTGACATCAGTACATCAGGGAAAGAACATATCATTTTTAGCACCGATATGTATTTTCCACGCTCAGTCAAATCACAAGAGAGAGAAAGAAGAGGCTGTGGTGAGAAGAGAATAATCAAAGGGATTAACACAAGACGGCCTGAAAGCTGGGCAGAGTTTCTAACAAACGAAGAGAACAAGAAGCAACTAATAGTCCGGTGGCCAAATGCGAATTTCAAGGATGACCTTGACATTGAGTACATATGGGTTTTTATTTTATTTTCTGTTTATATCGTCAAAGAAGACTCGAAAAAACGAAACTTGCCCCTTCCAAGTGCTGGGCAAATTTTTTTATGACCTGCCGAAAATGCGTCATGTCCAAGGTAAAAAATTCATCAAAAAAATTTTCATGAATTGTCAAAACTTCTCTATATATAAGTTTCTCTATATATAGATCAAAAGATATTGCTCAAGACATCTGATTTTTACAAAAAATCAAAAAAGTAAAACTAAGAAAAATGTTCTTTGAAAAATTATCTTTAGTTTTTTAGTTAGCATAGCTTGTATGTTAGTGAGTTAGCAAGTTAACTATGGAAGATAGTAAGTTAGTTAGTAAACCAGTTAGCAAATTAGTTAGTTAGTTAGTTAAATTTAGTTTTTTTGTTACTTTGTTAGGTAATTAATTAGTTGGTGTGTTAGTTAGTTAAAAAGTTAGTTTGTTTTATTAGTTAGTCTTATCACTAGTTAGTTACATAGTTACTTACTTAGTTGGTTAGTTAGCCAGTTAGTTTTTTAGTTAGTTAGTTACTTAAGTAGCATAGCTTGCAAGTTAATCAGTTGGTTAGTTAGCTATTTCCGAATTTTGTAAGTCAGTTAGTAAGTTAGTTTGTTAGCTAGTTTAGAAGATAGTAAGTTAGTGAGTTAATTTGCTAGTTAGCTACTTAGTTAGGTAACTAGCTAGTTAGTTAGTTAATTAGTTAGTTAGTAAGTTAGTTAATTAGTTAATAAGTTTGTTTACCAGATTGTTAGTTTGTTAACATAGCTTGCAAGTTAGTTAGTTAGTTAGTTAGTTAGTTAGTGAGTTAGTCAGTTATCTGGCTTGTTAAGTTTTTAGATAGTCAGTAAGTTACTTAGTTAGAATACCTTGTAAATTAGTCAGTTAGTTCGTTAGGTACTTTAAACGGTAGTAAAATGGTTCGTAAGTTACTTTATTAGTTAGCTAGTTAGTTAGGTAACTAGCTAGATAGTTATTAGTTAGTTAGCTAGTTAGTTATTTATTTAATCAGTTAGTTAGTAAGTTAGTTAGCTAGTTAGTTTCTTAGCTACATAGTTAGTTAGTTAGATTTTTAGTTAGCTAGTTAGTTAGTTGGTTAGTTAGTTAGTTAACTAATTAGTTGGTTAGTTAGTTAACTAACTAACTAGCTACAATGCCTGTCAGAATTACTTGGAACACTCATCATATCATAATATTAACTAAGTAACTTAAAAGTTACGCTAACTAACTAACCAAATAACTAACTCACTATCTAATTATCTTACTAACTAAGTTACTAACTAAGTAGTTATCTAACTAACCAACTACTAACTAACTGACTAACTAACTTAGTATCTTCCAAAGTAGCTAACTAACTAACTGACTAACTTACAAGCTATGCTAAGTAACTAACTAACTTACTAACTAACTAATTTATTAACTAACTAACTAACTAACTAACTAACTAACCAACTAACTAACTGACTAACTAACTAACTGACTTATTACCTTACTAACTCACTTACTAATTAAAAAACTTTCTAACTTATTTACTATTTTAGTACCTTCCAAGGTAGCTAACTAACTAACTTACTAACGTACAAGCTATGCTAACTAACTAAAGATAATTTTTCAAAGAACATTTTTCTTAGGTTTTCTTTTTTGATTCTTTTTTACAAAAATCAGATGTCTTGATGCTATATTCGAAATCTAGAGTCAATTTCCATTCGAATGAGACCAAACAACACCATGTTTTGACAATTTACAAAAAATTGTTCTATGCATTTTTTAACTTGGACATGACGCATATTCAGCAGGTCATAAAAAAATTTGCCCAACACTTGGAAAGGGCAAGTTTGGCTTTTTTCGAGTCTTCTATGACCATACAAACAGAAAATAAAATAAAAACCCATATGCACTCGATGTCAAGGTCATCTCAACTGGCCACCGGACTATAATCAATGTCATCGAGCAGACCTGGGAAGGGGATGATTTTTGTTTCAAATTGAAGAACAAATCCGTCGTTTTGACAAATGCAGGCAAAGCAATCAATTTAAGCTCAGAAAATGACAGGGGGGTTTCCAAAATTGAGATGCCTTCTCTATTTTCAAACCAAGAAGAAACAGATACAAGAGTTGTCTTATATAGCATCTATGCAGCAGACAACTGATTTCAGCAAGTCTGTGTCCACAGTCCAGACAGTGATATATTCTTCATTCTGTTGCATTTTTCAAGAGCCATCAGAACCACACTTCTTTTTGACACAGGAGCTGGAAACAACCGGAGAATTCTTGACATCATAAAAGTAGCCGACGATTTTACCGAGAAACGGTGCAACGCACTTCTAGCACTCCATGCTTTCACAAGATGTGATACAACAAGCGCTTTCAAAGGAATTGGCAAAGTTAAACCAATAAAGATATTAGAAAAAAATTCAAAGTTTGAAGATGTGTTTCGCAAAGTGGGTCAGAGCTGGAACGTGACAAATGATGTATTCAAAGGCCTGGAGGAATTTACCTGCAGCATGTATGGATCAAACAGAATGAAAGACGTAGAGGAAGTTCGAGCCAAGCTTATCAATAAGAGATGCGGAAGAAACAGTGACAAACTTGATGCAAAAAAATGTAGACTTAGCAAAACTGCCACCTCCAGGGAGATGTTTGAGGGAGCACATCAAACGCACAAATTATCAGGTTGCGATATTGCAATATTTTATGGCCCAGAAGCCAGTGAAGATAATGGCTGGATGCTAGTCGATGGAAAACTTGAGCCACGTTGGTGTGAAGGGGAGATAACACCTACGAAATTTGCCGATATCTTATTGGATAATATTGAAGAAACCGCGTCCGATGATGAAGATGATGAAGTTAGCGAGGAAGACGAATCAGAGGAAGCAAGCAGTGACAGTGAAGATGACTATTAAAGATAATGTCTATTGAAATGTTTAGCTGATGTATGAGAGATACGTTTCCATATTATCTTCAGCTTTTCTGCTTTCCCGTCTTGAATGACTGTCTATTTTCTGCAAGACAAAATAACTTGATTCTTGGTTGTTTTGACACTGGAAAGCCTTTTGCTTTATAATTGGGCAACTTTTCGTAACTAAAGTGCTAATTACTACCGGAAAATGGAATAGTTGAACCCCTGATATCAGGATTTAAGCTGCGCTCATAAAACATAAAGTACTCATTTTATTTTGAAAAAACAAGACCTCCGTCCCAGTTTATCAAATGTTAACATGCATATTCGTAATCAGCATGCTTTGAAGTGTAGGAAAAACATCAACTTTGGCTGTGGTGGGGGGTGTGCCAGGTCAGGGGGCGTAGCTCACGGACTATTACAAAAACAGTTGCAATGATTTGATTTACCGTTTGGTTCTGTTTGTTTCTTATGAACTCTACGAAAACTACGAGTCAACAAGTCCGTATTCCGATCCCAAAGTGCCTTGCGCGCTCAGTCTAAATCTATTTTTAGCAACCCTGGAGAATGCTATCTTGTTTAGTGTAAACTGCTTGAAACCACCGTACGGCATTGGTTGCAACATTGCCCATCCATAAAGATTGTTTGCATCCAGATACATCAGGGTGTTGTTTTCTGTTTATTTAGCATGATGTTTCACTGCTATCGAGACACCACCATGAATGCCATCTACAATCATAAGTAGAATGTCCTTCTTGTCTTCGGATAAAAATTCCCACTTCACACCAGTCATCTTCAGCATTGCATCCCAGGCGAAAGAAGGAGCAGTTAGATAATGTGCAGGATCAAGTCCGTAGAATTCCAGACTCTGAGCTCTGAACGATTCAAATATATCAGTCAACAGCAACACATCGGTTTTCAAGTAAAGTTCCTGATAATCTTGAAAAGTCTGACAGTTGAAGAATTGCCAAACCTGTTGAGCATGTTCATAATCTTCATCAGTGATGTCAGAGTCGTCGAGTTTGTTGTAAAATGCTTCTTTCGGTGGTAGAGATGTTTCTTCCATTTTCGCTGCACTATCCAGCCAATCGTAGGGATAAACACCTTTTCTTGTCAGCAACTCAAATGCTTTCTCAACTTCTTCAGCTTCAGCATCTGTCAAATCTCTCTTTGATGGTATTTTCCAATTTCTATAATCTAGAACTTGTTCATCTTTTAGCGGGATTTTACATGCTACACCAGGTTCAAACATTCCTTGGCATTCTCTTTTCAATTCTGCAACTCTTTCCTGTTCATTTCTCGGTACATCAGGATACTATTGTTGAGTAATCTCATCATGTAGGTACCCTTCACAGAGACGAATTGTTCTTTCGGTAGGTTGTCGGTCAGCGTTGCCAAACTTGTACTTAGAAATGCAAAGGAGTTGATGTATTTGATTCCATGAATATTTCTTTCCTTACCAGCTAGACCAGGCTGAGCAGACGCGGGGAGCAACCCAACGGGGAACTTTGTCTGCATAAACTTTTCTAATGCAAAATTTTATGCTGATTCCGAAAATCTTTGGTAAACGGGCGTCACCGGATGCGAATGGAAGTTATGGGCGTGGTTATGGGCGTAAGTTGACAAAAATCTTTTTTTCACAAACACAGGCAAATTTTGAAATTTCATGCTGAATTTGAGAGAAATTGGCAAAAGTGTGTCAGCGGGCGAAAACGGACGTTATGGGACTGGTCATGGGCGTGGTCATGGGCGTGGTCATGGGTGTTGGCCACTGAATTTTTTCTCGCAAAGCCAAAGTTTCCGATTGCAAGACTTCTCTGCTTCATACTTAGTTTCACAAATGCATATATCAGTAGAAATTAAACATTAGCTAAAATCTATCCCAGGTATACAACAACAACTAGTTCATTGTTCAACTAATCAGCGTCATAATCTGAGTCACTTTCCCCATCCAAATCATCATCTGAAACGCCTTCCTCTTCAGTATCTATCAGAATCTCTGTTACATAGGGAGGAAATGCCTCATTCATCCAAATTGCTTTCCCCTCCTCTGACCATCCATTCGCAGTGATAACATCGAATTCAACAGTGGACTGAAAACTTGACTTCCATATTTTTGCAATGTAATTGCATCTCTGGTTTCTCAGATTCAAGGTTTCACGGCAAGGTGGCAGCAAGGACAAATCTTGAATCCTGCCCTTTTTTCTCAAATATGTTCTTGAACATTTCATAACGCACTTCATTGATATCACGTTTTCCCTTCACGAACAAAGAACAAACATACTCTTCGAGCAACGCCTGAAGCGCACCATCAATTCTCCACTGATTTCCTAGTTGCGCGAACATTTCAGTAAACCTCTTGCTCTTCTCAGTCTTTTTCCAACAGATACGCTTTGACTTTCGAAATATAGAAGAAATGTAGTCATTGTCAGAAAATGCGTGAAATCCAATTAATGCTGACTTTAGATTATCTTGCATATCAATCACACTTAATCGCAAGACTTTCCTTGACTTCCCGGTGCCGTAATCAAGATAGATCCTGTGAGGGTCTTCTGGAAATAACGCAAGAAACAGGATATTGATATCCACATCACTGGATATCCACATCACCGGATGGAGATCTTACAAACACGTAACTTTCCAGAATTTCTCAAGAACGGAGAGAACAAGGCTAGAATGATCGAAATCATCAAAGACGAAATGGCTAAGCAGAAAAATACGTTTCTTTCCAAGTTGAAATGTAAGGAGATCATGTTTTCTGTTGAAAACCTTTGCATTTGCATAACGGAAAACTCCACTGATGTTATACATGAGCTAAGCAGTAATCAAGAAGAGGCAGATACCAAGCTTCTCTTGCATGCTAAACACGCTTTTACAGCATACCCAGGCAAAGCAGTGTTTGTAAGATCTCCATCTGGTGATGTGGATATCAATATCCTGTTTCTTGCGTTATTTCCAGAAGACGCTCACAGGATCTATCTTGATTATGGCACCGGGAAGTCAAGGAAAGTCTTGCGATTAAGTGTGATTGATATGCCAGATAATCTAAAGTCAGCATTAATTGGATTTCACGCATTTTCTGGCAATGACTACATTTCTTCTATATTTCGAAAGTCAAAGCGTATCTGTTGGAAAAAGATTGAGAAGAGCAAGAGGTTTACTGAAATGTTCGCGCAACTAGGAAATCAGTGGAGAATTGATGGTGCGCTTCAGGCGTTGCTCGAAGAGTATGTTTGTTCTTTGTTCATGAAGGAAAACGTGATATCAATGAAGTGCGTTATGAAATGTTCAAGAACATATATGAGAAAAGGGCAGGATTCAAGATTTGTCCTTGCTGCCACCTTGCCGTGAAACCTTGAATCTGAGAAACCAGAGATGCAATTACATTGCAAAAATATGGAAGTCAAGTTTTCAGTCCACTATTGAATTCGATGTTATCACTGCGAATGGATGGTCAGAGGAGGGAAAGCAATTTGATGAATGAGGCATTTCCTCGATGTAACAGAGATTCTGATAGATACTGAAGAGGAAAGCGTTTCAGATGATGATTTGGATGGGGAAAGTGACTCAGATTATGACTCTGATTAGTTGAACAATGAACTAGTTGTTGTTGTATACCTGGGATAGATTTTAGCTAATGTTTAATTTCTACTGATATATGCATTTGTGAAACTAAGTATGAAGCAGAGAAGTCTTGCAATCGGAAACTTTGGCTTTGCGAGAAAAAATTCAGTGGCCAACACCCATGACCACGCCCATGACCACGCCCATGACCACTCCCATAACGTCCGTTTTCGCCCGCTGACACACTTTTGCCAATTTCTCTCAAATTCAGCATGAAATTTCAAAAATTTGCCTGTGTTTGTGAAAAAAAGATTTTTGTCAACTTACGCCCATAACCACGCCCATAACTTCCGTTCGCATCCGGTGACGCCCGTTTACCAAAGATTTTCGGAATCAGCACAAAATTTTGCATTAGAAAAGTTTATGCAGACAAAGTTCCCCGTTGGGTTGCTCCCCGCTTATGCTCAGCCTGGTCTAATCTTCATTCACGTCAGTACAGGCACCAATCTCTACAGTCATGATCTTTTCTTTCGAGTTGGCAATGACCTTTGTATTTCTACCTCTCAAATTCTTCAGAACATGGTGCATGTCATACCCTTTCAGATTGTGGAAGACGATCAGAATCGTGTGAGTGTTTGCTATTATATTCAGATGATTAAAGTTGCAATACTTACAAGCCAGACCTCTGTAATTCCAAGTAATGTGACAATGATCTTTGACTTTCTTTCTATTGTTACCATGAAATAACTGCTTGCAGCAATAGCAATGTGTAGCCATATCATGCCTTGCGTTTTCCTCAGGTGTTAATCTAATCATCGGCATGGTTTTCTTGAACACTGCTCGAATTTCCTCATTCAATTCATCTAGTCGATTCATCAACACCTCCATGCAGTCTTCACCAGCATAGCATTCCAACGGTTGTTGCCATCTATCATTGATACATTTAACATAGATACAATAACTGATCGGCTTGTGTTCTTGATAAGCAGCTCTTCTGTTTGAGCTTTCCAAAATGGATTCAGTATCTGCATAGATGATAAATGGTAGCCAGCTCTGATGTTTGAAATGTTCAAACTTTAATTCTGTATCTTGAGGATATTCAACAGCTTGAAGGGTCTGACATAGCTTTTCATGCTTTTCCAACCTTTCTTGAGTTGTACACCCTGATAAGCATAGAGGACAGTAAAAACGTTTTTGTTTATTTTTATGACCATCACGACATGCTAACAGACGACTAAAGTCCTTTATCCAGCAATAGTGACTCTCACCATCCTCATTGAATACCAATAGCAAATGTACATGTTTTTTACGTTTAACTTCAGTTTTCCTTACGGGTACAATTGTACCATCTTTATCCATATAGAGGTTGATTGAAATGTTGTTGTTTATTTCAATTGTATCAATCACCTTCTTATCGGTTGCTTTTACTGGATATGTCAATCCTTCACAATTAAGTTCATCTGAGTATGGGTAATACTTTGCAACTCTCTGTGGATCTTTTGCTGGTGAATGTAGAGCGGATAGAATTGCCCAGATGAAGCATTTATCGTCTCTGTTCTGTACATTGATAACAGCCCTCTTGTTTTTAATATATGTAGGTAGTTAAAAATACTTTCCATCGCGGATTGCTTCATAATGAAACATATTCGCTTGCAGTTTGGTAAACCTTGTAAATATCCAACCACTTTCATTCTCTAAGAATTCATCAACCTTGTCTCGTAGTGTGTTGATAGCTTCAACTACCTGATCTTCAACATAGTCATACTCGAATCTTAACAACGCCTGCACGGTGGTTCTGAATGTGGGTGGTGGTTCTGTAACCATAGGCTTATCACCATACTTTTTAAATTCTACATCAATAGTGATATAATACTTTATCCCCTGCTTGTGGCCTGGTAATTCTTCTTTAATTTCTCAAATAGTATGTTGTGTGATTCTTGCCCAGTCTTTAATATCTTCTTCTTCGGAATATATTCTAAATGCTTTCTTATCCATCTTGTTCATGTTCTTTCCTTCACCGACTAACTTATTTTATTCTGCTGTTGACGGGTGTATATCATGCGCTGCTCGCCAATGTGATGTGAGATTTAACATTCTGTCAAACAATTCCCCACATACATCGCAAGCGATTTTTCTTCGCTTACTATTACTAGCAGCTGAGCTCTCTTCTTTGTGTGACTTCTCAATGATTAATTTCTAACTGATTTCGTTTCGATGTATATGGATGATTTGAACGTCACATTCAAATTATTACACCATCATGATGAAATCCATAACAAACCGGTTTAAACCGGTTTTGAGTATAAAACAATCAGATAAGAGGATTTCTCGCTTCTAGAATCTTGTGGAACATTCTGGAAACTTGTAGAAAGTTCTAACCAATCAGATTGCAGGTTTTCTTGTTTCTAGGATCTTCTGGAACATTCTGGAAACTTGTAGAGTCAAACCGATTGCAAAGGTTGTTAAATCGGAAACAAGGCTAGCAGTTTCAGACAAGATCCAAAAAACCGTCACACTATACACACTATAGTCGGGGGACTCTTGAGGTTGGAGAAACTATTGTACTAGATCCATAAAAACTGTCGCAGTATAGCAAGACCTGATGACATCACTGATGACGTCACTGTCCTATGGCCACCGCTTTGCAACCTACTTGAACAGTGTTGTGTTTCAGTAGTTTTTTTGTACTGTCTGCGTTCAGAAAAATTAGCGTTTCTTGCCTCTTCTTTGCCTCTAGTTTTGCAAAGAGAGATTGTAATTATGTTTTCATAAGAATTTTCTAGCCTTGTTTAACCTTTGCTTATAAGTCTTGCATTCCTGATCAAACCATGCACAGACTGATTTAGTTTTCTTTTTATTTCTTGAGAAAATTGATTTAGACCCTAAATTTTGCTTCGCAATCTCTATTAATTTCTCTCTAAGAGAACTTACTGAGCTTTATAAATTTTTGTCATCAAGCTCGATTTCAATTTGGCTTTAAAAGTCAGAAACTTTGTTGCTGTTAGACACTAATTCTAGTAACTCCAAAGAGTGTTCTTTCCATACAATTCGTGTTTTATAATTATTTTTCTGATTTTAGATCTCAGAAGTACTTGAAGTTGAGTTCTCAGATTGTTGTACTAATTGCTTGGCATGAGAAGAGAAAGTTTTGATTTTCATTTCTATAGGGCAGAGATCGGAAAGTTGACTTAGTTCACCTATTCATAGATCTTCAAACAGCTCAAAATTCTTTGCTTTTAATAATACACTGCTTATGATCATTATTACTATACCCGTTACTGGTAAAACAAGTAAAAGAACAAGAGTTTTCAGGATTGATTCTGCCATTCATTATCCTATATCCTGTACTTTTGCAAAAATCAATTAACAACTGACTACTTGTATTAATAAAATCGTCATCATCATTAATTCTCGCATTTAATGGAATGTAAGGCTCATAATTGTTATCCATTGGTAAAAATCATCCATTTCATCATTATCAATATAATCTATGCGTCACTCATTCTTGCATTGAAGTCACCACACAACACGCCCAATAAATTTGCACATTCCTCTTGCAGTTACTCAAACGTCAATGATCTACTGGATTGAAACCAATTTGCAGTGCTTGGCAGTATATAAAGAAAACAAATGAAATAATCTGAATCCCAGCCAAAAAATTCCTAGCACCGTATTCTCGATTCCGACTTGCGCGCGCATGTCTGTTGTTGCCGCGCAACAACAGCTGCAGGGAAAGAAACTCAGTCGAAAACAGAAGTCCATGCGGTGACAACGCGTGAAGGAAGTTTTTCTAGCCGCTTTTGAAATTCTTTAAGTTATTGCAACATTATATAAACAGTTATTTTAATAACTAAACATCTATGGCTTCGTATAGTATAACTGATGTCGATGCTGCAGCTCAGAAACGGTATAAAGAGAAGTTGTCATTGCTTGAACTACAAGTGTGTCCTTATCAGTTGCCTGCTGATGCTTGGTTGGATGACCCAACAAAGTGGCCTGAACTAGAATGGCCAGAAGTTTGTGATTACCTCATAAATACTCCAGGCATCTATACAAGAGAAGAAATGAAAAATCGAAAGAGTTTGGAAGCCTACAATCAGTTCGTCAGTGGATGGGTGAGAAAAGTTTTTCTGTACAAGAAAGGCGACAAGGCCAAGTTTATAATCCTAAAAGCTGAAGTCATGCCCTCTCAAAGGGTAAATGATAATCCCCATACACCATGGGTTGCAATAAATAGCACTGCAGCAAATGTGCTCTGTGCTCACTGTACATGTATGGCTGGGCTAGGAGAATCGTGCTCTCATGTTGCAGCATTATTGTTCAAAGTTGAAGCAGCAGTAAGGGCTGGCTACACGAAGAGGACATGTACCGAAGATGCCTGTAAGTGGAATGATGACTTTGTCAAAAAGGTTAGGGCAGCACCATTATCAAAGATAAACTTTTATTCAGAGAAGGCTGTGACTAATTTTAAAGGATCAAAGAAAGCAACGGACGCATTTCCAGGTAGTAAATCATCGCCAACATTAACTGAACAATGCTCGTTCATTCATAAGCTAGCCTGCTTGTCTCCAAAGCCTGTATCATTGCATACTTTCTCGGAGACATACCAAGATTTTGTACCAAAAAGCAAGGTTCCTGAAAGGGCAAAGTTACCCCCATCTTTGAGGGAACTACATAAACCTAGTTATTTGGAGAAAAGCTGTGATGAACTACATGAGCATGCAAGGAAAGTTCTCTCTGACATGAATGTTACCCAAGAGGTTGCTGAATATATTGATAAAGTAACAGTAAATCAATCCCAGTCTGTTGCATGGCATGAGATCAGATGTGGAAGAATAACTGCTTCCAAAGCTCATAGTATCCTGAAGACCAAAATGGACTCCCCTGCCTCTTCAATCATACTTGGAATTTGCAAGCCTTCCAAAGTGTCTAATGTCACAGTTCCATCCCTGAAATGGGGAATAGATAACGAACCTGCTGGAATTGAAGAGTACAAGCTGTTCAAAGCGACCCACCATGAGAACTTTGATGTTGCCAAATGTGGTCTCAGACTTCATTCTAGTTATCCCTACATTGGTGCATCACCAGATGGTATTTTTAACTGTACCTGCCACAATGAATCCTGCCTTGTTGAGGTCAAATGTCCTTGGAGCAAGAGAGAAACTCCAACTCTCAAAGATGCACTGATTGACAAGGATTTTTTCATTGATGAAAATAATTGCCTTAAAGAGAATCACAGATATTTCACACAGGTAATGAGTCTTTTTTTGCTTCATTTTAAGGTATTTTATATACTGGAGTGCACATTTTGCTGTGAAAAGAAAATGTTATTCATTTTGCAACTTTCATCAGCAAATGAAAATCAGAAAAAAAGGAAGTCTTGTATGTTGATGTAAAAATGTGACACTGTGTCCCTTAGTACTAAAAATGTGAAATGATATTTCCAATATTTCTTATAGGTGCAGCTACAACTGTTTGTCTGGCAAAAAGACACGTGTGATTTTGTCGTATGGACACCAAACTGGATGCTTTGCTCAACGATAAAACGAGACGATAAATTTATTGAAGGCTCAATGGCCATTTTGCAACAGTTTTACCTGAAGCATATCATTCCTGAGCTGTTGACAAGAAAGTTAGAGAACCGGGACCCAGAACAACCACCAGCAAACAACCAATCGTCAGAGAAGAAGTACTGCTATTGCCAAACAAAGGAAAACGACAAAGATGAAGAAATGATTGGCTGTGATGCTATAGCTTGCCCATGGGAGTGGTTCCACCTCTCCTGTGTCAATTTAAAGCAAGCTCCTCGGAGTAAAGGGAAATGGTATTGCCCTTCATGTAGGAAGGAGAAGGCAAAAGAGGAGAAACGGGAAAGGTCAAATACATGCAAAGATGTTAATGCTGAGAAAAGAAAAAAAGCAATAAACTTACATATGATTATAAACACCTTATTAGCATATAAAAATTAATGTTATCATTCATCACTTTTGTCTTTGTAAACAATGCCGTTTCCAAGATTTACCATAGCACAACAAACAGTAAAAAGTTTGTCAATTCCAGTAACTTCAGAATCTCCCTCTTGATCAGATAAGCATTGAACTGTTGTGGTTGATATTGTTCCATCTAATATCTTATATCTGTTCTTAACAAGTCCAATCACTCTTTCAATATGAATTCTTATTGAAGCAATTTGCCGAGAAACTTCTACTTCTTTTCATGAAAGCTGCTTTTTCCTTTTGTGAAGCTAGGTATGATGAGTTCAACACCACATCCAGCTGCAAATTCATCAACTAGTGTGAAGCCTCGGTCTGCAAGTATTTGATCTCCTGGATGGTGATACCTGGGGCTTATTAAACCACTTTCTTTTACCAACTCTATGTCAGACACTCTTCCTCCCCATGCTTTAGATACAAAGGATATTGATCCTAGCGGGGTGCAGGCAATTAAAAATTTAACAGTTGAATGTTTTTTGTAATTGGAATAAACTTGTGCCCTTGCTTTTAAATTTCGAGGACGATCAATGAATATTTCAGTGCAGTCTATAATGGCTGTCAACTTTGGGAAATACTGTCTGAAGATAGGAGGCAGTGTTCTGTTACCTGCATCGTGATCTGGCCAGTGAATTAAAAATGACAATTTATAATATAGCAGATTGACCCATCGCTTGAATATGCTTGAAGCGCTGCTGCGGGAGCAGTTAAAGTGATCTGCTAGAAATTCAAAATGAACACCAAGGCGCAATTTTTCCAAAGTCAATAGAAATTGATCTTTGTAATCTAGCTTACTTCTGCAGGTTTTTGGCAATGATGGCAAAAGAAATTCAAAGACAGCATCAAATTTATCCTTTCCAATACCAGTGTAGTACATGAACTTTGATTCCTTTTTTAGGGACAACCCTTCATACGTCAAAAGCCTGCTTTTTAGTGCTTTTACTTCCTCTCTTGCTTTGTCTCGCTCTTCACGCAAGGTCTGCTCCTCCTCGGCTGCAACATTAGCATCTATATCCATGTTGGCATCTAGCACTTGCTCAGATATCTCTTCTGGTATTAGGTCAGACTCAGGTATGTCCATTGACTCATTCTCTGGCTGATCTTGCTCCAACCCTGCAAATAGTTGCTTAATTGCAGTTTTTTTAGTTTCTTCAGTTCTTTTCAGTCTCTTGATTCTTGATTCATATCTGTCAAGCTTTTTTCTGTGCTTGCTTGGACTTTTCTGGCAGAAGTTGAATATGGAGGGAACATAGTCTGGATGTGTTGGGTCATCTTTGACAGGTTTACCTGATGAAAAGGAAGTGGGGTAAAATTAAACTTACTTCATATAGATATATAGATATGAAAAGTCTAGTTTCACAAATTCTACCTTTCCTATCTGCACTTAAATGAATTAAATCTTCCTTACCTGTTATAAAATGCTTTCCACACAAGTAAACATTTGGTCCTTTCGGGTTCCAAGGCGAACCATCTTTATTTATTCTTTTACAGGCCTGAATCCACTTTCTTCGAAGCTCTGGGTTGTTGTTCGGGAACCTGAAAAATCCTGGTTTATTTTCCATTTTATTGTGGTTTGCACAGCCATATGCAGCACAACTATTAACCATATTGTTTTGATGTGTATATTAGTTATTAAGATAACTGTTTTAAGAATATTCAACTTGATTTATTAATATTTTGTTACCAATTCTCGCGCCTTCCAGTCAAACTTCAATGTAAATGTTCATGTGCCAAAAGTTTCTTTCCCTGCAGTAGTTGTTGCGTGGCAACAAAAGACGTGCGCGCGTGCAAGTCGGAATCAAGAATTGGGGTTCAACAACAACCCAGAGCTTCAAGAAAGTGGATTCAGGCCTGTAAAAGAATCTTTCCTGCAGTAGTTGTTGCGTGGCAACAAAAGACGTGCGCGCGTGCAAGTCGGAATCAAGAATTCCTGTTACAAACTCATTGTGGAAAAAAATTTTCAAAGCCAATCATTGTCCAAAGTTAAGCAGTCTGAATGCAGATCCTGCTCAAAATTTCCGTGAGCACCGCCTGAAGTTGTACCCACATGAAAATGAAGTTTTATCTTGCCTGATTGTGTGAATTGTCGAAAAGTTGTGTGTGATCCCTTGATTTTGCACCCCACTTTGGAGGGGGGGGGGGCTCTTCAAAGCAAATCGTTTTTGACTGTAAAAATCGTGTAAAAATAAAATGAATGAATTAGAAAGAAAAATGTCTCAAAACCAGCATCTTAAAAACATTGATTAGAAATCAGAATGAGCATAAGCATATGATATAGAAATGTATCATGTATAGTATGAGAAATCTTTTACAGAGTAAATCATTTACTAAAAATAAGTTCTATGTTTACAGTCTACTGGATTGAATTGAATTTCATGCACGTGCAAAGATAGTGGCGCCATTTGGCATTGCATCCATATGACATGATGAACCTGTATCAGGGAGAAAAAAGGGAAACTACTCCTGGTAAACCTTAGAAAAAAAGAACCAAGTGCAAGTGAGAATTTTCATAATTTACCCTGTCTCCATCCAGCAGGTTGCAAAGTAAGTTTAAATCGTCAATCTTTTACATTGCAAAACTTAATGGGCCTAACTTAACCAAAATATGTGTAGTTCAACTGCCTAAAAGGATGGGCTAAGGAAGTTCATGGTTATATATGTTTTAATGAATAGCAACATATTGGCTCACTCAAGCTGACTCTAGGTGGCTCAAGGGTGCTCTAGGTCGCTCTGGATCATTTTGGGTCATTTTCGCTCTTTTTAGGTCATTTTGGTTCATTTTGGCTGCTTCCATGTTTTAGTAACACCCTTATGGAATGTAGCTTGTGTTATGAGGAAAAAGAAATCATTTATGTAGAAGTTAAATACAAAGGAGTTCAAAAACAGAGCCTTGTTGTATTACTGAAACAATTTTTTTCAAACGAACTGTAGGTAAAGTTTATTTTTACTGCTAATTCTCTTCATTTTAGATAAGAGTGGATAAAAACTAGTGAGTCTTCGACCCAACTGTACGCATGTAGTTTGGCAATGAGTAAATCATGCAATCAATTCAATCAAAGGCCTAAGAAAGATCCATCAAAACCCCTCCTACTATATTATCCTTGTCTGGAAATCTGCTGTTTCAAATGCAACTATTTATTGAACTTGTTAAGTGAATATGGATCTCTTTTTCAACCATTCGAACTAGCTTTGGGGGTATCTGATCTTCACCAGCCGACTGCTTTGTGTCTGTAGACTTCATTTCATGTTGCAAAAAGGAAAGAAGTTTAGAGAATAATCAACGTTTTGAGTATTGGCCTTAACACTTGAATGGGTTTTGTATTTATCCAGAATTAATCCTACACTGTTTTATCATTGAATGAGGGAGATTCGTAAGGATACTACAAGGCTTTGTTCTTCTGGAATTCTCAACAATATGTAATGATCACTGAAAATGGTTACCAATTTTTGGTTATCTGTAATTATTTTATCTTCCTCTCTCTAAGAAATATCACTCCCTTCTGGGCCTCCTTTATTTGATAAAAATGCCTTAACCCTCTCATGTCCAGCGTCCCAGTAGGTCCCAGAGGTAAAAAATTAGTTGAAAAATCAAAATTGCCAAAATAGGGCTAAATTCATGTCACAGGGGCAAGTTTGAGGTGCTAATTTCGAAAATCTAATTCGCTTTTTAAAAATTTTATGTCTATGGGTCAAATCAGGGGTTAAAGGAGCAAGGGAGCAAGGGTTTCAAAACATCAAATAACCACTAGAATTTTACAAAAAAGTTGGTTCAATTTCGGTAGCGGATTTCAAATATCTATTTCGTTTTTTTTTTAATTTTGACGTTTAGTGGGTCAAATCATGGGCAAAAGGGAGAAAGGGGGCAAGGGTTTCAAAACATCAAAGAACCGTTAGAATTGTATGAGAATTAGAATATGGGGTGGATTTTAGGTGCTGATTTGGAAAATCTTTGTTTTTAAAAATTTTGACCTTTAGGGGGTGAATTAAGGGGTAAAAAGGGGACAGGGGGCAAGGGTTTCAAAAATTCAAATAACCTCTACAATTGTACAAAATTAGTAATCTCCACAGATTAGGCAGGCATCAATTTCATGAGAGGCTTCTTGGCAATTAAATGCCATTTACGGCTTCGTGGTTATCGGCAATACAGATGGGCTTGGAGCGAAGATCCTCTGAAATCCCAACAGGAACTAAAAAAGACCATGAGTCGTGAAGTTTTCAGGTCGATGTTGAAGCACTTCCTGTTTGTCAAAGGTTCAACACTGCCCCAAAAAGATCATACTTTCTACCACCCACTGCAAAATATCAATGCTGGTGCGGAATATTTAAGAGAAAAGTCCTTGTCAAAATGGTCACTTGGCTGGAAAATGTGTATAGAAAAAGGAAGAGATACAAGTAAAAGTAAAAGAAACCCTTACAGAATCAGAAATCCCAACAAACCAGTAAGAATGGGCTGGACAATCTGCAAAGTTAGTGACAAGGGGACACATGTAGGAAATTTTGTTGCAAAACATGTTGTCAAGGTTGGTAAAAAACATACCAGAATCCTGAAAGTGGCAAGAATTATGACATTGTGGAACAGCTGATTTCGGAATTTAAAGATAGTGGTCATTTGGTCTTCACGGACAGTGGTTTTCCTACATTTTAACTGATGGAAGATACGAAGAGCAAATGGACACAAGATTAATTACTACACAGAGAGGTAACACAGCCCATCTTCCAAGTAGTCATAAGGACAATCTGCTTTCAGCCAAAGCATTCTTTCCAGGGTTTTCTAAGTCTCTGCATAAGAGCGACCTAAATCTTACTTACTGGAATGACAGCAATGTGGTAGTTTTTTGGATAAGGACATCAAATTTGGACGCCAGCACTGGGAAACAATCAAAGTTAAGGCAAAAGGAAAAAGGAAGAGGAAATGTCATCATTCATTCACTTTTTTTATATCGTGAAATATACGGATAGGTTGACAGAACGAATCAGCAGTTGTCATATTACAGCACCCAATGCAGAAGTGTAAAAAAGCAGAATTTTTGATAGCCTTTGTGAGCTGTATCTGCTGGTGAGTGCCCATACCTTGTGGTGCAACTGTCCCTATCTTCACCATCAATTCTCCAAAAATGCATTATCTCAAAGTTCATTCTGTTTTGAGGCTATTCGTATCTGGTATGCCAAATTTAAAATGTATCATGGATGCATGGATATCCTTCACTACCCATCTGAAAAGATCAGCACAAAGAAAGACCACTGGAATCAGAACTTGCTTCCCCAAGAAAAGGTCGCCACGAGCCAAAGAGAATTGCATTGGAAGAGACATCAAGCAAAGAGAAAAGGCTGAAATGTTGAATATGCAACAAGAAAACATCATATGCTTGCGAGAAATGCTCCAATCCTGGTGATCCTGTTGCGGGTAGAACGTGACAATATAAAAGCCTAGATTAAAATTACCCACAAATTACTTTCGTCATAGTGAGAAATTATAACAAAAGCAGAGGGCCTCTGAAATTACTCAGAATTATTTTCTTATACCTTTCCTTTTTCCAGTTGTCATGACAAGACAATGGCAAACGACAAGTACATTACAGCTGAATATCAAAATTCTTTTCCGCATTTTTCTTTGTGAAAGCATCTTGTTGTGGAAATGGATCCAATTTCTTTGCTGCTAGAGAAAGTAAAATGTGGTTCCCTATCTTACTTAAGTCAAATGGCGCCGCTGACAGGTAATCCTTGAAATGCATCACATACTGAGCAAAAGCGATTCAAACAGGCTACAGTCTACAAAATTTGTTTGCTGTTGCACTGGAATTACTTTGATCCTTAAAGGTGACTTCTCATATATCCTTTACATGACATGCCATTTTCCACTGAACATTTAAACAATCTCCCCTGGTAAACAACCATATGTGCTTATTGAATGGTTGTTACCATCATGCAAAACTTGCACAAAAAATTTCTCCTTCAAAAATTTGAACCTCAGCTTTATACCATTTAGGGTATTTTGCAGCCCATTTGCAGCAGGATACTGTCTCTTTATGATTTTTTTGAAGAACATTGATGACATTGCCAGTTATAGCTTTGTTGTGTGCTATATTTCTCAAGTCACCAGCATTAAGCTACTGTCTCAGTGGCTTGTGTACAAAATTTAGTTTGTAGTTTGATAAGCAAAGTGCAGCCTTTTTTTCTGCCATCAGAACTTTGTCAAGCTTATTGAGTTTGACCCCTCATCTTTTGTCTGCTTGGACAGTGTTTCATCATCATTGCTGTCACTGTCACTACTTTCATTCGCCTGCTCACCATCAAAATTTTCTGTCTCATCAACATATGTCATGATTTCTGTCTTTACTACATTTTCCTTTTCTTCTTCGTTTATCTTAACTTTCATAGCTTTTTGCATTTTCTCCTTCTTTTCACCTACTTGCCCAGGGAAAGTAACTTTGCAATTTTTGCAAGGGAGTGATCTGAACTGCTTCACTTTTCCTGTTGGCTCATCTTTTGATGGTCTTGAGAGTTTTTTCTCTCCTGAGTGGAATACTCTCGAGGAACTGACTTAAACAAATCAGCATGTAACTTTGTGAGGTGGTCCCTCAATGTTTGCATGCATCCATGTTGGTCTTCAAGAATAAATGTGGTCCTTCCTATGTCGTCTAAAAACGCTTGGCATGCAGGGCCATAGCTTCTGAAGGTTGTTTGCTTTTTCAACATCTCTTTGTTATCTGCTGGTACTGTCTTTGGCTCATCAAAATCCCCTTCTATTCCAGGGCCAAGTTCTTGGTCGTGCTGTGGTTCCTGAGTGGCCATGCTTTCTGTCTGGGCAGCTGTACAACTCTGGTTCTGACTATCACAAGTAACATCGTCTAACTTCATGAACAGAGAGTTTCTATAATTCGAGCATTGATGACTCATTCCCAAAGTAAACCTCTTGTCTTGTCTCAAGTCCCATTGAATAACTAGGGACAAGAAATTTTCTATGTTCTGTCATTATAATATCACTAATATCAAGGCTATTGGTGGTGATATATTTTCCAAACCCTGCTTTACCTTGTTCTTGGGACGATTAAGTAAGTAGTTTAGGACATCTCCATAACTTGGGGAGGTTGTCTTGGACTTCAGACTCAATTCACAATATCTGGAAGAATGGAGCCGTTCTTAGCATTGCAGTTCTATTTGCAAAATAACTTATTGGCCATCATTATGTAACATCCAAATGCATCTCAAATTTCCAACGGGAGGAGAGCCTTGGGCTGTATGACTTGGAGAGTCTCATTGAGCTCTATAGCTCAGTGGAAACATGGCTCTCTGGGGTCACTCAGTCCAGGTTCCAATCTAATCTATTGTTGTATGCTATGAAATCTATTCTTATCCAAATTAAATATAACAGATGTTACAATGTAAGAAATTGATAGAAATGAGTGACAGCAACAGGGAAAAATATCTAGATTTCTAAATTTCTACATTTTAGAAATTTCACTTCAAGTACAAGATGTTACAACTCATCCTGAATTTTGACTATATGTCATGAGTCTCATACCTGTCGGAGTTCTCTTCAAAAAACTCTTCTATTACGATAGCTAACATTCCAGTTAGTGATGATCTATTCTTCTTATTAAAGTAACTACATTTCCGTGATTTGTTTTGTCTCTCCTTACCATTATTTTTGTTACAGCTAACGAGAAGTCTTTCTTCTCTGTGAGCACTTACCCATCTTTGTTAGTGAAAGAAGACAATATCTGAAAATCGATAAATCTGTGAAATTGCCATTGCAAGCGATATACTTAACATGTAACACAATGGTATAAAAAAATCACGTGAAACCCTTAAAGATCTGCAGTTATTTGCATGAGATAAGAAGAGGCAAAATGTAGGTGATGCCTCAAAGATCATTCCGTTTTCTACAGACACAAAAATAATCCAGATATATCCAGTTTACTCATGATATGATGATGCTGTTGAAACAATGGGCAAATCCAACCAGCTCGTACTATCCCACCAGCTTTGCGAGGTCGGGGTTTTTGTGCCAGCCATGATACCATCACATCAAGGGTGGAAATTAAGTTGGTTCCTATACTTCCCAGTCCCTAGTAACTGCTGAAAAATACGCCAATTTCTTACCTTATTAATGTGAGTCCCATTATAGTATATGATGTAAGAAATTGAAGTGAAAAAATGGTAGAACTTGCTTTCTTTTCCTGCAACCAATAACAATCAACATACTCCACTCATTTCTTACGAGCTGGATCGTTCCATTAGTTAGATTCTTTTCGTTCCTTTACAGCAAGCGCACAGTCTTTCTCGGTCATTGCATATCTTGGAGAATGCTTTATCGAGAAAGGAAACAATACTTGTAAAACAGAACAGAGAATGAAAAAGATTCCATATATGATTCAAATGATAAAGAAATTCTGGAGAGAAACTCAAGATAGAGGTAAGACTTAAAATACTAGAATCAATGGTTATGCCCTCTATATTATAAGGAACTGAAGTTTTCACAAATCTGACAAAAAGGATAATGAAGATCTTGAAAAACTACAAAAACAATTACTAGTGGGTTTTTTTTGAAGTAGAAGAAAGCATATCCTATCTTGGATTAATTCTAGAAAGTGGAATTCTACCAATGAAAAATCAAATAGATTATAAAAAACTTATGTTTTACCACTGGTTATTAACCTCAGATGATGAGCGTATGGCTAAAAAAGTATTACTTGACCAAAAAGACTGTGGAATTTCAAATTGCTGGTACAGTGAGCTTGAAGAGATCGCAGAGGCTTATAAAATTGATATCAGTATTGGTAGCATTAATAAAAAAACAAAATCGACTTGGAAAAGGAAATGAAAGAAAGAATAATTAAGAAAGCTGAGCTGGAAATAAGAGGAAAAGCTTCATCTTACTAAGGTTCGTAAAAGAAGACAAATTAATAGGGAAAAGTTGTTTGCTAAAACATAGTATGGGAGACGCCAGAGCAATAATGAAAATGAGATTAAATTATGATTAGAATAAAATGTAATTATAAAGGAAGCTTCAAAGACACAATTTGTGATCGATGTAAAAAAGAAAATGAATGGACAGGGAATATTCTACAATGTAAGGAATATCAAATAATCACAGGAATGGAAATCAGTGAGAATCCATAACAATTGAAAATAAAAAAATGAAAGAAGTTGCTCTACATGCGAAAGAAATAGAAAATTACAAGAAAGAAATGGGATTCTGGCTCAAATAAAGTAAAAAAAAGTTTAGATTAGTCTCACATGTATGCTTGCCTACTGTGCTCAGTTTATCATTGAACTGAAGTGGACTATGAGAAAACCACCAAAACCACAAGGAATCTAAAAGAAATTATGCAGGGCTAAAATTATAGTCTTGTAAAACGCAAACATTCTTAACCAAAGAGAGAGGAACTTGACTTAACTTTTTTCTTCTTTGCATTTTATCAAAATAACAATAAATAATAACAATTGTTCGGTAAAAATTCTTAAATCAAGGAAGTTCAACGGAAAGACGTTACAATAAAGATATTTAAGATGTTAAAGATGTTAAAAGTGCGGCGTCCCCAAAATGTTGTAAAATGTTACATCTTCTGCCATTTTTATTGAACTTTCCAATATTTGCTGCCTTTCCCCAAAATCATCCACGATCACATGGACTACTGCATTGATTATATAACTTTCAAAGACTAAATTGACTCACCTTTGTTAAGGGTTTCTATCACAGTTATCTCTTCGAAACTGTAATCAGTCGTGAAGAATGTTGGAGAGAAGTCAGGATTCCATTGTTTAAAAATGTTTAAAGCTTCCATAATTGTATTGGTTGTTTCGCTTTCACAAATAAATGTTCTGAGAACCTGAGTCTACATTTTTTTGACGACAAAAACAGAACGGGAGAGCAGTACGGTATCAGGCAGTACGGTAAGTAGCATCGGGATGACCAATAGAAAATTAAGAGTACAAGTGACAAAAAGAGCTCTTGCTGTCTTCACAGAAGCAGCCTTTTGGTGTTGATGTGGACAGCTTCTAAAACGCTGGAGCACCTATACCCATAGCTCTGCAGATTATTCAGAATGACTGTAATATTCTGCTCACTCTCGGTATTCTTGTAAATTTTGCCCCTTTGTCGGTACATTCCATTGTTGAAGCTGAAATCTGCCAATCTGGTGGCAGACTCCATCAATTCAATGAATTCCTCCTCAGGGAACAGCAGGCTGACAACTTTCCCTGGGTTATGCATTAGCACAAATCCCGATGGCCTTGTCAAAAGGCACATTGGTAAAAAGACAGCTCATGTCAAATGAACACATAAAAATAGTTGCCCTGGTCATGGTCATGTCCTAGGTTTTGAATAATATTGGCGAAAGAAAACGAATCCAAAATACAGTTTTTTGAGTAAAGCTGAATCACAAGTTCAAAATTTTTCAAAACTTCCCTTTAGAAAGCTGATGTTGAGCACAACCAACAGTAGAAAAAAAAGGCCTGATAGGCTTGCCAGTTTTAGGTAGACCATACATTCGTGGACGCTATGAACCTGATGGCTGAACCCTATCCTAAATTTCCTTAGTCAACAGATTTTTCTTCCCAAAACTCAAGCCACCGTTTTTGGAGTTCCTGCTCTATTCTGGTGGTTTTATTGTCCTGTTCAACATTGCCTAATTTTGGAACTTATTTTCATCATTGAGTACGTCCTCCATTTTAGAAACATGTTTTTTGGTTAAATATAACATCCCCTGATCCTTTATCGGTTGATAATTTATGTAACTGCAAACACGCAGGTTTTTCACATCTCTCTTCTTACTGTATGGTTTAGAAATTCAAATATTTTCTTCATTTTAACTTGGGGACTGCATCCAAATTTTTTTGTGCTTTGCACCTTTGTATATTTTCTTTTATAAAAATGATCTTGTCTCTATGAAAATCAAAGCTTGACATAAGTATTGATTAAGCTGAATAACAAACTGCATTAAAAATATTCAATACAATAAATAAGAAAGTCGATACCATGGCAATAATAACAGGCCTAAGTTTAATTGTCATTTTGTGTAATCTTCAACATACGTTAGAGTAGCACATTGATAAAATATTTAGCCGAGACGCTTTTGGTTAAGGAGCAGAAAGACAACAAAATAAATGGCTGTTTTCCCCAAGTTTAAGCTGTATTATGAAGGACATTGTTACTAGGTTACTAAGTTAAACAGTAGGCATAGGATCTGAAGAGGCTGGTCTGCAGTTTATCTGAAAAAAAGTTGGGCAAAGTTCTCATCAACTTGTCTCTATGAATCAGACAACCCCCTTCATTTTATTCTCCCCAACTAAATAAATCTGACACTAAATCTTCTATCCAAACAGAAATATTAGCTTTTTCTTATTGAAGCTTCTTCATGTTCCTTCTTGGGTTTATGTTTTGCTTCCTTGTTTCGATCGGTACCATGTTGACAGTCAAAAACTGTTTGGCTTGCTATCACATATGGCAGTCTGGAAAACATGATATCATCTTATTTCCAGAGAACCACATGCTTCTTTGCATACAAATATATCGCAAAAAAATTTTTAAGGTCATATGCTTTGAATCATTCCCAAATTATGAAAATGAGGTGGCAATAATTTGTCTGTATTTTAGGAAAGCAAGCAAACATGTTGACCCAGCAAGGGTAAGATTTCCACATCAAAAAACGTTTTACAGAATTGCTTGTAGTGAAAAAATTGTTCAGCTTTTAAATTAAAAGCCTAAAAAAACTCTTTATCTAATAAGCTTAAGCTTTACAACTTTCTGTGGACACTTATCTATGGATATTTACCAGATGTACCAAAGCCTTTCCTTGTGTTGAATAAAGCAAATCGAAGTGTGTTTTCAATTTCATGCTTCTTCAACAAATTTAGCGCCTCTTCAACAGTGTCTACTTTAAATCAATTAATAAACTTGGTCTTGAGTGCCATAGTCTTCATTTTAAAATCAATTAGTAACTTCAAGTAGAAATTTCTTTGCCTGTTCCCTCCACAAAATGTTTGGCACAAGAAAAACAAAATTTCCCGCTCTTTGCTCTTTGTTTATAGTCAACGCAGAACAAGGCTAGATCTGCAGGATAATGTCATAAGCATGTATGGTTCGAATGCATACTTGAAATCACTGACCCTTTAGGCCCAACAGTTTCCTAACAAGGCTAACCCAACCCAAACGAGGCTACGTAATTCACCTCACTTTAATTCAGTAACTCGAATAGTTCTTTTCTTTTTTTATTTGACAAATTGCACTTAACATCTTTCCTAGTCACTGAACCAGCTTGGGGGCTTTATCACACGACCAGATTGAGTTTTTGTTACACCTTTATGTGGAAATATTATCTCGGCACTTTCTGGATCATGAGCATTATTTCTTGAAGCCTCCTGAAACCCTGCAGGGTTCATGTTCTCTTCTTGCAGAATGCTAGATTTGGCAGGCGGTGTATAATGCAAAGAACTTTTGGTCTGATTTCGGTCTGCTGTGTTTGCAACAAAAAGCTTTGCATCATTATGGCACGCCATTACTGTCAAAACATCAGAAAGTCGTTTCAACAATCAGGAATCAGGAATGTATATCAGAAATTGGGTACCACATATTTGAAATTATTAGCTGTATATCAGGAATTCGTTGTCATATATTTGAAATTATTGACACATTAGAAATCATTATATTTACAAATTATTAGCAAAAATTTTCTGATTACTAAAAATTTTTTGATTACTAAAAAATTTTCTGATTACTAAAAATTTTCTGATTACTAAACATTTGCTCCTAGTTCGCAATGCAACCTCGTTCCTGTCATAATTCGTGCACTTCCTGCATTTCCTCAGCTTCCTTCTCGAAATAGGAACAGGATCATCAGTTGTCAGTCATGGACTCTGAGGAAAATGATGCAGCGGAATTGCAACTGTTCCTAGAAAATATCGTTGGCACGCTTTCCAAAGCTGGAGATGCACTACTAAATAATGATCTTACACGGCTAGAAATTTTAGAAAGAGCACTGTTAGATCAGACTGGTGTGACTATGGCAATGGAAGCTGTTCTAGCACAGGTTATTGATGATGGCATCATCCATGTCCCTGCTACTGTTCCCTCTTGTGATATTTAAAAAATCAGGCAAGTACGCACTTGGCTTATGGAATTGTGCAGCTGTCTAAATAATCAATTTGCTCTGATAACTGAAAAGAAGTATTTCCTTGAGGCCCAGTCAACTCCATGCTTTGTCATGCATTGCCAGTCAGCAGGAGGTCGCCCAAAGTATGACATTACAGCAAGTTATTTACAAGACCTTCGAGAAAGCGGGATGAGCTGGAGTGCAAAAGCAAGGTGCCTGGGTGTAAGTGAGAGTACAATATATAGAGAAGAGATGAGTACAACATTACGGACAACTGGACCCATATGGCTGATGAAGGTTTAGACAATGTAATTCTTGACATTTTGAACAACACACCTGGTGCAGGTGAGACCTATGTGATAGGAGGTATTTGTAGCAAGAGTATTTGGGTGCAACGATGGAGAGTTCGTGAGCACCTATGTCTTTTAGATGGAGTTGGAAGAGCCATTCGAAATAGGTGCTCAATAAAGCATAGAATATATAGTGTGGGGATGCCTAATGAGTTATGGCACATGGATTCAAACCAAAAACTCATTGCATATCGATTTGTTGTGCATGGTTGTGTAGATGGCTACAGCCGAGCAATAATGTATCTTCAATGCAAACTTGAAAACAAGGCAAGGCTGCCACTCTTGATCACCTTCATCTACCTACAGCGCATGCGCTTTCTACCTACGTAATCCCTACGCCTGATAGTTGCTATTCTCCCTACAAATCCCTACATTTCGGTAAATGTACCTACTTTCCACCTACTTAAATTTTTTAACCTGTATCTTGCAGCCCTAATGTCATTGTAATTGATAAGGAAAAACTTTTTTATCTCTTATTTTTCAACAAACAGTTTTAAATTCCTAAATGACAATAACAAGTAGACATGACAATTAATATAAGAAAGAACAAGAACAAGCAAAGCAAGCAATAGCGTAAAAAAATAAGATGTTGAATGTCTGAGTGTGTTTAAATATTAGTAAAAATTGTCATTTTCTTCCACAGCATCTCTTTCTTCAGCCGTGTATCTTTCCATGTAGGAGCTTCTGGCTTTTGAGTGAAGCATTGCCAATCGGTCAGTTACCTCAAAATTTTCCGGAAAGCATTCACTTGTCTTGACAATGGCTTCAATTGTTCGTACAGCAAGTCCATTACGAAGCTTCGTTTTATTATTATTGATCTTTGAGAATGTTCTCTCGATGGCAGCAGTGCTCTAAGGTAGGGCAGTTACCTGAAGCATAAACTGGCCAAGCTCTCTGTAGGTTTCTATCTGAAACATGGCTTTCCAGAATTCTGCAATAGACTTCTTTTCCCAGCCACCATTTTTGATCTGGTTATCCAGAAGTAAAGAGCGCCATTGGCGATCAATGGACTGTGCGCTCACATCACACAACTTAGGGAGCTTGAAAGATAAGCTAGCTGCCGCATCCAGCGATGCTTTTCCATCAATAATGGAAGACTGGTGAATGCTTTGCACGGCTATCAAAACTGGATCGCTGATATCAATCCGAGCAAGAATCTGGTGCACAGCCTCCCTATACCAATCTCTACAGCGTGTCAAATAACTCTCTCTTTCGTGCGGCAGCATGCTCTTCATGGTTTGGTTGGCCAAGACACCTGAATGTACTTTCTCTACGGGCAGCCATTTGGTTTTATCTTTGATGTCTAGGTCTTTCAAATTATGAATCTGGGAACGGTCCATAAAGTTCAAGCACATTCTGATAACGCGTTCTACCTCGGGCAACAGGCTTTCAACAAGGCAGCTACTGTCTTGAATATGTTCAGTGATGCTGTACAGCTGTATGGTCTACCAGTGTGCGTTAGAGGTGACGGAGAAGTGGAGAATTTTGATGTAGCAAGATATATGATTTATAACCGAGGGGCAGGAATAGCAAGTTTTGTAGCAGGAAGAAGTGTACATTATCAGAGGATAGAAAGGTTATGGGCAGAAGTGAACAGAGTTGTGAACAAATATTACAGAGAACTGTTTGAGTGGATGGAGTTGCAAGGAATGCTTGATCAGCTTAATGAAATTCACTTGGCTGCTTTACACTATGTCTTTTTACCAAAAATCAATAGATCACTAGCAGAATTCACAAGTCAGTGGAATTACCATGGCTTGCGAACATGTCCCCTCTTGCTTTGTGGAGACAGCAGGTTACAATTGAGACACCGGACATTGAAGATGATTACTATGGTGTTGACTATGATGCTAGTGATAACACCAGCATTGAAACCTCAAACAGCATTGTTGTTCCAGAAAGTACCATTGAGCTAAGTCCTCAGCAGGTTCAAATGCTAGCTTTACAAACAGCTAGGATAGGAGAGAATGTAAACTTTACTGTGGATAGGTATCTGGCAGCTTGCAGAGTGCTTGCAGCATTTTTCCAAGTGAACGATTAACAACCTACATCCAAATAAATGTTATTTGTAAAGAGCTGACTAGCAGTCAATTATAAACTTCCATATATATGTAAATCAGATAAAATGCTATGATTAAATGAAAAGGCTATTAGCAAAACTAATCTAATGCTGGATAAGTGCACGATTTATAGTATGCAGCATTTTAGTGAACACAAAGTTTTCAACAAAACTTTTAACAAAAAATGTTTTAAGTGATATGCACTGAGGGACATCAAAAGTCTCGCATTGACAAACTTTGTCATGTTGTTCATCCCTTATACAGTGTTTGTGTAATAAGCCTGTAACATAATAAACCTGTAACACATTTACAGTATAAAACTTTTCCAAATCCTGGAGAACAAAGAATATCATCAGAGAAATTGGCTGTGAAGTTAACCCCAGTATAGCATTCATTGAGAGGGAAATTTATGCCTATTCCACATGTATTGATATGAACCCTCCTGTAACAGTCTTGGCTGTAAGAAAAAGAAATTTCTCCTTTCTGTAAACCCTGAGATGGGAGGTTTTGCAAACCTGTCAAAACTGCAAAACATGTTGAAGTGAAAGAACAACTTCTTTCTCTTCTTCAACATTTTCACAAAGAACAGTCACATCAAATTTCAATTTAGAAGTTTCTGCAACATGTTCCAGCTCATCCACAAAGTTGAAGAAATTAAATACAATATCCTCTTCTTGCTCCTTCCGAGCCTGATTGTCAGAGTGAAGGATTTGGTACAAATCTCTGGTCTTTCCTGCTGTGAGTGATTTTGGATCACAAGTAAATAGTTTCACAGTATCATTTTTGTGCTGACCAAGGGCACCCAAAACACCAAAACAACTGAGGCCACTTTCAAACTGCTGAATCTCTTCCAGCTGCCTAGAGATAATAAATTGCCTGCAATCTCCTCCATATCCTTAATTCTAGTTACTGGCTTATTATAACCAGCCTAAAATCGAAGGTTGTGTATCTCCCACTGCTTTTCCGAAAATTCTGCTTCTGTTTTGCATTCCAGCAATTGCTGTAGTTTCTCTTTAACATCATAGTCAGGAATATCATTAATAGAATACTCATTGTCTTCAATTGCAAGAATATTCTTTGTGAGTCTATGACAAAAGTTGTGGGGTCCAGAACAGGCATGAAGGAGGGAGAGGGCAACAATTTTCCCAAATGCTGCATATTCTTTCCTTTCCAACCTCACTGCATCTCTCAGAAATGTTTTGTGATCCTGTGGGCCACATAATACTGGTGCAGTGGACAAAAGAATGGAGTCTCTTGTGGGCCCTCCATAATCTGCTGCATCTTCCCTACAAATTTAACCTTTATCTTCTTCAAGTCATCAAAGATTGATATTTTCTTTAATGTATCATCCCAAAGACGTCTTCGCCTGACAACTATTTCTGTGATGTCATCCTGTGAAAGTGGAGAGGCTGATATTGCACCTATCTCATCTGCAAGGGAAGCATAAATCTTCCCCTCTGTCTGCTTTGCCATATTCTCAGTTGTCACTGGTTCACTCTTCATTGAATCTTCAGGTGAGAAGTCTCTATAATTATAGGGTGAAAAGTCAAGTTCCTCATCATCTGAGTCATCTATTTTGTAAATTTTATCTGCTTGCTCATCATTATCGAGGCTAAGCAATGTTGCACTAGGTCGTATGTATACAGTTTTATTTTTTAAAATTCTGTGCAGTATGAAGCCATTCAGTGACTGGCCAGGGGCAATTGATGACCTAAAAAGCTTTGAGTTGAGGGAAGCGCATAATTCCACCTTGACTTCTTCTGGTAAAACTGACTGATAACATTCCCTGATCTTTTGCATCACCTCAGCTGAACACCATTCCTTTCAAAACTGGACCCCAACGATATGATGGCCGTGCTCAATAAAAAATATTTTTGGAGCTTGTCGTGGAACAATGTTATAGGTTTCATTTGGCAGCAACAGCAAATCAACAGTGAATAAACCAGTTGGTTGTGGGTTTCTTGACTTGAGTTTGCAAGCAAAGTCTCCTTCGAACAAATTCCCCGTTGCCTATGATTTAAATTGCTAAAAAAGGGCGCTTGTATCCTCTGCATCCTTGAACCTGGTGGGCAGATTGGGTTCGTTGAAAAATTTTGTAATTGCAGCTGTCTCAAGCCTGTATTCCATTGGTTTGATTGATTTTGCTGAGGTCTAAACACATGTTGAATTTCAGTATTGCGAATCTGCCTTGTTACCTCAGTCTGCCTAACCCAATTCCCTGATGATGGTGAAGCTAAAATGGCTTGACCTAGCGCTCGAGGTGCAGCATTCAGACCAGAAGACAAGTCCAAGACATTGTCGATAATATTTGAAATAATTTTGTGTTGGCTCTGAGCTTGAGACTTGAGTAACAGAGTTGGTAACAGGGTTGTCTTCCAGCAGAGCATGTGATGATCGTGTTCCTATTCTGAAAAGGAAGCGCGCGAAGTGTCACAGGAAGGAGGTTGCATTGCAAACTGGAGGCAAATGTTTAGTAATCACAAAATTTTTAGTAATCAGAAAATTTTGAGTAATTAGAAAATTTCTTAGTAATCAGACAATTTTTAATAATCAGAAAATTTTTTAATCAGAAAATTTTTAGTAATCAGAAAATTTTTGCCAATACTTTGTAAATATAATGATTTCTTATGTGTGACTAATTTAAGATATATGACAACAAAGTCCTGATATACAGCTAATAATTTCAAATATGTGGTACCCAATTTCTGATATAAATTCCTGATTCCTGATTGTTGAAACAACTTTCTGATGTTTTGACAATGATGGCGTGCCATACATCATCTTTTTGGCGCTTGAAAGTGCATTGCCACATTGTCTTACTAATGTCAGACCCCTGGTAGAAGATTCCTTTACCTGACATTGGTCAGGATAAAACTTGGGATCGCACTTTTTGGCCCTTTTCTGATTTTTTAGCAGCACGGTATCTCCAACTGAAATAAGATCTTTATGTCTTTTTACCAAAATATTTGCTTTCTTCTGGATGATTTCCTTGTTTCTATATCTTTATATATTTCTTTTGCAATGTCACATTGATCTTATGGTTTTTAGTTGGAAAATCTACTTGATATCCATCTCTCAGTAGAAAATCCCCTGGTGGCACCCCAGTGGCAATATGTGGAGTGGCACGGTATGCTGAAGAAAAACTTATTAAGAGCCTGCTGGATTTGAATGGTTGACCATTGTCTGTGGGGTGAGTAGTTTGATATCCATAGTTTATGTATATATCATCAAGTTAAGGTATTACCTCCTTGGCACTTGTACTTGACACTGTTTTTGCAGCTGGAAAATGTGCGAGCAACTCTTGTGCTACAAAGATGTGATTTTCATTTGGCATTGGCCAAAATAAGTCAAAGGCTACTTTTTCCCATGCATGCTTTAGGGACTCTAACATTGCCTGCGGGTCTTTGGTATCTTTCAAACCTGGATGCCCTCCTTGATGTGCTCTGTCTAGTGCTTTTAAGAGTAATCGTTCAAGCAACACCATTCTCTCTCCTCTCAATAATAAACCTCCTATTGTAACCGTAAGTTCATTGATGATCTTAATGAATGGCTGTAGCTCTGGCAACTTTTTCACATCCGGCAATTCTCCTTTCATAATATGATCTCTGAGAATTGTTAACACTTTGTCTGTATCTGTATGCTTTTGAAGGGATTCAATGGTCATTGCTTCGACGTATGGAGAACCATGAAGAAATTGAAAGAAAAGAAATTAGCTCCTCTTTTTTTTAGGTTTTCTGCTTCCTACAGCACCTTTACTTTTGCTGGGTCTGGCTTTATTCCTTCCCTTGTAATGGTTACACCGCAGAATGACACTTCTTTTGCATTAAATATGCCCTTCTCTGGATTGAAGTTAATTCCTACTTCCAATGCTTTGTCTAGCACTGCTTCAACAGTAATGTTGTGTCCTTTCAATAATGGTGCTGCAATTATCATGTCATCATGTATAAGATGACCATTAGGAATCTTTCCAAAAACTGGTTGCAATGTTTTGTTCAGCTCTCCAGAAGCCACTTAATTTCCCATTGTCAGTCCTTATAATGCACCAACCGCCCATTTTCTGTGGCATAATGACTTTCTTCATCAAGCTTTAGTTGGTGAAAAGCAGCCTTTAGGTCTAACTTGGAGAAATATTTACTGCCTGGTAACTGTGTCTTTACATCTTCGACATTTGGTATAGGATCATGTGTATTCTTTATGGCTTTATTAACCTGCTTCCTTTCTACTGTTACTCTCAGACTTCCATCTTCTTTTGGCACCAAGACAATATTAGAGATCCAAGGTGGAGGACCCGAGTCCTCTTCTATAATATCAGCTCTCTCCATTTTAATTATTTCTTCCTCCAGCCTTGATTTTAATTGAAGCAACACCGGTCATGGAGGCAGGAACACAGGTGTCACTATCTTGTCTGGGTATAATCTTACTTCATGATCTTTCAGCATGCCTATTCATTCAAATACTATAGGATATTTTGCCAGCCAGTAGTTCTTTTCCTCACTGGATTTCTCATCAGCTATGATCTTCTGAACTCGTCCCAAACCATGGAAATGTTTTTGAAACAGTTTGGCTTACTAGTGAGAATTACATTGATAGAAGTAGACAGGGAAATTACTGTAACCATCTAGCAAACTGGGTAACCGAAAATTTTATTGTTGATATTACTTAACTATACTATTGCGGATATTTTGGCACTTGGGACATTTTTTGGTAATTGCTGGATGTCACGTGATCGATGACGTATGTAGTTGCCGGTCAGTAAAAAATCAATGTCAAGATATTTTAAATTTCAGTATACCATATGAAAGAGCGTCAAAAATGGAGCAAAATATTATAAGGCATGACTTACATTTAAGCTACGGATACAAAGTTATGCACAGTTAAAATGTGCTCCTCCGCAGAGGCTCAAAATTTTGAGCTTTCAAAATTCATTCTGTCACAACATATGTTACCATTTTCTGATATGAGTAATTTTATAAGAAAAATACATCATCTCGAGCGTACATCTGTCTGGATAGCCCTATATCTGTTATTGTTATGCGAAGAAACACAGTAGAGTTAAATGAAAAAAATGTGACGTTATAAGGTAGCTTTAGCCATTTATGTGTTTCAGTGTATCTCTTCAGATGTTCCGAAAAACATTTCATTTATGTGTAAAGTGCTTTTAAATGAATATGATTTTAAAACTGGAAAAGGGTATGCAAATATTTGTTGTGTTAAAAAAATGAGAATACTTTCTCTTATGTCTAGAGGCATTGTTTCGGAAATTGTGCAATTCCTGCAACAATTACATATATTCACTATGATATTAAGGTTTTCTTGACTAAGAAATTGTTTTTCATTAACGAAACTAGATAGAGGCTATGAAACGGCAGTTAATTTAAAATTTAAAAAGTCACCATTCCGTTAGAGAAGTCAATTGTTGAGTTAAAGCGAATAGATCATGGCTAATGTACATAATCCATCTAATCTTCGTACAGATTAAGTAATGAAAGTGTATCTAATAACGTACAGTCAAGCAGACACTGAAGTTTTTAACCGGCCATCTTATGCTGTTGTGAAGGCTTTTGAAGATGTAACGACTACTAGAGTTATCCAATGGGCTTGCTCACTGGAATACCACGAGGAAGATGGCGTGCATTTCCATATGTGTGTGCTTCTCAGTAAGCTGCAGAGGTGGAAGAAGGTCAAAATTCATTTCAATAATCAGCACAAAAAAAAAAAAAAAAAAAAAAGATTGTTCTCAATTTCTCTGGTCATTTGGGTTACCATACTGCGTACCATTATTGTATTAAAGATAATGCTGACTTTGTCAATAGTGAAAATCACCCGAAACGTGTACCTGCCCCCAAAACAGGGAAAGCTACCAAGGCGAAGCATTGCAAAGCAACCAAGAAGAAGAAGCGATTATCGAACTTACAAGTTTCCAACGTCATAGTAAAGAATAACATCCAGTCCCGCACGGTAAACGATTTTCTACCAGCAAATAACTCTGTTTCCTTCAGACTGAGAATTGCCATTTCATATCAAACAACTGTACATATATCAGTTACACGTACTGAGCATGAAAAGCTGTGTTTGATGGCCGCGAATTTTTCTTAATTGACGAATTTTTGCCACAAACAGCACCAAAGCAGTAAAATAGTATGACTAACAAATTCAATTTAAAAAAAGACTGAGCTAGTCTTCGGCGATTGTTTCTGCGGCAGTCCATACATTTATTTCTAAAAAATTGCTATCATGACATGTAGTACTCTCTACTACATCTATTTCCATTACTTTCTAAGGAGCAAGTGCAGCTTTCTTGCATTTTGTTGACAAATAATGTTGAACCTGAAACCGTTTACCGTCAGGATTCGTATCGTAATTCGCATTCAGCAGCTTCGTTCAACTGTATTCAATTATTTTCATTGTCTTAGAGTCTACGCATTGCTAGGTATTATTGAAATTCCATAATGATCAACTTATGGTGCATTGTCCTTTGAAGTAAACAGCACACTGACATTAGTTATCCTTCATTGATGCTTCAATGAAGATCTGTTTGAAAATGAATTCTTAATGAAAGCATTAGAAACAGAAAAATCGTTCATGTCATCGCATCATATGACTAGGATATGGAGAATTATACATATTGTATATATTTCATTCACTTTTTATTTATTAATTTATACTTTGATTTATAAATAATCACGAAAGGGTGATAGTTATAGTTACAGTTTGATATAAAAAAATTGAGTCTAAGCTAGCAACCAGGTATTAAAATGTGAAATTTACCATGGCATTGTTCTGTTATTATAAGTACTTAGTATTTTGTACGGTAACCTTTGTTTGTACTAATAAGTTGCAGTCGTTTTGGCATTGTCTCTATGGTTTTATCAATGACGGACACATCGAAGTTATGCATTTCATTAAATACACGGTGTCTAAAAATCTTCGAATGTCTCTTTCTCTATCTTCTTAAGTAATGCCTCATTTCTTAGCTCTGTTCTAATGTTGTTGAAAACATTCTTTATTGGGTTTATGTCCGGTGACCTTGGTGGGATTTGAAAGAAATCCATGTTGCATTCTTCAATGGCATTTAACGAGGCATTGCTGGTCTGGGGCGGGTCATTGTCCATCACGAAAGTCAGTTTTGTCTTCCCTTTCAGCTGGGGAATTTCCATAACTTTCTTAGCCACTGTTTGTTGAATGAATTTTGCGAAAAATTCCGCGTTCATGTGTTTATACTCCTCTGCCAATACAACTCCAAGGCTGTGCGAGATTGCCGCCAAAATAAATAAACGTTTTCCTCCCGGCAGATCTTTGTGCCCTTTAGTCGTCAATGTCAATCCTTCGTTCTTCTGCCGCAAAACTCTTCCCCTAGGTGTTAAGGCTTCTTTGTACGGATTGAATGACATGCCATCTAAATACAAGAGGACATCATCCGTGCAGAATGACACATTGTATGTCTTCAGAGATTCTTTTGCGAACTGTTGCCTCTTTTTTCTGTCCTCTTTTGAAAGCATACCCTTTCTCCTTGCGGTTAGTCTATAATAGTTAGCATCGTTCAATGCTCGTACCAATGTTCTGTAACTCAAATGGTTGATCTGCGCCTCTTTTGCTACTTCCAGCACAGTTACATTTGGATTCAAGTCTCGCATACTGCAAAATGTTCTAATAAATCTAGATCAATCTCTCTCGGTGAATGAACGCAGCCGACCCGTCTTCTTTCTAGGCTCCTTCGTTTCATTGATATCCTCGTTACATATACGTAGCATGCTTGATATCGACACTTTGCATAATTTGCTAATTTTCCTAAACGACAGTTTGCTGCTCGTTCTCAGATAAAATATGTAAGCTCTTTTCTTATCATTTATTTTCCCTTTGAAAACCATGACTGTTTATGTCTTTGACTTCTTGTTGACTAAAGTACTGCAACTGCAGCTTATCATTATACGTCAAAATAGTAGCAAGTTGTGGAGAAGCTAACCCCCGTCTTTCGTAATTAAATAGTTACACTTGATTGGTTTTGGGACATGTGGTTTTAGGAGTAGTTTTTGAGTTTTGGAAAAAGGATTCGAGTTGTTTTAACGTTTTTAACTGAGATTTATTGCTGAGGTTTATTAATGAAAATAGAAAAACAACTTCTCTTCGTTTATTTGGTTCTTACTTCATGACATAATTTTGGCGACCCTGCCAGGACTAGAACTGCGTGCTGTCAGTCTTGCAACGAAGGTAAATTTCGATTGTAAATAGGCCTAAAGATGCTGAACGCAGATGGACAACAACAAGCGGACACTGGTCCTCAAGGAGCTGTGGCTGCTCAAGAAGACAGGAATAAAAGTTTACCCTTCAGAAAAGCTGAAAAGTATAAACTTGGTGATGATTTTCCATTATTTATTCGTAAGATGGACTTATTTTTTGCTGCACTCCAGGTTAAAAACAACGTGCAAAACCGCATAGCCGAATCAGTTGAAATTGCTGGAGATTCTGATGATCACTACAAGGAATATATTAAAAAACTGGTTACGTTATTCGAGAGGAATCAAAATCCTGTTGAACGAAGGTTTAATTTCACGAAAAGAGTACAACTGCCTGGAGAAACCGTGGATAATTTTGCTTTAGCCTTACGAGAACTGGCTTCAAAATGTTCTTTCAATACGGATGAGATCAATGGCCGTTTAAATGATCAATTTGTGGCCGGAGTTTCGGATAGAACTCTGCAATGCAAGCTGTTGCAAGAGCCTACAGACTCACTTGAGGGATCACTAGTAGTTGCAAGGAGGTTTGAGGCTGCAAGATCTGCGCAAGTTACAATTTCTGAAGAAAGAGACAGGTCAGGACCTAAGCAGGAAGCTAGAGTAATTTCAGGTAACACTCAGTGTTTTGAATGTCATGGATTTGGACATTTGGCCAAAAATTGTCCTTTTTTGTCGGAAAGAAACCCTGTTGGTCAACAGAGATATACAAGTACATATACTTGTCATATTTGTGGTCGCAAGGGACATGTTGCAAGGTTTTGTAGATTTGCCAATGAAGCCAGAAACCAGGAGAAACCAGCAAAACAGAAAACAGCCCCTGCTGATGTGAACAAGAGACAAAAACTGTGCTTTGTCTGTGACCAGCCTGGTCATGTTGCAAAAGATTGCCCTGTCAAAAAGAGATTGGTAGCTGAAAGGGCTGCCAAACAGTCTTCTAAGCCACCTGGTCCAAGTAGAGAGACTACCTTGTCAACAATATCACCAGCGAATAGTAAAGAGGCACTTATTATTGAAGCGAAAATGGCAGGAAAAATTGCACAGTGCCTTATAGACACAGGAAGTCCTATAAATTTGATCAGTCAGCAACTATTCGGTGAGCTTTGGGATGCAAAGAAAATAGAGCCTAGCGACTTGGTGGCACATGCGGCCAATGGGCAACCCTTGGGTATTATAGGCAAAGTTTGTTTGGACATAAGCCTGAATGATAAAACTTCAAACCTGCCATTTTATCTTGCTGATGGAATTCAACCAGGAATTTTACTGGGTCTGACTTGGTTGATTGAAAATGAAGTACTTTTGGATTTAAAAGATAATAAACTGCTTTTTGCTGATGGTACATTTATTCCTATTTTATGTAAATATTTTCAAGATACTGACTGTTTACCCGTTACTCTGGAAGATGATATTGTTGTACCCGCTTTCCATGAGGTAATAGCACCAGGAACTGTGCGAGGAAAATTTCATACAGATGGTATTTTGGAACCAAATGGGGTATGTGCTGACAAGGGCATTTTGATTGCTAGAATTTTGGTTTGTGGGACAGCAAATTATGTTCCTGTACAGTTGGTTAACCCAGGTAAAGAAAGTATTACTTTACACAAAGGCACCAAGATTGGATCCTTAGAGCATATTGAAACTGAGAAAACAGAATGCCCAATCAATGATGGTGAGCAACAGGCACAAAATTTGCTCACACAACTGGAAGATGTCCAGCTTTCATCTAAGTTGTGTCAAACGGAAAAAGACAGTGTAAAGAAGCTGCTTATTGATTTTCAGGACATATTTTCAAGTGGATCTGCAGATATTGGACGCACCAATGTGGTGAAACACAGCATTAACACTGGGGATTCTTAGCCAGTGAAACAGCCACCACGCCGTCTGCCGTTTACTTTAAAAGCAGTTGTCGATAAGCAAATTACAGAATTGCAGGAAAAAGGGCTTGTGACAGAAACTGACTCACCATGGTCAAGTCCTGTAGTCTTGGTGAAGAAGAAGTCAGGTGAATGGCGTTTTTGTGTGGATTACCGCAGACTGAATGATTGTACAATCGAAGATGCTTTTCCTCTTCCTCGTATAGATGACATCATGGACAGTCTTGCTGGACAGAAGTATTTTAGCCCATTGGATCTAACGTCAGGGTACTGGCAAGTTGAGATGGATAGAGACAGTCGTGATAAAACAGCTTTCAGTGTTCTGGGAGGGCATTACTCATGGAATGTTATGCCTTTTGGCCTATGTAATGCTGTAGCCACATTTCAGAGACTTATGTCCAGGGTTCTGGCTGGACAAATTGGAAAACGAGTTTTCGCATACTTAGATGGTGTATTGGTTACCGGCACTGATTTGAATGATCATCTTTCTCTGCTGTGTTACGTCTTTGATGCATTCAGAAAGGCTAATTTGAAACTGAATTTCAAGAAATGTTCCTTTGTGCAAGATTCAGTTGAATATCTTGGTTTTGTCATTGATGGCTGTGGAATTAAACCTAATGTGAAAAGGTAGAAGCAATCTTGGCATACGAACAGCCTACCAATGTAGAAGAACTCAGAAGATTCATGGGATTGGTGAGTTATTATAGACGATTTATTTCTGGTGCGAGCGACATCATGTTTCCCTTGAATAAGTTGTTACAAAAAGGAGTACAATGGAAATGGAATGAAGCCTGTAATCAAGCATTCAAAGCCCTTAAACAGCAGCTGGCAGAAGCACCTTTACTACACTATCCTGATTTTACCAAACAATTTGTCGTTTATTGTGATGCCAGTGGTCAAGGTGTTGGTGTAGTGTTGGCACAAGAGGATCAGGAAGGTATAGAAAAAGTAATTGCCTATGCATTGAAAGCTTTTACGAAGAGTGAGCTAAATTGGACTGTGACTGAAAAAGAAATGTTTGCTTTGGTATGGGGGCTCACCCACTTTCACGCTTATTTCTATGGAAACAAGGTTGTTGTCTACTCTGATCATCGCGCACTTCAGTGGCTTCGGAAGATGAAAAACCCATCCGGGAAATTGGCAAGACGGATTTTAAGATTGGAAAAATATAACTTTGAAGTGATTCACAAACCAGGTAGACTTATACCACATGCCGATGCTCTTTCAAGGAAGCCGTTAGTGAATGCTGTTTTTGTAAGTGGATTTTGGTCTAAAGATGAATTCGCTGTGGCCCAGAGAGAAGATCCTGATCTAGATATTGTGAAATCATGGGTCAATACTGGCCAAAAACCAGTTGAATTGTCTGCAGAATCTAGTTCAACCATGAAGACTTTGTACAGCATTTTGACAAATTGTTAATTGGAGGATGGTTTATTGTGCAGAGAGTGGATCAGTACTCAGGGGGAGGAGGTTAGACAAGTAGTTGTTCCTGAGATTTTACGGCTAGAAGTGCTGAAGAAAATTCATGAATCTGTTGGCCATATGGGTATCAAGAAAACGTTTGCTGCTGTGCAAGAGAGATTTTACTGGCCGAGGTTCTTCAGAGACAAAGAAACGTTTGTCAACAGATGTGAAATATGTCTCCAGAATAAAGTAGTACCAAGACCACGGTGGCCACTCAAGCCAATTCAGGTCACCCCGATTCCATTTTATATGATTGGTATGGACGTTGTTGGTCCTTTGAATGTTACCTCGCGTAATAACACATACATTTTAACGGTGATAGACTATTTTACTAAGTTTGGTGAAGCAGTAGCAATGGCAGACCAAAGAAGTGAAACAATCTGCAGAGTTTTAGAGGAGATTTTCTCAAGACACGGGATGCCCTCAATACTTCTTACTGATCAAGGCAGTAATATGGAGTCACATGTAAATGAAGCTGTTTGTAAAATGTTCGGCCTTGAGAAAAAGCACACAACAGCTTATCATCCACAATGTGATGGACTTGTTGAGAAATTTAATGGAACGATCATGGAAAACATCAAAGTAGCACAGACTACTCAGAAGCAAAATTATGATACGAGATACAGAGCCAGAAGATCTCAACCTTTGAGAACCGGAGACTTTGTTCTATTGAAAAACAACCGCGCACGAGGCTTTGATTTAAAATATACTGGACCGTTTCAAATTATCCAGGTCATTGGAGGAGATTACAAAATCCGTTGTCAGAGAACCGGAAAAGAAAAGGTTGTACATTATGATCGTTTAAAGTATTTTATCCCGGGAATTGAACAAGAAGAAGATGAGAATATAAGTGAATCGGGTTCAGACGACGAAGAGTCCGAAGAAGATGTGTATAATTTCGTGTACAGATCTCAAGATCGCTTACAAGAGCCAGAAGTTGTTAACTTACGACGAAGCAACAGAAATAGAAGAGCACCAGACTTTTACGGAGAACCCGTACCGAGTGACTTAGTTTGATTTCGCGCAAGGACGCTTTCGCATGTATATAGTTATTTCAAATGTTGTCTTCTGTAAATATGTTATCATTTAACCCGCTGTTGTAGTTGATTGTAGTTGATTGTAGTCGATTTTGTTATGTAAAAGGACTGTTTTAGGGAGGGGGAATGTGGAGAAGCTACCCCCGTCTTTCGTAATTAAATAGTTACACTTGATTGGTTTTTTTGGGGACATGTGCTTTTTGGGAGGAGTAGTTTTTGAGTTTTTGGAAAAAGGATTCGAGTTGTTTTAACGTTTTTAACTGAGATTTATTGCTGAGGTTATTTAGAGAAAATGAGAAAATAGAAAAACAACTTCTCTTCGTTTATTTGGTTCTTACTTCATGACAGTTAATACTTACCATGAGGGATACTTACAAGATAATATTGATGAATATCTTCAATGTTTTCAGGAAGTGGGCGTCAGTGCATCGGCCCTTAAACTGCCTGAATTCCAACCTACCGCTATACATCGGTGATTGGATGGGAAATACAATTTCCGGCCAATGCACCAGTCACCACGGAGAAAGAGCCGCGGGAATAGGGAAGATATGAGGCAGAGAGTAGTAGGGCAGGAAGATAATGCAGAGAAATCCAAAAATAAGTCCAACGGGCCTAGTAATGTAGAAGGCAAAGGCTACATAACAGGGCGGGTGGGAGGGAAATTGCTGAATTGTCAAGGAAAGGATTGAGCTTGACGATGCCTCATGTGTCCAAGAGCAGGAATGACTGAATGACTGAAGGCACGTCGTAGCCCACCCAATATGATTATCATAAAACGGAAGGACTGCGACACGGCAATCATTATGACAGCTAACTGACAGTAGGGAATCCGAGGGGGACTCCAGCAAAGTTTGGGTCCCCAAATAAAAACATGTTCCCTCCTGGAGTATTAACCCCACTTAAACTTTCTTGTCTAACTGGTATTTACATCGGTGATTGGATGGGAAATACAATTTCCGGCCAGAGGACACGAAGTGTACCCACCACAATCACCGAGAACCCTAACCTATCTACCTATCTAGAGGCTACCTAAATACAAGAATGTCCGATTATCCCCCAGTGGACGTGGACAAAAACAAGGAATTGAAGGAAGTCAACGAAGTAAAGTAAAGTAAAGCAAAGCTGAAAAAGAAGACAGAGAATTAAATAAAGCTATAGAAAAGCAAGCAGAAATACCAGCAACCCACGTGCTGATATTGAAATACATAAGCCACCTTCGGGCTTGATATAGCCACCATTGGGCTAAAACACCTCGAGCTTAACAGGCCACCTCGAGCTTAACACCATGCTCACCTCGGCCATGAAAAATCGCCACCATGATTGGCAAAATTATAGCCACCTCTGGGCTAAAGCGCACAGAGCCTCTCGAGCTAATTAAGCTCATGAAGCTATGAAAAGAGGGACTTACCCATCACGGGTATCTTAGAGCCACCTTTGGGCTAAAACAAACGGACCCTTCTCGAGCTAATTAAGCTCACAAAGCCATGAAAAACTTACCCATCACGGGCATTTTAGAGCCACCTTTGGGCTAAAAACAAACGGACCCTTTTCGAGCCAAAGAAGCTCATGAAGGCATGAAAAAAACTTCTATCACGGGCATTTTACAGCCACCCTTGGGCTAAAACAAACAGAGGGGCTTCTCGAGCTAATTAAGCTCACAAAGCCATGAAAAACTTACCCATCACGGGCATTTTAGAGCCACCTTTGGGCTAAAAACAAACGGACCCTTTTCGAGCCAAAGAAGCTCATGAAGGCATGAAAACTTCTCTATCACGGGCATTTTACAGCCACCCTTGGGCTAAAACAAACGGGGCTTCTCGAGCTTATCAAGCTCATGAAGCCATGCAAACTTACCTAACACGGGCATCTTAGAGCCACCCTTTGGTTGAAAACAAACAGGATCTTCTCGAGCGTATTACGCTCATAAAGCCATGGAAAAACTCACCCCTCACGGGCATCTAAGAGTCGTCCTTGGGCTGAAACCAATCTGGGCCTTCTTGAGCTAAACAAGCTCATGAAAGACAAGCCACGATGGGCATATTCCAGCAGCCCTTGGGCTGAGAATACATGGGGTCCCCTCGAGCTAAACGAGCTCCTCTGACCCTGAAAAGGTAATGGTACTGGGCGTCTTAAGAGCCCCATCTGGGCTGAAAATAACCAGGGCCCTTGAGCGGAACAAGTTCATCTGGTCCTGAAAAAATTAGCCGTTATGGCGTCTTAAGAGCCCCATTTGGACTGAAACACCCCAAGTCCCTTGAGCTGACCAGGGTCCTCTGGTATTGAAGAGTGAGACGCATTGTTGCCCTTGAGCTGACTAAAACCAAGGTCCCCTTGCGGTAACAAGCTCGTCTTTAAAACGAAGTAAACTAAATTAGGGCCTGGTCTCCATTTCGGAACCTAATGTCAATTAGTGTTTTTTCATCATTTTCTCCGAGCAAAATTGTTTCTTTGTTTGTTTGTTTCTTTGTTTTGTTTTGTTTTGTTTTTTTTTTTTTTACACATTTATTTGAGAAAATAGGGCATTCTGCAAGTGTTCAATGTTTTTATCTTAGGTTCCACATCTTCTGCACCGAGAGCAATATCGTTTGCTTTGTAATTTGCTTAAAGATTAGCCTTCATGGACATCTAAAAGTGCCATCCTTTAGTTTGATTGATGTGAAATTGTACGACGGGACTCTTGATATGCCATCTTCCATGAGGAGCTTCCATCACTTCACAAACGGCACCTAGGGTCTTTAGCTTCATCACCATATTACGTCCATGTGGGTCCTCTAGCCTATTGAGGATTTTTGCTTTCTTGTTATTGAAATGAGGATTACCTTACCCCAAAGACTGTGGCTAAAAATCGGGCACAACTGCCATTTCTTCGCTGAGTTGTGGTGAAAAAACCAATACTAGACTCTGGCAAAGCCAAAGTTTAGGAAATTTGTCATACACCCAATGCAAACCTCACTAGGGCTGAGATGGAGAGGGGCTACAAAAACCTCCTAGCAATCGAGCGGGGAAAATTGAATTCCTGCTCAAATTTATGTGGCAAGCTATAACAGCATCCCTGAAAGCTCCGCACAAAGAAAAACACTTATCCCGATACAGGGAGTTTAAAACCCAAACTTTTAAGTAAATCTTTTCAGGAAGATATCTTTGTATGTCACCACTTCCCGATTTTACGCCAAGATTCCTTGCATCTTGCATCTTGCATTTAGTAGAATTGCACAAGCGCTTCGCAATAACCTGCAAGAATATTCCCTATATGTTAGGGCTACGAACATGGACCCCAAGTGCCCCACATGGAGATACACAATGGACTTCCCAGTCAGGTCACAAGATTTGACATCTGGGTGTATACCACAAGGACCACAAAAACTAAGGGGTTAATCCAAAATGAGCCTTATAATTGTAAGTTATATAACCTTACATTAACACTTCATAACCGTCCACCAAAATGAATATTGCAGCCCACCAAAATGCAGTAAGTAGGAGCATGGTACCGTTGGGTTAAAACTTGTGAGTCAGTCACGAAGATCTCACAAAGACCTCATACCAAATATCCAACTTGAAAAATCGTCTAACTAAAGGGAAAAAGCCAAGGAAGAGCCTGCATCTTCCTCGAAAATAAGAAAACAACATTTTTTTTCTTGTTCATGCATTTTAAAACTTGACTTCCTACTCTCAAATTTCGGTTGTGCTGAATAATTAAGCCCTGCTTAACTTTCGGCAGCTGGGTACGCTGACTTGACGCTGGGAGATTAAAGCTACGAAGTTCGCTCACGAAAAATTGAAGGATAATACCCAATACGCCTTAGTCATAAGCATATCGGTAAACAGTAGCCTAAAATGAACTGTGCTGTAACAAAGGAGATACACGTTTGTTTGTGTTTGTTGTTTTTGTTTTATTTTGTTTCGCTCTTGATAGGTACGAGGGCAGTCTTGACAAAAATACATCAGAAATTTTGTGCCATTTTATGCCATGGTACCATTTTCCGGAGAACAAAAAATTACGTTCTAATTGCAGTAAACTTAATGTGAATATCTGAAAACTATTCAAAGATAAAAGGATAAAAAAAAAGAAAAATCTATCAATCGCTGACCGGGCTACCCGGCTTAATTTGATGTCCTTAATTTTTTCGAAACATCAAAAATTGTACATGCAAGAGCGCTTCATGTTTCACGTGCTCATGCCTCGAAGAAACGCAGTGCTTCCTGTCTACAATTAAGTAAACATGGCCTTACAGCATACATCTAAATAAAACAACGCAGATTTTTGTGATTTGCATCAAGGTCAGGGTTCTGAGAGACCAAAAGGCTGATCTGTAATGAAGGAACTCTTTCGTCCACCACTCCTCCGTCATTTCAGTCAGGGCTCCAAAAGTCAACGTCGAAGTCGTGCAAAATATACTATTAAAAGCTAATTACTAGCATCTTTTTCCTTAGTAGTGGTCCGGCCCACAGGGCATTCAAAAATCCCACTTAAGGTGGTGAGCTCGCAGGCCCTAAAAACGTGTTGACTCTCGCCAGCCATGCTGGTATTCTGATGACTCCCTGCTGGGAAGCTACGAATTGATCAAAATCGATGTTTCGTTAATCAAAAACGATCAAAAATTTACTGAAGAGTATCAGTAAATAAAGTATCAGTCTATAAGCGGAGTCAAATTAAAAAGGGGTGCATCAGAAAACGGTACAAAAACTAACGCCAAAGACTGGCAAAGGAAAAGGCATTGCAAGGCGCTGAAAAGCTCCGTTCCGCTGTACTTCCCTAAGCCTTAGGGGTTCTTCACGCTGTTATGACTGAGAAGTGTAAAGTCAGATTGACTAATTTCGTGAGGAAATGCAACTGTTTCTTTATAGGAATTGTTCAAAATTACAAATCCACAATACAATACGAATTGACTCTGTCGAATTTATCCTGTAACGTTCCAATAGGAAATTTAGCTAACTCGCAGCTTACGGTATCGAGAAATCCTCGCTCAAATTATTCTACCCTGTTTTGCCCTGTCCTGCATTTTCTGCGCAAGGCAACGCTCACTAGCTGAAAATGCTAAATGGAGGAAATTATTAAAAAAACAATCCCTTGAGAAAGAAGAGCAGAAAACAACGACGGGAAAACTTGGCAAAGCTGTTGAAGCTTTATGAAAATTCTGCAAGTCTTTGTAAAAATACACAATCCTAGCAATAGCATGGAACGAACTCACCGAATAAACCAGGCAAAAACATCTAGCAAACTTGGAGGAAGACATTCACGAAACCATGATGAATCTTTGTTGATCAATGTAAAGACTTCATACTGAAAATTGCTGAATTGTCAAGGAAAGGATTGAGCTTGACGATGCCTCATGTGTCCAAGAGCAGGAATGACTGAATGACTGAAGGCACGTCGTAGCCCACCCAATATCATTATCATAAAACGGAAGGGCTGCGACACGTCAATCATTATGACAGCTAACTGACAGTAGGGAATCCGAGGGGGACTCCATCAAAGTTTGGGTCCCCAAATAAAAACATGTTCCCTCCTGGAGTATTAACCCCACTTAAACCTTCTTGTCTAACTGGTATTAAAAATTTGCCTATTTGACGTCATAATTGGCAATTTCATTCATTTTTCTGCCAATTCCAACGTTCCTCCAGGTAGAAAAGGGAAATAAATGTAACATATGTTACCATTTTCTGATATGAGTAATTATATAAGTAAAATACATCATCCCGAGCGTACATCTGTCGGGATAGCCCTATATCTGTTATAGTTATGCGAAGAAACACAGTAGAGTGAAATGAAAAAAATGTGACGTCATAAGGTAGTTTTAGACATTTATGTGTTTCAGTGTATCTCTTCAGATGTTCCGAAAAACATTTCATTTATGTGTAAGTGCTTTTAAATGAATATTATTTTAAAACTGGAAAAGGGTATGCAAATATTTGTTGTGTTAAAAAAATGAGAATACTTTCTCCAATGTCTAGAGGCATTGTTTCGGAAATTGTGCATTTCCTGCAACAATTACATATATTCACTATGATATAAAGCTTTTCTTGACTAAGAAATTGTTTTTCATTAATGAAACGAGATAGAGGCTATGAAACGGCGGTTAATTTAAAATTTAAAAAGTCACTATTTCGTTAGAGAAGTCAATTGTTGAGTTAAAGCGAATAGATCATGGCTAATGTACAGAATCCATCTAATCTTCATACAGATAAAGTAATGAAAGTGTATCTAATAACGTACAGTCAAGCAGACACTGAAGTTTTTAACCGGCAATCATTCACTTATGCTGTTGTGAAGGCTTTTGAAGATGTCACGACTACTAGAGTTATCCAATGGGCTTGCTCACTGGAAAACCACGAGGAAGATGGCATGCATTTCCATATGTGTGTGCTTCTCAGTAAGCTGCAGAGGTGGAAGAAGGTAAAAATTCATTTCAATTATCAGCACAAGATTGTTCTCAATTTCTCTGGTCATTTGGGCTACCATACTGCGTACCATTATTGTATTAAAGAGGATGCTGACTTTGTCACTAGTGAAAATCATCCGGAACGTGTACCTGCCCCCAAAACAGGGAAAGCTACCAAGGCGAAGCATTGCAAAGCAACGAAGAAGAAGAAGCGATTATCGAACTTACAAGTTTCCAATGTCATAGTAAAAAATAACATCCATTCTCGTGTGCATCTTCTGGAATTTGCAAAAGCCCAGTCATCAAAGGGCGACACGTCTTTGTATGAGTTCATTCTGAATAAAGGAACCAAAAAATCCAATGAATTGTTGGAGGCTGTGTGGGAGATGGAGGGTGCGAAAGAGAAAATTGACAGGGCTTCTTTGTCACGATTGCAGATCCTCCAACAGCAGCTGCAACAGAAATGTGTTTGTGAGGGTGAATGGCTTATGCGCTCTGGAGATCCTCGAGAAGAATGGCATCGAGAAACCCGTTTTCTGTGATGCCATTGTCAAGTAGCTTGTGATGGGGGCGGGGCAAGGGGCGCAACATCTTCATCAGTGGCCCAGCAAATTGTGGCAAAACCTTTATATTAGACCCATTGAGAGTCGTTTTCAAGACCTTCTTGTCCCCTGCAACTTGCTCTTATGCTTGGCTTGGGGTAGAGGATAAAGAAGTTATCTTTTTTAATGACTTAAGATATTCACCCGTCATATTACCTTGGAGTGACATGCTGTTACTTCTGGAAGGCCATGCTGTCCATTTCGCTGCTCCAAAAACGTCTTATAGCAAAGACATACTTTTCGAGGCTGACACACCAATATTTGCAACATCGAAATTTCTGATAACGTTCATAAAGGGCTCTGTTCTCAATCATAGAGAGACAGAGATGATGAATGTTCGATGGCGTATGTTCGAATTTCGACATCAGATTGATTTGGATAATCAAAAGATTGTTCCCTCATGTGGCTTTTGTTTTGCTAAATTTCTTTTGCAATAGAACAATGCATTACGTCATCTTAAAACTGTAAGGCTTTTTGTAGTCCCCCACGGTAAACGATTTTCTACCAGCAAATAACTCTGTTTCTTTCAGACTGAGAATTGCCATTTCATATCAAACAACTGTACATATATCAGTTACACGTACTGAGCATGAAAAGCTGTGTTTGATGGCCGTGAATTTTTCTTAATTCACGAATGTTTGCCACAAACAGCACCAAAGCAGTAAAATAGTATGACTAACAAATTCAATTTAAAAAAAAGACTGAGCTAGCCTTCGGTGATTGTTTCTGCAACAGTCCATACATTTATTTCTAAAAAATTGCTGTCAATGACATGTAGTACTCTCTACTACATCTATTTCCATTACTTTCTAAGGAGCAAGTGAAGCTTTTTTGCATTTTGTTGACAAATAATGTTGAACTTGAAACCGTTTACCGTCAGGATTCGTATCGCAATTCGCATTCAGCAGCTTCGTTCAACTGTATTCCATTATTTTTATTGTCTTAGAGTATATGCATTGCTAGGTATTATTGAAATTCCATAATGATTAACTTATGGTTCATTGTCCTTTGAAGTAAACAGCACACTGACATTAGTTATCCTTCATCAATGCTTCATTGAAGATCTGTTTGAAAATGAATTCTTAATGAAAGCATTAGAAGCAGAAAAATCGTTCATGTCATCGCATCACATGACTAGGTTATGGAGAATCATACATATTGTATATATTTCATTCACTTTTTATCTATTAATTTATACTTTGATTTATACATAATCACGAAAGGGTTATAGTTATAGTTACAGTTTGATATAAAAAAATTGAATCTAAGCTGGCAACCAGGTATTAAAATGTAAAATTTATCATGGCATTGTTCTGTTATTATAAGTACTTAGTATTTTGTACGGTAACCTTTGTTTGTACTAATAAGTTGCAGTCGTTTTGGCATTGTCTCTTTGGTTTTATCAATGACCGACACATCGAAGTTATGCATATGATTAAATACACGGTGTCTAAAATCTTCGAATGTCTCTTCTCTATCTTCTTAAGTAATGCCTCCTTTCTTAGCTCTGTTCTAATGTTGTTGAAAACATTCTCTATTGGGTTTATGTCCGGTGACCATGGTGGGATTTGAAAGAAATCCATGTTGCATTCTTCAATGGCATTTAACGTGGCATTGCTGGTCTGGGACGGGTCATTGTCCATCACGAAAGTCAGTTTTGTCTTCCCTTTCAGCTGGGCAATTTCCATAACTTTCTTAGCCAGTGTTTGTTGAATGAATTTTGCGAAAAATTCCGTGTTCATGTGTTTATACTACTCTACCAATACAACTCCAGGGCTGTGCGAGATTGCCGCCAAAATAAATAAATGTTTTCCTCCCGGCAGATCTTTGCGCCCTTTAGTGATGAATGTCAATCCTTCGTTCTTCTGCCGCAAAACTCTTCCCCTAGGTGTTAAGGCTTCTTTGTACGGATTCGTCTTAAATATGAATGACATGCCATCTAAATACAAGAGGACATCATCCATCCAAAATGACACATTGTATGTCTTCAGAGATTGTTTTGCGAACTGTTGCCTCTTTTTTCTGTCCTCTTTTGAAAGCATACCCTTTCTCCTCTTTTTTCTGTCCTCTTTTGAAAGCATACCCTTTCTCCTTGCGGTTAGTCTATAATCGTTCAATGCTCGTACCAATGTTATGTAACTCACATGGTTGATCTGCGCCTCTTTTGCTACTTCCAGCACAGTTACATTTGGATTCAAGTCTCGCATACTGCGAAATGTTCTAAGAAATCTAGATCGATCACTCTCGGTGAATGAACGCGGCCGACCCGTCTTCTTTCTAGGCTCCTTTGTTTCATTGATATCCTTGTTACATATACGTAGCACACTTGATATCAACACTTTGCATAATTTGCTAATTTTCCTGAACGACAGTTTGCCGCTCGTTCTCAGATAACATATGTAAGCTCTTTTCTTAGCATTTATTTTCCCTTTGAAAACCATGACTGCTTATCATCGTTTACTTCTTGTTGACTAAAGTACTGCAACTCCAGCTTATCATTATACGTCAAAATAGTAGCACGTTACATGCAAGACAAATTATTCCTTATATGGATACTGGTGAAAGAATTAAGGCGCTTGTTCTTACAACGGATGTCAGTAGCCTCTTGGATGTCAGTATCTTCTTTTCATGTTGCGTACTCGTTCTCAATTCCAGCTGTATTTGTTATGTTTTAAGTAAGTTGAAACGCCGGTATTTGTGCAATATGTTGAAAAGACACGCTAGAATACTGCATGAGATTGCAATACGTTCAGCAACATCAAGTTCACTGTTTTATCTAGCTTTTAAGACAAGAAAAGCAGAGAGAACTATATAAATAGTACCATTGGCTAATTATGGCGTTATGGAGAAGCTAACCCCCGTCTTTTGTAATTAAATAGTTACACTTGATTGGTTTTTGGGACATGTGCTTTGGGAGGAGTAGTTTTTTGGAGTTTTTGGAAAAAGGATTCGAGTTGTTTTAATGTTTTTAACTGAGATTTATTGCTGAGGTTATTTAGAGAAAATAGAAAAACAACTTCTCTTTGTTTATTTGGTTCTTACTTCATGACATAATTTTGGCGACCCTGCCAGGACTAGAACTGCTTGCTGTCAGTCTTGCAACGAAGGTAAATTTCGATTGTAAATAGGCCTAAAGATGCTGAACGCAGATGGAGGACAACAACAAGCGGACACTGGTCCTCAAGGAGCTGTGGCTGCTCAAGAAGACAGGAATAAAAGTTTACCCTTCAGAAAACCTGAAAAGTATAAACTTGGTGATGATTTTCCATTATTTATTCGTAAGATGGACTTATTTTTTGCTGCACTCAAGGTTAAAAACAACGTGCAAAAGCGTGTCTCGATTTTGTTAAACCTGTTCGAGGACAGTTTCCGCATAGCCAAATCAGTTGAAATTGCTGGAGATTCTGATGATCACTACAAGGAATATATTAAAAAACTGGTTACGTTATTCGAGAGGAATCAAAATCCTGTTGAACGAAGGTTTAATTTCACGAAAAGAGTACAACTGCCTGGAGAAACCGTCGATAATTTTGCTTTAGCCTTACGAGAACTGGCTTCGAAATGTTCTTTCAATACGGATGAGGTCAATGGCCGTTTAAATGATCAATTTGTGGCCGGAGTTTCGGATAGAACTCTGCAATGCAAGCTGTTGCAAGAGCCTACAGACTCACTTGAGGGATCACTAGTAGTTGCAAGGAGGTTTGAGGCTGCAAGATCTGCACAAGTTACAATTTCTGAAGAAAGAGACAGGTCAGGACCTAAGCTGGAATTAGAGTAATTTCAGGTAACACTCAGTGTTTTGAATGTCATGGATTTGGACATTTGGCCAAAAATTGTCCTTTTTTGTCGGGAAGAAACCCTGTTGGTCAACAGAGATATACAAGTACATATACTTGTCATATTTGTGGTCGCAAGGGACATGTTGCAAGGTTTTGTAGATTTGCCAATGAAGCCAGAAACCAGGAGAAACCAGCAGAACAGAAAACAGCCCCTGCTGATGTGAACAAGAGACAAAAACTGTGCTTTGTCTGTGACCAGCCTGGTCATGTTGCAAAAGATTGCCCTGTCAAAAAGAGATTGATAGCTGAAAGGGCTGCCAAACAGTCTTCTAAGCCACCTGGTCCAAGTAGAGAGACTACCTTGTCAACAATATCACCAGCGAATAGTAAAGAGGCACTTATTATTGAAGCGAAAATGGCAGGAAAAATTACACAGTGCCTTATAGACACAGGAAGTCCTATAAATTTGATCAGTCAGCAACTATTCGCTGAGCTTTGGGATGCAAAGAAAATAGAGCCTAGCGACTTGGTGGCACATGCGGCCAATGGGCAACCCTTGGGTATTATAGGCAAAGTTTGTTTGGACATAAGCCTGAATGATAAAACTTCAAACCTGCCATTTTATCTTGTTGATGGAATTCAACCAGGAATTTTACTGGGTCTGACTTGGTTGATTGAAAATGAAGTACTTTTGGATTTAAAAGAGAAAAAACTGCTTTTTGCTGATGGTACATTAATTCCTATTTTGTGTAAATATTTTCAAGATACTGACTGTTTACCTGTTACTCTGGAAGATGATATTGTTGTACCGGCTTTCCATGAGGTAATAGCACCAGGAACTGTGCAAGGAAATTTTCATACAGATGGTATTTTGGAACCAAATGGGGTATGTGCTGACAAGGGCATTTTGATTGCTAGAATTTTGGTTTGTGGGACAACAAATTATGTTCCTGTACAGTTGGTTAACCCAGGTAAAGAAAGTGTTACTTTACACAAAGGCACCAAGATTGGATCCTTAGAGCATATTGAAACTGAGAAAACAGAATGCCCAATCAATGATGGTGAGCAACAGGCACAAAATTTGCTCACAAAACTGGAAGATGTCCAGCTTTCATCTAAGTTGTGTCAAACGGAAAAAGACAGTGTAAAGAAGCTGCTTCTTGATTTTCAGGACATATTTTCCAGTGGATCTGCAGATATTGGACGCACCAATGTGGTGAAACACAGCATTAACACTGGGGATTCTCAGCCAGTGAAACAGCCACCACGCCGTCTGCCGTTTACTTTAAAAGCAGTTGTTGATAAACAAGTTACAGAATTGCAGGAAAAAGGGCTTGTGACAGAAACTGACTCACCATGGTCAAGCCCTGTAGTTTTGGTGAAGAAGAAGTCAGGTGAATGGCGTTTCTGTGTGGATTACCGCAGACTGAATGATTGTACAATCAAAGATGCTTTTCCTCTTCCTCGTATAGATGACATCATGGACAGTCTTGCTGGACAGAAGTATTTTAGCTCATTGGATCTAACGTCAGGATACTGGCAAGTTGAGATGGATAGAGACAGTCGTGATAAAACAGCTTTCAGTGTTCCAGGAGGGCATTACTCATGGAATGTTATGCCTTTTGGTCTATGCAATGCTGTGGCCACATTTCAGAGACTTATGTCCAGGGTTCTGGCTGGACAGATTGGAAAACGAGTTTTTGCATACTTAGATGATGTATTGGTTACCGGCACTGATTTGGAAGATCATCTTTCTCTGCTTCGTTACGTCTTTGATGCATTCAGAAAGGCTAACTTGAAACTGAATTTCAGGAAATGTTCCTTTGTACAAGATTCAGTTGAATATCTTGGTTTTGTCATTGATGGCTGTGGCATTAAACCTAATGCGAAAAAGGTAGAAGCAATCTTGGCATATGAACAGCCTACCAATGTAGAAGAACTCAGAAGATTCATGGGATTGGTGAGTTATTATAGACAATTTATTTCTGGTGCGAGTGACATCATGTTTCCCTTGAATAAGTTGTTACAAAAAGGAGTACAATGGAAATGGAATGAAGCCTGTAATCAAGCATTCAAAGCCCTTAAACAGCAGCTGGCAGAAGCACCTTTACTACACTATCCTGATTTTACCAAACAATTTGTCGTTTATTGTGATGCCAGTGGTCAAGGTGTTGGTGTAGTGTTGGCACAAGAGGATCAGGAAGGTATAGAAAAAGTAATTGCCTATGCATCGAAAGCTTTTACGAAGAGTGAGCTAAATTGGACTGTGACTGAAAAAGAAATGTTTGCATTGGTATGGGGGCTCACCCACTTTCACGCTTATTTGTATGGAAACAAGGTTGTTGTCTACTCTGATCATCGCGCACTTCAGTGGCTTCGGAAGATGAAAAACCCATCCGGGAAATTGGCAAGATGGATTTTAAGACTGGAAGAATATAACTTTGAAGTGATTCACAAACCAGGTAGACTTATACCACATGCCGATGCTCTTTCAAGGAAGCCGTTAGTGAATGCTGTTTTTGTAAGTGGATTTTGGTCTAAAGATGAATTCGCTGTGGCCCAGAGAGAAGATCCTGATCTAGATATTGTGAGAACATGGGTCAATACTGGCCAAAAGCCAGTTAAATTGTCTGCAGAATCTAGTTCAACCATGAAGACTTTGTACAGCATTTTTGACAAATTGTTATTGGAGGATGGTTTATTGTGCAGAGAGTGGATCAGTACTCAGGGGGAGGAGGTTAGACAAGTAGTTGTTCCTGAGATTTTACGGCTAGAAGTGCTGAAGAAAATTCATGAATCTGTTGGCCATATGGGTATCAAGAAAACGTTTGCTGCTGTGCAAGAGAGATTTTACTGGCCGAGGTTCTTCAGAGACACAGAAACGTTTGTCAACAGATGTGAAATATGTCTCCAGAATAAAGTAGTACCAAGACCACGGTGGCCACTCAAGCCAATTCAGGTCACCCCGATTCCATTTTATATGATTGGTATGGACGTTGTTGGTCCTTTGAAAGTTACCTCGCGTAATAACACATACATTTTAACGGTGATAGACTATTTTACTAAGTTTGGTGAAGCAGTAGCAATGGCAGACCAAAGAAGTGAAACAATCTGCAGAGTTTTAGAGGAGATTTTCTCAAGGCACGGGATGCCCTCAATACTTCTTACTGATCAAGGCAGTAATATGGAGTCACATGTAGTTGAAGCTGTTTGTAAAATGTTCGGCCTTGAGAAAAGGCACACAACAGCTTATCATCCACAATGTGATGGACTTGTTGAGAAATTTAATGGAACGATCAAAACTCTTTTAAGATTACGCATGGATCGAGACAGAAAAAGTGAATGGGATGAGCATTTGAATTTTGCTTTACTGACATCAAGGGTTACGAAGAATGAGTCGACAGGACTGTCACCTTTTCAGCTATTGTATGGCACACCTCCGCGTCTACCAACGGATTTACAAGCTGACCAAAACACAATATACTGGTCACCAGCGCAGGAACACCAGTACCTGAATAATCTACGTAACAGAACCGACATTCTGCGTAAGAAAGCCATGGAAAATATCAAAGTAGCACAGACTACTCAGAAGCAAAATTATGATACGAGATACAGAGCCAGAAGAGCTCAACCTTTGAGAACCGGAGACTTTGTTCTATTGAAAAACAACCGCGCACGGGGCTTTGATTTAAAGTATACTGGACCGTTTCAAATTATCCAGGTCATTGGAGGAGATTACAAAATCCGTTGTCAGAGAACCAGAAAAGAAAAGGTTGTACATTATGATCGTTTAAAGTATTTTATCCCGGGAATTGAACAAGAAGAAGATGAGAATATAAGTGAATCGGGTTCAGACGACGAAGAGTCTGAAGAAGATGTGTATAATTTCGTGTACAGATCTCAAGATCGCTTACAAGAGCCAGAAGTTGTTAACTTACGACGAAGCAACAGAAATAGAAGAGCACCAGACTTTTACGGAGAACCCGTAACGAGTGACTTAGTTTGATTTCACGCAAGGACGCTTTTGCATGTATATAGTTATTTCAAATTTTGTCTTCTGTAAATATGTTATCATTTAACCCGCTGTTGTAGTTGATTGTAGTTGATTTTGTTAGGTAAAAGGACTGTTTTAGGGAGGGGGAATGTGGAGAAGCTAACCCCCGTCTTTTGTAATTAAATAGTTACACTTGATTGGTTTTTTGGACATGTTCTTTGGGAGGAGTAGTTTTTTGGAGTTTTTGGAAAAAGGATTCGAGTTGTTTTAACGTTTTTAACTGAGATTTATTGCTGAGGTTATTTAGAGAAAATAGAAAAACAACTTCTCTTCGTTTATTTGGTTCTTACTTCATGACAGCGTCATCCATACCACCTACAGTCTCAAAAATGTTACCAGTGAATTCAGCACTCCCGAAAACTTCAGACTAGCGTCAATCAATTTGCACAGATCACGTAATGTAAAAGAAAGTGAAAAGACAATGGCTGCCAAAAGTGTTGGAACGCCTGCGCTGAAATCGAATTTGCCTGTCTGCTAACACATCACCTCCCCCCTCCTCCCCCTCGAACAATGTTGTGTATGGTTATAATATCCTTTCAATTCCAGCTGCGCACGACTGCTAACAGAATATTCAATAGTTTCAACATTGTTTGAGGGGGGGGGGGAGGTTTTTCTCTTCAATATGCCAAGTTGAAGAAAAAAATCAGTGATTAGTACAATAAATCTAAGGCTTTCCAACTTCATTTGGCAGTCATTGTGTCCTTGCAAGCTGAGCTTCAGGCCATCACCACCACACAACAAGTTTTTAACTCTCCATCTTTTTCGGGGCAGTACCAGGGGGAGGTGGAAGCGAAGTTGCGCATGCGTTCTCATTCTGATTCGAAACGAGGCAAACAGTGTCAGTTGATCAATGTATGGCTGCCAGACGGCCACAAACAGTGTATTTTGGAAAACACAATCTTCAATAATCGCCCATGTTTCTGGACAAAAAGTGAATTTTATTAAGGAAAAGCAAAAATTTGAACAACCAAATCGATTTTTCATGCATATTTGTGTGAATGGATTTTTTCAGAGACGAAAGACAACTGTCAAGCTCTCAAGCCAGTTCAACACCTAGGACAGCAAGCCTGCCAGAATCCTTACTAAAAATACGTACCAGTAGACTAATTATACCAAGCTGAGAATGAAAATAAAGTTTTTGGCACCAAGGTTTTTAGTTTGGTTGGCAGAAGGCCAACTATCAACTCAGATTAATACTTACCATGAGGGATACTTACAAGATAATATTGATGAATATCTTCAATGTTTTCAGGAAGTGGGCGTCAGTGCATCGGCCCTTAAACTGCCTGAATTCCAACCTACCGCTATACATCGGTGATTGGATGGGAAATACAATTTCCGGCCAATGCACCAGTCACCACGGAGAAAGAGCCGCGGGAATAGGGAAGATATGAGGCAGAGAGTAGTAGGGCAGGAAGATAATGCAGAGAAATCCAAAAATAAGTCCAACGGGCCTAGTAATGTAGAAGGCAAAGGCTACATAACCGGGCGGGTGGGAGGGAAATTGCTGAATTGTCAAGGAAAGGATTGAGCTTGACGATGCCTCATGTGTCCAAGAGCAGGAATGACTGAATGACTGAAGGCACGTCGTAGCCCACCCAATATGATTATCATAAAACGGAAGGACTGCGATACGTCAATCACTATGAGAGCTAACTGACAGTAGGGAATCCGAGGGGGACTCCATCAAAGTTTGGGTCCCCAAATAAAAACATGTTCCCTCCTGGAGTATTAACCCCACTTAAACCTTCTTGTCTAACTGGTATTTAATACTTACCATGAGGGATACTTACAAGATAATATTGATGAATATCTTCAATGTTTTCAGGAAGTGGGCGTCAGTGCATCGGCCCTTAAACTGCCTGAATTCCAACCTACCGCTATACATCGGTGATTGGATGGGAAATACAATTTCCGGCCAGAGGACACGAAGTGTACCCACCACAATCACCGAGAACCCTAACCTATCTACCTATCTAGAGGCTACCTAAATACAAGAATGTCCGATTATCCCCAGTGGACGTGGACAAAACAAGGAATTGAAGGAAGTCAACGAAGTAAAGTAAAGTAAAGCAAAGCTGAAAAAGAAGACAGAGAATTAAATAAAGCTATAGAAAAGCAAGCAGAAATACCAGCAACCCACGTGCTGATATTGAAATACATAAGCCACCTTCGGGCTTGATATAGCCACCATTGGGCTAAAACACACAAAGGCCACCTCGAGCTTAACAAGCTCACCTCGGCCATGAAAAGCCACCATGGGCAAAATTATAGCCACCTCTGGGCTAAAGCGCACAGAGCCTCTCGAGCTAATTAAGCTCATGAAGCTATGAAAAACTTACCCATCACGGGTATCTTAGAGCCACCTTTGGGCTAAAACAAACGGACCCTTCTCGAGCTAATTAAGCTCACAAAGCCATGAAAAAACTTACCCATCACGGGCATTTTAGAGCCACCTTTGGGCTAAAAAACAAACGGACCCTTTTCGAGCCAAAGAAGCTCATGAAGGCATGAAAAAAAAACTTCTCTATCACGGGCATTTTACAGCCACCCTTGGGCTAAAAACAAACGGGGGCTTCTCGAGCTAATTAAGCTCACAAAGCCATGAAAAAACTTACCCATCACGGGCATTTTAGAGCCACCTTTGGGCTAAAAAACAAACGGACCCTTTTCGAGCCAAAGAAGCTCATGAAGGCATGAAAAACTTCTCTATCACGGGCATTTTACAGCCACCCTTGGGCTAAAAACAAACGGGGGCTTCTCGAGCTTATCAAGCTCATGAAGCCATGCAAACTTACCTAACACGGGCATCTTAGAGCCACCCTTTGGTTGAAAACAAACAGGATCTTCTCGAGCGTATTACGCTCATAAAGCCATGGAAAAACTCACCCCTCACGGGCATCTAAGAGTCGTCCTTGGCTGAAACCAATCTGGGCCTTCTTGAGCTAAACAAGCTCATGAAAGACAAGCCACGATGGGCATATTCCAGCAGCCCTTGGGCTGAGAATACATGGGGTCCCCTCGAGCTAAACGAGCTCCTCTGACCCTGAAAAGGTAATGGTACTGGGCGTCTTAAGAGCCCCATCTGGGCTGAAAATAACCAGGGCCCTTGAGCGGAACAAGTTCATCTGGTCCTGAAAAATTAGCCGTTATGGCGTCTTAAGAGCCCCATTTGGACTGAAACACCCCAAGTCCCTTGAGCTGACCAGGGTCCTCTGGTATTGAAGAGTGAGACGCATTGTTGCCCTTGAGCTGACTAAAACCAAGGTCCCCTTGCGGTAACAAGCTCGTCTTTAAAACGAAGTAAACTAAATTAGGGCCTGGTCTCCATTTCGGAACCTAATGTCAATTAGTGTTTTTTCATCATTTTCTCCGAGCAAAATTGTTTCTTTGTTTGTTTGTTTGTTTGTTTTGTTTTGTTTTTTTTTTTTTTTACACATTTATTTGAGAAAATAGGGCATTCTGCAAGTGTTCAATGTTTTTATCTTAGGTTCCACATCTTCTGCACCGAGAGCAATATCGTTTGCTTTGTAATTTGCTTAAAAATTAGCCTTCATGGACATCTAAAAGTGCCATCCTTTAGTTTGATTGATGTGAAATTGTACGACGGGACTCTTGATATGCCATCTTCCATGAGGAGCTTCCATCACTTCACAAACGGCACCTAGGGTCTTTAGCTTCATCACCATATTACGTCCATGTGGGTCCTCTAGCCTATTCAGGATTTTTGCTTTCTTGTTATTGAAATGAGGATTACCTTACCCCAAAGACTGTGGCTAAAAATCGGGCACAACTGCCATTTCTTCGCTGAGTTGTGGTGAAAAAACCAATACTAGACTCTGGCAAAGCCAAAGTTTAGGAAATTTGTCATACACCCAATGCAAACCTCACTAGGGCTGAGATGGAGAGGGGCTACAAAAACCTCCTAGCAATCGAGCGGGGAAAATTGAATTCCTGCTCAAATTTATGTGGCAAGCTATAACAGCATCCCTGAAAGCTCCGCACAAAGAAAAACACTTATCCCGATACAGGGAGTTTAAAACCCAAACTTTTAAGTAAATCTTTTCAGGAAGATATCTTTGTATGTCACCACTTCCCGATTTTACGCCAAGATTCCTTGCATCTTGCATCTTGCATTTAGTAGAATTGCACAAGCGCTTCGCAATAACCCGCAAGAATATTCCCTATATGTTAGGGCTACGAACATGGACCCCAAGTGCCCCACATGGAGATACACAATGGACTTCCCAGTCAGGTCACAAGATTTGACATCTGGGTGTATACCACAAGGACCACAAAAACTAAGGGGTTAATCCAAAAATGAGCCTTATAATTGTAAGTTATATAACCTTACATTAACACTTCATAACCGTCCACCAAAATGAATATTGCAGCCCACCAAAATGCAGTAAGTAGGAGCATGGTACCGTTGGGTTAAAAACTTGTGAGTCAGTCACGAAGATCTCACAAAGACCTCATACCAAATATCCAACTTGAAAAATCGTCTAACTAAAGGGAAAAAAGCCAAGGAAGAGCCTGCATCTTCCTCGAAAATAAGAAAACAACATTTTTTTTCTTGTTCATGCATTTTAAAACTTGACTTCCTACTCTCAAATTTCGGTTGTGCTGAATAATTAAGCCCTGCTTAACTTTCGGCAGCTGGGTACGCTGACTTGACGCTGGGAGATTAAAGCTACGAAGTTCGCTCACGAAAAATTGAAGGATAATACCCAATACGCCTTAGTCATAAGCATATCGGTAAACAGTAGCCTAAAAATGAACTGTGCTGTAACAAAGGAGATACACGTTTGTTTGTGTTTGTTGTTTTTATTTTTGTTTCGCTCTTGATAGGTACGAGGGCAGTCTTGACAAAAATACATCGGAAATTTTGTGCCATTTTATGCCATGGTACCATTTTCCGGAGAACAAAAAATTACGTTCTAATTGCAGTAAACTTAATGTGAATATCTGAAAACTATTCAAAGATAAAAGGATAAAAAAAAAAAGAAAAATCTATCAATCGCTGACCGGGCTACCCGGCTTAATTTGATGTCCTTAATTTTTTCGAAACATCAAAAATTGTACATGCAAGAGCGCTTCATGTTTCACGTGCTCATGCCTCGAAGAAACGCAGTGCTTCCTGTCTACAATTAAGTAAACATGGCCTTACAGCATACATCTAAATAAAACAACGCAGATTTTTGTGATTTGCATCAAGGTCAGGGTTCTGAGAGACCAAAAGGCTGATCTGTAATGAAGGAACTCTTTCGTCCACCACTCCTCCGTCATTTCAGTCAGGGCTCCAAAAGTCAACGTCGAAGTCGTGCAAAATATACTATTAAAAGCTAATTACTAGCATCTTTTTCCTTAGTAGTGGTCCGGCCCACAGGGCATTCAAAAATCCCACTTAAGGTGGTGAGCTCGCAGGCCCTAAAACGTGTTGACTCTCGCCAGCCATGCTGGTATTCTGATGACTCCCTGCTGGGAAGCTACGAATTGATCAAAATCGATGTTTCGTTAATCAAAAACGATCAAAAATTTACTGAAGAGTATCAGTAAATAAAGTATCAGTCTATAAGCGGAGTCAAATTAAAAAGGGGTGCATCAGAAAACGGTACAAAAACTAACGCCAAAGACTGGCAAAGGAAAAGGCATTGCAAGGCGCTGAAAAGCTCCGTTCCGCTGTACTTCCCTAAGCCTTAGGGGTTCTTCACGCTGTTATGACTGAGAAGTGTAAAGTCAGATTGACTAATTTCGTGAGGAAATGCAACTGTTTCTTTATAGGAATTGTTCAAAATTACAAATCCACAATACAATACGAATTGACTCTGTCGAATTTATCCTGTAACGTTCCAATAGGAAATTTAGCTAACTCGCAGCTTACGGTATCGAGAAATCCTCGCTCAAATTATTCTACCCCGTTTTGCCCTGTCCTGCATTTTCTGCGCAAGGCAACGCTCACTAGCTGAAAATGCTAAATGGAGGAAATTATTAAAAAAACAATCCCTTGAGAAAGAAGAGCAGAAAACAACGACGGGAAAACTTGGCAAAGCTGTTGAAGCTTTATGAAAATTCTGCAAGTCTTTGTAAAAATACACAATCCTAGCAATAGCATGGAACGAACTCACCGAATAAACCAGGCAAAAACATCTAGCAAACTTGGAGGAAGACATTCACGAAACCATGATGAATCTTTGTTGATCAATGTAAAGACTTCATACTGAAAATTGCTGAATTGTCAAGGAAAGGATTGAGCTTGACGATGCCTCATGTGTCCAAGAGCAGGAATGACTGAATGACTGAAGGCACGTCGTAGCCCACCCAATATCATTATCATAAAACGGAAGGGCTGCGACACGTCAATCATTATGACAGCTAACTGACAGTAGGAATCCGAGGGGACTCCATCAAAGTTTGGGTCCCCAAATAAAAACATGTTCCCTCCTGGAGTATTAACCCCACTTAAACCTTCTTGTCTAACTGGTATTAAATCCACAATGTGATGGAGTTGTTGAGAAATTTAATGGAACGATCAAAACTCTTTTAAGATTACGCATGGATCGAGACAGAAAAAGTGAATGGGATGAGCATTTGAATTTTGCTTTACTGACATCAAGGGTTACGAAGAATGAGTCGACAGGACTGTCACCTTTTCAGCTATTGTATGGCACACCTCCGCGTCTACCAACGGATTTACAAGCTGACCAAAACACAATATACTGGTCACCAGCGCAGGAACACCAGTACCTGAATAATCTACGTAACAGAACCGACATTCTGCGTAAGAAAGCCATGGAAAATATCAAAGTAGCACAGACTACTCAGAAGCAAAATTATGATACGAGATACAGAGCCAGAAGAGCTCAACCTTTGAGAACCGGAGACTTTGTTCTATTGAAAACAACAAGCACGGGCTTTGATTTAAAGTATACTGGACCGTTTCAAATTATCCAGGTCATTGGAGGAGATTACAAAATCCGTTGTCAGAGAACCAGAAAAGAAAAGGTTGTACATTATGATCGTTTAAAGTATTTTATCCCGGGAATTGAACAAGAAGAAGATGAGAATATAAGTGAATCGGGTTCAGACGACGAAGAGTCTGAAGAAGATGTGTATAATTTCGTGTACAGATCTCAAGATCGCTTACAAGAGCCAGAAGTTGTTAACTTACGACGAAGCAACAGAAATAGAAGAGCACCAGACTTTTACGGAGAACCCGTAACGAGTGACTTAGTTTGATTTCACGCAAGGACGCTTTTGCATGTATATAGTTATTTCAAATTTTGTCTTCTGTAAATATGTTATCATTTAACCCGCTGTTGTAGTTGATTGTAGTTGATTTTGTTAGGTAAAAGGACTGTTTTAGGGAGGGGGAATGTGGAGAAGCTAACCCCCGTCTTTTGTAATTAAATAGTTACACTTGATTGGTTTTTTGGACATGTTCTTTGGGAGGAGTAGTTTTTTGGAGTTTTTGGAAAAAGGATTCGAGTTGTTTTAACGTTTTTAACTGAGATTTATTGCTGAGGTTATTTAGAGAAAATAGAAAAACAACTTCTCTTCGTTTATTTGGTTCTTACTTCATGACAGCGTCATCCATACCACCTACAGTCTCAAAAATGTTACCAGTGAATTCAGCACTCCCGAAAACTTCAGACTAGCGTCAATCAATTTGCACAGATCACGTAATGTAAAAGAAAGTGAAAAGACAATGGCTGCCAAAAGTGTTGGAACGCCTGCGCTGAAATCGAATTTGCCTGTCTGCTAACACATCACCTCCCCCCTCCTCCCCCTCGAACAATGTTGTGTATGGTTATAATATCCTTTCAATTCCAGCTGCGCACGACTGCTAACAGAATATTCAATAGTTTCAACATTGTTTGAGGGGGGAGGTTTTTCTTCAATATGCCAAGTTGAAGAAAAAATCAGTGATTAGTACAATAAATCTAAGGCTTTCCAACTTCATTTGGCAGTCATTGTGTCCTTGCAAGCTGAGCTTCAGGCCATCACCACCACACAACAAGTTTTAACTCTCCATCTTTTCGGGGCAGTACCAGGGGGAGGTGGAAGCGAAGTTGCGCATGCGTTCTCATTCTGATTCGAAACGAGGCAAACAGTGTCAGTTGATCAATGTATGGCTGCCAGACGGCCACAAACAGTGTATTTTGGAAAACACAATCTTCAATAATCGCCCATGTTTCTGGACAAAAAGTGAATTTTATTAAGGAAAAGCAAAAATTTGAACAACCAAATCGATTTTTCATGCATATTTGTGTGAATGGATTTTTTCAGAGACGAAAGACAACTGTCAAGCTCTCAAGCCAGTTCAACACCTAGGACAGCAAGCCTGCCAGAATCCTTACTAAAAATACGTACCAGTAGACTAATTATACCAAGCTGAGAATGAAAATAAAGTTTTTGGCACCAAGGTTTTTTAGTTTGGTTGGCAGAAGGCCAACTATCAACTCAGAGTTAGCAACTTTAATTGATTTTGTTTGGTGGTAGTGGTACCAGTTGTCAAGACAGTTTGATGAAGCTTATATTATTTAATACAATACACCATGAAACATCATTGAATCAAATTATGTTGTATTGTGGCTGATTGAAGATCATATAAAGAAGATCAGATTTTCATTATACACATACAAATTTGAATACAATAAAATGCAATTTGTTCTGAGAATGTAACTTTGTAAACAAACATCATTATCATAAGTTGTTTACAACTTATGATTAATACTTACCATGAGGGATACTTACAAGATAATATTGATGAATATCTTCAATGTTTTCAGGAAGTGGGCGTCAGTGCATCGGCCCTTAAACTGCCTGAATTCCAACCTACCGCTATACATCGGTGATTGGATGGGAAATACTTTAATACTTACCATGAGGGATACTTACAAGATAATATTGATGAATATCTTAAATGTTTTCAGGAAGTGGGCGTTTGTGCATCGGCCCTTAAACTGCCTGAATTCCAACCTACCGCTATACATCGGTGATTGGATGGGAAATACAATTTCCGGCCAGAGGACACGAAGTGTACCAACCACAATCACCGAGAACCCTATCCTATTTACCTATCTAGAGGCTACCTGAATACAAAATGTCCGGTTATCCTCCAGTAGACGTGGACACAAACAATATTGAAATACATGAGCCACCATTGATATAGCCACCATTGATATAGCCACCATTGGGCTAAAACATGCAAAGGCCACCTCGAGCTTAACAAGCTCACCTCGGCCAAGAAAAGCCACCATGGGCAAATTATAGCCACCTCTGGGCTAAAGCGCACAGAGCCTCTCGAGCTAATTAAGCTCATGAAGCTATGAAAAACTTACCCATCACGGGCATCTTAGAGCCACCTTTGGGCTAAAACAAACGGACCCTTCTCTAGCTAATGAAGGTCATGAAGCCATGAAAAATCTTACCCATCACGGGCATTTTAGAGCCACCTTTGGGCTAAAAAACAAACGGACCATTCTCGAGCCAATTAAGCTCATGAAGCTATGAAAAACTTACCCATCACGGGCATCTTAGAGCCACCTTTGGGCTAAAACAAACGGACCCTTCTCTAGCTAATGAAGGTCATGAAGCCATGAAAAACTTACCCATCACGGGCATTTTAGAGCCACCTTTGGGCTTTGGTTGAAAACAAACACACTTTAATTGGAGCTTTGTAATAAATTCAACGTTTTTATTTTAATTTCTCATTAACTGAAGATGGATTGAGTAATCCGAAACATGTCTTGTTCGAAAATAAAAGTTGTCGTTTTTCTTAAGCTCATGAAGCTATGAAAAACTTACCCATCACGGGCATCTTAGAGCCACCTTTGGGCTAAAACAAACGGACCCTTCTCTAGCTAATGAAGGTCATGAAGCCATGAAAAACTTACCCATCACGGGCATTTTAGAGCCACCTTTGGGCTAAAAAACAAACGGACCCTTCTCGAGCCAATTAAGCTCATGAAGACATGAAAAAGTTTCTCTATCACGGGCAATTTACAGCCACCCTTGGGCTAAAATCAAACGGGGCCTTCTCAAGCTTATCAAGCTCATGAAGCCATGAAAAACTTACCCATCACGGGCATCTAAGAGCCACCCTTGGGCTGAAACCAATCTGGGCTTTCTTGAGCTAAACAAGCTCATGAAAGACAAGCCACGATGGGCATATTACAGCAGCCCTTGGGCTGAGAATACATGGGGTCCCCTCGAGCTAAACGAGCTCCTCTGACCCTGAAAAGGTAAACGGTACTGGGCGTCTTAAGAGCCCCATCTGGGCTGAAAATAACCAGGGCCCTTGAGCGAAACAAGTTCATCTGGTCCTGAAAAACATTAGCCGTTATGGCGTCTTAAGAGCCCCATTTGGACGGAAACACCCCACGTCCCTTGAGCTGACCAAGTTCCTCTGGTACTGAAGAGTGAGTCGCATGGTCGCCCTTGAGCTGACTAAAACCAAGGTCCCCTCGCGTTAACAAGCTCGTCTTTAAAACGAAGTAAACTAAATTAGGGCCTGGTCTCCATTTCGGAACCGACCAGTCACCTACATCACCTGTGGGTATCACCGGCCGGCATCCACTTGGGTACTACAGGAATTTCTGCACACTCCTCCTAATGTCAAATAACATTTTTTCATCATTTTCAAACAGCCATGCCTTTGTTGCAAGGGCAAACGTGCCCCTTAGCTGATAAACGCAGCTGCTGTTAGGCACCAAAATTGACCACAACCCATCTTGGGCAAAGCAAAGCCACCTCGAGACTGATCAATTACATGCAAGCCGCGCTAAACATTATTAAAACGTCCCAGCGTTGTTTCCCTGGAATGAATGTAGCCACCTGTCGGTGAGGAAATAACATATAACACACAAACAACGTTAGGGTTTGGCCAGCATGAATTCGGCTTGTCACAACCCAAAGTGCGGTGAGTAAATGAGCAGCCGCTGGGCTGGCTCCAAAGTACCTCTTAAGCTATGATTCCAAAAAACGGTACTAACCTATCCACCTGGGGTTTATGTATACCCTGCTCCAAGATTAGTCATACACTAATCGCAAGATTCCAAATTGAACATTGAAATGAGGATTACCTTACACCAATGACTGTGACTAAAATCGGGCACGACTGCCATTTCTTCGCTGAGTTATGTTGAAAAAACCAATACTAGACTCTGGCAAAGCCAAAGTTTAGAACATTTTGTCATACACCCCATGCAAACCTCACTAGGGCTGAGATGGAGAGGGGCTACAAAAACCTCCTACCAATCGAGCGGGGAAAGTTGAATTCCAGTTCAAATTTATGTGGCAAGCTATAGTAGCATTCCTAATAGCTCCGCTCAAAGAAAAACACTTATCTCGATACAGGGAGTTTAAACCCAAACTTTGAAGTAAATCTTTTCAGGAAAATATCTATGTATGTCACCACTTCCCGATTTTACGCCAGGATTCCTTGCATCTTGCATCGAATAGAATTGTACAAGCGCTTCGGCAATTACCCGCAAGAATATTCCCTATATGTTAGGGCTACGAACATGGATGGACCCCAAGTGCACCACATGGAGATACACAATGAACCTCCCAGTAAGGTCACAAGATTTGACATCTGGTTGTATACAACAAGGACCACAAAAACTAAGGGCTTAATTCAAAACTGAGCCTTACAATTGTAAGTTATATAACCTTAAATTAACACTTCATAACCGTCCAGCAAAATGAATATTGCAGCCCACCGAAATGCAGTAAGTAGGAGCATGGTACCGTAAGGTTAAAAACTTGTGAGTCAGTCACGAAGATCTCACAAAGACCTCATACCAAATATCCAAACTTGAAAAATGTCTAACTAAGACGAAACAAGCCAAGGACGAGCCTGCATAGTCCTCGAAAATAAGAAAACGACTCTCTTTTTTTCTTTCTTGTTCATGCAACATAAAACTTGACTTCCTACCCCCAAATTTCGATTTTGCTGAATAATTAAGCCCTGCTTAACTTTCAGCAGCTGGGTTCGCTGACTTGACGTTGCGAGATTAAAGCTACGAAGTTCGCTCACGAAAAAGTAATGCCCAATACGCTTTAGTCCTACTTGATAGCATATCGGTCAAGAGCAGCCTGAAAATGAACTGTGCTGTACCAACGGAGATGCGTTTGTTTGTGTGTTTTTTTTTGTGTTTCGCTCTTAATAGGTACGAGAGCGGTCTTACAAAAATACACCGATAATTTTGCGCCATTTTATGCCATGGTACCATTTTCCGGAGAACAAAATTACGTTTTAATTGCAGTAAACTTAATGTGAATATCTGAAAACTATTCAAAGATAATAAAAGAAGAAAAATCTATCAATCGCTGACCGGGCTACCCGGCTTATGTAATTTGATGTCCTTAATTTTTTCGAAACATCAAAAATTGTACATGCAAAAGCGCTTCGTGTTTCACGTGCTTATGCCTCGAAGAAACGCAGTGTTTCCTGTCTACAATTAAGTAAACATGGCCTTACATATAAATAAAACAACACAGATTTTTGTGATTTGCATCAAGGTCCGGGTTCCGAGAGACCAAAAGGCTGATCTGTAATGAAGGAACTCTTTCGTCCACCAGGGCTCCGTCATTTCAGTCAGGGCTCCAAAAGTCAATGTCGAAGTCGTGCCAAATATAGTGTTAAAAGCTAATTAATAGCATGTTTTGCCTTAGTTGTGGTCTGGCCCACAGGGCATTCAAAATTCCACTTCAGGTGTTGAGCTCGCAGGCCCTAAAAACGTGTTGACTCTCGCCAGCCATGCTGGTGTTCTGACAACTCCCTGCTGGGAAGCTTCGAATTGATCAAAATTGATGTTTCGTTAATCAAAACCGAACAAAAAATTTTCTGAAGAGTATCAGTAAGTAAAGTATCAGTCTATACGCGGAGTCAAATTAAAAAGGGGTGCATCAGAAAACGGTATAAAAACTAACGCCACAGACTGGCAAAGGAAAAAGGCATTGCAAGGAGCTGAAAAGCTCCGTTCCGCTGTTCTTCCCTAAGCCTTAGGGGTTCTTCACGCTGTTATGACTGAGAAGTGTAAAGTCAGTTTGACTAATTTCTTGAGGAAATGCAACTGTTTCTTTATAGGAATTGTTCAAAATTACAAATTCACAATAAAATACGACTTGACTCTGTCGAATTTATCCTGTAACGTTCCAATAGGGAATTTAGCTAACTCGCAGCTTACGATATCAAGAAATCCTAGCTCAATTCTACCCCGTTTTGCCCTGTCCTGCAGTGCGGCGCAAGGCAACGCTCACTAGCTGAAAATGCTAAATGGAGGAAATTATCAAAAACAATCCCTCGAGAAAAACAGAGCAGAAAACAACGACGGGAAAAACTTGGCAAAGCTGTTGAAGCTTTATGAAAATTCAGCAATACTTTGTAAAAATACACAATCCTAGCATGGAACGAACTCACCAAATACACCAGGCAAAAACATCTAGCAAAATTGGAGGAAGACATTCACGAAACCATGATGAATCTTTGTTGATCAATGTAAAGACTTCAATGCTGATCAATGTCAATTGCTGAATTGTCAAGGAAAGAATTGAGCTTGACAATGCCTCATGTGTCCAAGAGCAGGAATGACTGAATGACTGAAGGCACGTCGTAGCCCACCCAATATGATTATCATAAAAACGGAAGGACTGCGACACGTCAAACACTATGACAGCTAAATGACAGTACGGAATCCGAGGGGGACTCCATCAAAGTTTGGGTCCCCAACTAAAAACATGTTCCCTCCTGAAGTATTAACCCCACTTAAACTTTCTTGTCTAACTGGTATTTATTTCAAGGGTTGTCTTGAAAAACAGCGATAAACATAACTACTTTTTTGACCGTTGATTCAAAGTTTTTTCGTTTTTCAAAGCAAAATAGCTGAAACTTTTGTTCCACGTTATAATTTTTACTGAGAAAAGTAGTCTTCACAAAGAAAACAGATATTATTTGTGGACAACAATTTCAGGTGAGTGACTTTTGTTTAGGCCCAACAGAGGGTAATTTTTGTAAATTTGCAAATTATTCTCTATAAACCCAAGAATTTGCTTCAAAATTCATTTGCAATGTTTTAGGATAACCACAGTTTTGAAATATGTGAATGAAATTGTCCATAAAAATTTCTGAAGACTCCGTCAAGTGCAAAATTTATTTTCGCATCAAAACAACAACTTCAAAAGTTACTCACCTAAAATCTTTATCAATATTTCAACCCCTGAATTCTTCTCTAAGTGCACAATTGGAGCAAAAATTTAAATGGTAATTACAAGTTTAAACTATTTTGTCTCGAAAAACCACGAAACTTTGTAGCTAAAGTCACGATAGTGGTTCATACATCGCTGTTTTTCAAGACAACCCTTGAAATATTTTCCAGAAAATTTGGAAGGCACTGCTTCAAAGTTTTTCATTATTTTCCATCAAAAGCAACAAATAAATCATTTACTTTTCATTTTAATTGAAACTCAATGAAATTGTGAACATTTTCCCGCCTAAATCAAGTTGGGCGAAGCCCCTGAGCCATCATGGCTTTGTTATGTAAATTTTGTGTTCTTGGGCCTACGGCTACTGTTGGCCGCCATTTTAGGTCAAGCGTTGCAATACTTTTGTACCCTAAGTGTACTACCTGCAGGGAAGAAGAACCATGTTTAACTCTTCTGTAAAATATTACAGGCATAAATGAAAAGGACATGATTCAGTTCTACAAGTAGGACTGAGCTTCTCCAATGGCAAAATAACTAATTTTGCATTTAGTTTCCTTTTAGAATCCTTGGTGTTCAAAAGGTTTTTTTAAATAAGCATTCAAGCCACCATGTTTAATACCAAAACCACACAGCTGAGTACCAAAATACTTTAAAGGAAAGGCTCCTTTCATTCATTCAAGTTCAAGTTTATCATTTTAAAATTCAAAAATACTTACAAATTCCCTCCAACACAACAGCAACTATGAAATAATTTAACAACAACAACAAGAAATAACAGTATACAAAACTAAAATGCGAAAGTAATTTGAGATTAGAAGAGATTCATGTCATTTCATGTTTCTGTTGCATGTTTGCTATCTTTATCAAAGGCATAAGACTAAGATATGAGACTAACTATGATTTCTGGCATAACATTTTAGGCCTTTCCTATCTACAACAGAAATTCGTAGGATTTCCAGTGTTTTAGCAATTTAAGTTCATTTCATGGTGAATGAAATCTTTCAAAATCTTATTAATGAATTCAAAGCCGTAAAATATGATCGTTCAGAGGAAGAATGTTGTATATTGTCACTTCCATTCTCGACAAGTTTACCGAAAGCTCATATACTGCACTTTTGTAGTTTGGCATTTTGCATTTTTTAAAAAACTTGAAAAGCATTCCGCTTCTTAACTTCTTTTTTTATTTTTAGTTTTAGTTTTTTATTTTTTAAAAAATTTAAATGCCATATTATGTTGTGCAAGCAATTTGTATTTTATTCTTTATCTTAGCAAAAAAATGTATACTTAATAAATTCCTATTTGTATATTCGATTTGATTATATTTAAAATCATTTAAAATCCACTGTACACCTGGCACATGGCTCGAAAGCCCGGATGGGTTATTTCTATGTGTCAGTCAGCTTTAATAATTGATACAATTAACTATCTAATTAGAACTTTAATATTGCTATTCTTTTGTTTAAATTTTGTATCTCAGTTAATTATATTTCAGTATCATTGTAATTAAGCTGAGAATATACATAAATTGAATTGAATTAAATTGAATTGAATTATACTGCGCCCCTTGACTAAATCGGCGCTGCGTTAATGGCAGACCTGAAAAGTGGTCGTCATAAATGCAGCCAAATGCCAAATTGGAGAGGGGCTCTTCGGGGATTGATGAGACTTTTAAATATCCGAAGAACTTTTCTTTCAAGTTATGCATTCGATGTGCGAAAAGCCCCTAAGGAATTTCCAAAACAAGGGTACAAACTTGGGCCATTTTCTGCGAGATCTCATGGGCGCCATCTTCACGAAACCTTGCTCCCAAAAGGAACGAAGAATCACTCACTGGCTGCCTTTTTGCTACCTACTTCCGAACAGTACGATGAAATCCTGTCGTTAATAACCACAAATGGTGCAAAATAATAGTAAAATTGTAGAATAAACGAAGAAAAAAGCAAAACTTACTGATGATATTTTCGTGATCACCGCCCATCGTGGAGAAACTTTCATGCTTCAAAAATGCACTCACTGCGCATGCCACAACCGCTTCCACCCTCCCCTGGGCAGTACTGCTGGTTATGATCAAGAATAGCAACCATTTCTTCCATAAACATTTCGTTTTGTCCATGATTCCTAAAGGTACCTGTGGAATTATATTGATTACTATTGGTAAAAAGATAAAAAATAATAATGTTATATGCAATAAGTAGAATCTCATAATTCAACTTACAATGCTTTATTTTGTTTTCATCTGATCTTTGAATTTTATTGGTAAATGTGCTCTTGTACTGGATGACAATATTTTTCCTGGTAATACTTCATCTGCTTGCTAATGTAATCATTTTACAAGTTGAACCAGAGTCCATCTAGCCGATGAAAGTCTTCTTTTGAAAGTAGCCACAAAGTTGGATGAGCTGTGTTCAGGGTAAAGTTCTTTTTGTCACCTGGTAGATGTTGATTCTGTCTCTGATAGCAATTCCATAAACCATTTCGTATCTTGGGTTCTTGTTGTTTGCAGTTTTATGCCTTACATGGCATTGAAGATTAAGGCCAAAACTAATCTGAAAGCCAGGCTCCAAAGCTTTCTTTCTTTTTTCATCAATCTAGAAAGAATTCGAAATATTTATTATACCAAACAAACATCATAATCGTGACATGACTTTGCCCCGAGCCTTGAAACAATGGGATTTTGTCTACCAGGAAGATTTCTTTTCTTTTAGGGGGAGCAGCTTCAGACCTAGTTATAGATATTTGGTGACCTGTGCTCTTTCCTACATAGCAATGTGCGCTTTATTGGGCTGACGGCTACTACAACTGAATCTATTAAAACTGAAATTGTGAAAGTTTGCATCTAAAATCTCCTGTCACCATTTATGTTCCAATGGAAAAAACGAATATGTTCTACAAAGTTAGAAAACGCTATGCAGTTGACCTCTCATCCCTTGACTTCATCATGAAATTGTTAATATCTCAAAAAGAGCTGCCCCGAAGATAATTGTTTATTTCCCAAACGTCAAAACAGAAGCTTCATAAGAAAGCCAAATAAGAAAGAAACCACATTTCTCATTGCCCGATGATGAGAGACGGATCTCTCCCGAAACGTTGCCCAACTAAATATCAAAGGCTTGTCATGATAAGTGGTGACTATCATGTCAAATACAGAGAAGCCTTATTATTTAACAATTTTAACATTTCTTTAGGGGTTGTACAGTCTGCCAGGATTCCTGCCTGTTTGGAGAAACGTATGTTACCAATGTTTCATCACTCAACTGCTGATGCTAATAAGACATTTTTTTAATTAAATTCAAGAAGCCAGAGTCTGTCATTCGAGTAGTATTTGCAACTCTTATTTGAAATGGGGCTTGTCTTCCCTGATATTTCAATAGTTATAAATTTTTCGAGACCACGAAGTTTAGAGACCTTTGCCCAACAAAGTGGAAGGGGGGAGAAATATACCTTTCTCCCTTATTCTTTATCAAAATTCCATTGGAAAATTTGGTGCAACGAAAGATATGAAAAATCTTTCACTTTCAAGTATGAAATGCTGAAGGGAAATGCTTGCTTGCTATTTTAGGCTGGTGCTAGATGGAAATAAAGATTGCATTTTTAAATCTGAAGTTTATTCACCTAAAGGATACCATTGCTGTGACTTTTGCAAAAAAACTGCCTGTGCCGAAACCTTTTAATCATTCCATGGTGTGAAGCACTGTTATCTCAAGCCCTTGATGATGACAATGAAGGTGTGGAAATTTTGGATTCCTCGAACTGGTCTGTCAAAAGAATAGAACTTCTGAAAGAAAGTCTTGAGGAATGCCGCACAAAAGTGTTGGAACCAGGGTACAGTTCTAATACCATTGTGTCAGAGTGCTGGTCCACTCTAAGTGAACAGATACTACTATCTTGCCCTTATTTATCATCTATTGAAGACCTTTTACATGCTACAACACATGTGAACCTTTTACTGCTGCTTGATAAGGAAGGAAAGTCACACTACTGTGTGATAAATCAGTTAGTAAATTGTTGTTTTGTAGAGATGGAAAGCAAAATAGACAACTTCACTATTGCAAATAATGCTGTCAGACTCAACATATATTAGATGAACATGTCAAAATATGCAAGGGGCATGGTAAGCAGAGCACAGTATTTCCTAAGAGACCTAACCGTAATATAAAAGCCTGAGGTAAGGAAGAGGATAAGCTTCAATTCAATTCTTTTAAAAAGCAGATGACAATTTCATTTGTTATATATGCATGATTATGCAGATTTTGAGTCAGCCTTGATTTAAAAAGAGGATAATGACAAGTATCAAGAACATCAACCAATTACCTTTTTCTATAAAGTTGTATCTGTAGATACAAGGTCTTCAGAAAATTAAATTCCAAAAAGTAATTAGAAGAAGAAGAAGAAATGATTAGAGGAATTTATCAACGTATTCAACCAATGAGAAGATTTGACTAATGAGAAAACATGTCCATGGATTAGCTACAACATGCTGTGTATACATTGTTCAGATGATGAAAGTAGAATCAAAGTTCACTATCATTGTAATATAACTGATGAGTATCTTGAGATTTTCTCATGTCTGATCATAATTACATATTAGTTTGATTTCTAGAAATATTGTTTTCTCGTTCTACTTAGGTGAATATAGAGGTCTGACATGCAGGTGATGTAACATGAAAGAATTTATCATACATCCAACAACAAACAGAGTGCCATGCATTATCCACTATCTGACTTGATGTTATTCACAATCACATTTGATTCTAAAGTGACTAAAAGATCAGCAAGTAAACGTTTTTGTGAGAACTCGAGAAAAATCATTATAAAAGTTTCAAATAAAGTTTAACTTGAGAATTGAGTTTTAGAAATTGAACTTTTATTCAGTGAGCAAGTATGTCACAGATATCTATTAATAAATCCCTTTCAATTCTATTTTCCAGGCTTCATGGTGACAGTCAGAATATTTTCAGTTTCATTTCCATTGTGTAGTGTACTTATGTATGTAAGTATGAACATGCCTTGAATTGGTATGGTAAGCCCTGTATACCACCTGTGTTTTTAAACCATTAACAGATACTGGATCAAAAAAAGACTTTTTAAAATTTCACAATATTTTGTTTTGAAAGTTGTTCAAGTTTTTTTTTATTATTCGACACAATATCCTAAGATACATGGTCTTCAATTAATTAAACAACACAATAGAACAAAATTTTAATACCGCTGCAAGTTAGGCTAATACCGCTAATACCGCTACAAGTTAGGCAGGGCCATGAAGTTTTTTCCATTTTATTAGAGGGGTTCCGAAAATTGTTCTTGGTGTTTCAGAGGGGTCAGCAAATTTTTTGATAAAATTTGCCAAATCACTCCGCCCCCTAGTAGATAATTAATGACCGGTCCCTTAACAGTGAGAAAAAAAAGTATAAAAGTGGTATAACATTCATTGATTTGTTAAACTTTTTAAATTCTTCACCATGTAATCTGGCTGAATATTTAGGAAGAGCTGACTTTGTCACGAGATATTATGTATTTAAAATGGACAGTGTTATAAATGAGAAAATTAATGTTGGAGAATTTGGGAGCTTTGACACCACAAGATGAAGAGTTGATGATCATGAAAATTTGCTAAGCGATGATGAAGAGGATGATTCAGGAGGAGTCTGCAAATGTGTTCTAGAACCGTTTTCTAGAATCTGATGATGATGACTATAGAAATTATTCTGTACCTTCTAATTATGAGGTGATCAAGAAGAACGATCTCAAGCACCATTTATGTTGTTAAAACGTAAGGTGCTTATCCATGAATGGGTGGAGGATTTTTTAAGCTTGAAGAGACAGAACTACCTGCACATGATTCATTCTTTATGATTCAATCTTTAGCAGATTAGTTAAATGAAATATAACTCTTGGTGAAAATCAACTTGCACAGGATGTGTGTATTTTTTCTACAATATCATCACTTGTATTTGAAAGCTAATGTAATGCTGCTGGCTAACATTTTCGAACAATTTCGTGAATAATGTTCACAGTACTATAAAAATGATCCGTGTCATTATGTTTCTCGACCGTGTATGGCTTTTGATGCTTGCTTGAAAATGAATTATGTTTCTTTAGATTGCTAACTGCTGAACAAAACAATATTTATTTTTTTATAGAAGTTAACAACCTACAGTATGATGATTACAACCAGGAGATTGCAACAGCTCATTTGATGTATCTCAATACAAATAGTATGGGTGGGCAACGTCGAAGGCATTACCTGTTGTAAAATTTAAATTCTTGACTGATCCAGAAGTGAATAATCTAATCATCCAAAGTGATTTCATCGAATCTCTATTAACAAAGTAGACCTGGAATATCAAGAAGATCTCCACAATAGATTATCTTCTTGGAGCAGAAAATTAAAAGTTAAGGAGGAATGTTTATCATCGAAGCAAAGGTAAAGTCCCAAATAACAAAAAGTACACCACAACAGAAAAGCTTATTATTAATCTGTTTGACAAAAATAATTACGTTGTTCATTATTAGAATTTGAGGTTATACATTGTACTGGAATGGAGAATAAAGAAGGTACATCAAATTTTGAAGTTTGAGCAAAGGACAAGGTTGAAATATTATATTGATTTTAATACAGAAAAGAGATCAAATTCCAGAAATGATGTTGAAAAGGATTTTTTTTTAACTGATGAACAAAGCTGTTTTTGGCAAAATGATGTAGAATGTTCGGAAGCAAAAACCAATCTAGTCAACTAGTCAACAATTAGCAAAATGGGTAAGATGGCTGCAATTTTATTCAGTGACAAAGATCAGCGATAGTGTTCTCATTGTTGAAGGCAAAGTGAAAAGTATTTGAATAAACCAGTCTATATTGGGTTTTCTGTTCAGGAAGTAAGTAAGATTCTGGTGTATAATTTCCACTATAATTACGTAAAGAAGAAATTTACCAATATAAAGCAATGTTTCACAGACACATATGGTTTTCTCTAGGCAATGTGTGGAGAGACTGGTTCATGCAAAATTTTAAAAAAGGATGAAGATTTATTTGATTTCAGTAATGAAAACGTGGGAGTGAAAAGGTCAGTGGTTAAAGATGAAATCACGCATAAAAATTATGTTAACTGTTTGTTCAATAACAGTATTTTTCGTCATGTTCAGAATACTATACAATCCAGAAAGCAAGATGTGCTCTCTGTTTCAACTTACAAACTCTCGCTGGTGTCTTATGATGATAAACAATATATTTTAGATAGTGGTATAAAAGGAAATTAATAGCTTAGTTGAAATTAATCTCCTACCTTTCCAAATGCAAGGAAATACAACATAGCAACACCAATCTTGTATTACATACGGTACTAAATTTCATTATATACGACACTACATTTCATTACACATGGTACTTCATTTACTAGATACTGTAAGTGGGCATTTGAAGTGTGACTTGACAAGAAGCGGGTTGTGGTTGGGCAAGACCCTCAAATGTGGCTGCCCTATGGTTGGGCGGGCCTTGCCAAACCTTGTATTATAGGAAGTGTTTTGTGTGCTGTCGATAGCTAGCAATACAGAACTGATGGCATGGGTGGTCTGTCAGGTAGAAATGTGGCAGCAATCCAGAGTGGGTGCACGGATGATTAGAGAGATGCTGGTGTCCCCAGGAATTATGCAAGATATTGCTGGAAATTTATGCCGTAGCTTCTAATAATAATAATGATTATAATAATAATAATAATTCTATATTTTTACAGGTCACCAGAATTCAGCTTAAATACCTGCTATCACTCTGGCACCTGTGTAAAAAAGTAGAAATTTCCTAAGTCAAGCTTAAAAGGTAAAAAATCTAAAAATTTAAAAATATACACGATTTATCAGTTAGAATGTTCTCTTAGTTTAGTTTTAAAAGTTAATAATGATTTTTCAGTTTTTAGCTCATTCGGCAATTTGTTGAAGAAGAAGGCTCCTTGAAATTGAACGCTTTTCCTGAAGGCCTGAAGTTTTGTCTTCGGAAGTTTCAAGTTAATTGCATCACCTCTGGTTATTTTTCCATGATTAATTTTTTAAGATAATCTTTTAATATATCTAGTGTTAACTCATTTACACACTTGTATGCAAACAGTGCTGCTTTTCTGTGTCTTTCTGACTGTAATGATGGCCATCAACCTGAAGAGGTTTTCCGAAATGCGGCTATCTGTAAAAGGGGAACAGGGAATCGAGAAACGGGGAATCGGGGAACGGGGAATCGGGGAATATGACGTCATATTCCCCCTTTTCTCAATCTGTAAAAGGGGGAACGACAACAAATTGTTTTTGCATTCCCCGATTCCCCGGAGAATCTGTAAAAGGGGGAATCTGTAAAAGGGGGAATCTGTAAAAGGGGGAATGTTGCAGATAATGACGTTATTAATTCAATTTTAAGGTGCCAAATACCATTGATGATAGCATGTTACGTTGGCACTCCATGTTAGAAAGGCTATCTATATAGAAAATCCATTTAGCTATTTATATAGAAATCCAGTCAATGCTGGCTGTTTTATAATTCAATTTGACTTGTTTTCTCTAACGATTCCCCTAAAATTCCGTAAAATCCTCTGTCTAAAAATGATTGCCGGAAATAGCATGTAATTCTAGTCGCTCGTTTGTCTGCTCTGAGCTTCAACACGTGTGGCCTTCCCTGCGTTTTTCTGTGATGGACTAAGTGCTTTTTGGAAAAATGGCTCTGAATAAAGTCATTCAGAGTCCCAAAAATTAAATCTAAAGACGATTGTTTTGAAACCTTCAAATGGAAAGATGTCGTTCGGGAAGAGGAGATTGGACGTGGCAGTTTTGCAACAGTTTATGGTGGCACATTTGTCGTGTCACCTAGTGTCCTTCCTTTTATTTTTCGGTTTCATGTTAAGGTGGTACATGTAAGAAATTTAGGAAACGCCCTTCATGTTAAAATTCAATTTGGTTTTAAGGTGGCACAACATGTAAAAATATGGAAAACACCGTTTGTTTCGAACTGTGATTTTTATATCATGGAAACAGGTAAAAATGCTAACAAGCTGTAGAAACCGAAGGATCACATATAAGTATCGAAAGTACAAATTTCAACAGAACTAAAGGTTGTCAATAAACATGTTAAATAGATATTTGCTATAAAAATGATGATGTATGTTAATAAAATAATTTCTTCAAATGATCAGACGCCAGATGAAAATGCCCATCCAAATTCAGACGCTAGCCTTTCAAAGTGTGGCTGCTGTAGGTATGGAATGAATTCAGCGGGAACATGCAAGAATGCTGGGTTAAAGAAGGTGTATTTTGCTTGAATACACCTGATTCTAAGATGGAAATGAATGTTCTGCGGTTCAGCTGAGAACACAAGATCATCCGTGTTCCTGTCTCTGTACTGGCGAATGTCACGATAAACAACTATCAGATCATCGGGGACCTTGACAGGAGGATTTTCTATGTCTCCTCTGCAGCCATAACATTTGGATACACGTGAGCCTGCGACCCATTTTAAAGAAAATTGACCGAGTTGTAATTCATTCTGCCTTTGCTGCATTTCATAAGCAAAGTTGTTGTTATGATGCATCTGCAGTTGCGGAACAGCCATACCAGGATCTGGCAAATGCACTGGTGTATTGTTGAAGCTCGCTCTGGTAGCTGGTGTCGTTGGCCACGACTATCTGCTGCAAGGCTGGGTTGTGTATGTATTGGTAGTTGGGACGTTACGGACCCTAATGGATTCAGCTGTTGTCACTTCAGCAGATACAGGAACATTAATCGAATGAGGTTGGATGCCTTGATCATTAGCATTTGGAGTTGTGAGGCAATCATTCCCAAAAATACCCACCATTTCTTCAACGGGTTTCCTCTTTCTGTTGGATCTCTTACGTGTATTAATGCACGTTTTATCGCAAGAAAAAGACCCTCCTCTGCCTGGTGTTACACAGTAGACCTTGTTGTTGTTACCTGCAACAATATAGGCACCATTTGATGCTCCGGGTTGGGGAATCACCAGCCCAGGCGTTCTTAGAAGATCTGATGCCTTTTCAAACATAGTCTGAAGAATGGTGACTGGGATCACTGTAATACCACTCTCCAGTGCATTAACTGATAGCTTTTTATCTCCCGCACCTTCCTTTTCACGGCATATGTCTTCGTCAGAATCTACAGGTATTTGACGACTCCCACAGTCTAGTCCAGTTTTTCGAAACTTCATTATTTGAGCCATTCTTTGGTTGTTTGTCATCTTTCCCCATCTTCTGTCATCAACTTCCAAGTGACAAAACTCTTTCCTAACCATGTAAGGTCCTTTTCCAAAAACTGCCCTGTCTTTATTTCGAAACTGCATGCGAATGATTTCATGGATGCTCTCGATAAATTCATGGGGCTTTTGTCTATCGTAACTTTGCGCATTTTTTATTAGAAGTTTGCCGATTCTGTATCGTTGGTAGTGAATTCTTCAGGTGGATTACCTAGTCCAGCTTCGATTCTTACTGGTTTTAAAAGGAATTCTTTCATGTCATTCGCCTGGAAGAAAAAGTTTTTGTATTAACTTGAATCCCCATATCCTTGAACACCGAACGTTACCTGAGCAATGCTCGTTTGCTGTAAGGGAATTTCCTAATGTCAGCGGGTTCATTATGTTGGGATTAATCCATAGACGCGTTTAATGGACTTCTACCCCCCTAGAAAAGGGGAAAGGGTGTGTTGGCTATCAAAACCGGCCAAGAGAACAGACACCCCTTAAAAAGTCTCAACAGAATTGATAACAGTTTATTAATTAGTTTTGTTGAAATTTTTGTTTCTCGTTTTGCTTCTCTATTTCATTATGATCATTGATGGAATAGAAACAGCAACTGAGAAGGGAATGTTTCAAGATACTACAGTTTTATTTAAAATTTTTGTGTTCCCTCATTTTTTCGAATATCTATCGATATACTGCATATATATGAGACGTGAAAATGATTCAAGAACACTTGAATATCATTGGTCGATATGAGCATGATCCTAGATCCTAGTTACCCTTAAGACATTAAAGATATTAAGAAGCCTTCCTGGCCTTCCTAGCTTACCTTTTCTTTTGTGATCCAGTCATGGAAAGATAGCTTACTCCTTTCAGAAGTTGAGGCCTTTGTTTCTTTTCATTCCAGATGTCTTTAAGAGATTGGAGTTTATTATCGAATTCACTGACATTTTCAGAATCCACCAGACCGAAGTATTTTGTGTTATCTTCTTGCCAGCCAAAAATGTCAGCCATGGCGTCTCTTTTGAAGGCAGCATTGAGCCCTCTTCTCGTTATTTCTCGCTCAATGTTACTTTTAAAGTGAATAAAGCAGCAAAGAAATGTTGCCAGCGGAAAATTTCGTTTAAAGCCATCAAATATGGCCTTTTCTCCATCCGTTCCACAAGCCAGAAGGGTCTCTAAAGAAGGATTTTCCAAAACGAGACGATGTGCAAATCTGGAGTAGACCTTCCAATCCCTACTTTGGTGCATCAGAAGAGGGCCAATGAAGACTGGCGATTTTCCGGTATCACGCTTCGTAAATCGAAGATTTCTGTACGTTGTAACCGTAAGGCTGATATTTTCTTGGAAGATATTAAATGTAGGATCTACTCCATAGATGCAGAACTCTTTAGGATCCGTGCAAAAATGTTCCAGCTCTTCCAGATGGCGATCACTTGCCAGTACGACAAACAGCTCTGGGTGAACACTGCATTCCCTTATGAAAATGTCTGCTTTGTCCAACATTTTTTCTCTTTTGGCTTTTTCTAGCAGCGACCAAAACTCATCTCTCTTTGCTCTTTCACCTGTACTTGAACTGATGTCTTGGGAAGATTCTTTGGCAGATCTGCGAGCGTTATATAGATCATTACGACCTCTTGGTAACTGTCCAAGACTTCGAGCGTTGACGACATCTCCAGCAGCAGTGTAAGCCGCATCTAAAGCAGCACCTGGCTCTTCGTCAAATCTTTTCTGGAGCCCTTCAACTGCTCTATAACACTAGGGAATAAACGAGTATACTGTTTTCCCTTTCTACTGTTGCCGTGTGGATTGATACATAGTATTTCGTGTTCTGTGCCCTTAAAATTGTACTGAATCAATATATAGCTCCCAACCTCGCCACTTGCATCTAAAACAGAGAGAAAATTCTTTAGTAATAGCAGTAAAATGTAACTGAACGAACCCTTTGGCAATCAGGCATTGCACAGTTTACTCTACACACTCCACTTAAGAATGAGACGTGATTTTTGGATTTAACATGGTTTCCCAATCTTAATATGTCACGGACTAAAAGTAAAGTGCATGGACTCAAAACCGAAAATAGACATTCTTGCTATTTTAAAACTGAGAAAGTTACCCGTTTTGCGCCTGCAATAGTTTGGAAGCAAAACCAGGAAGCATACCAAAGAGAAATTATGAGACAATGTAGACAGGATATTGATAGAGTTTGGTGTACCCAGTACCCAGCCTAGACTTATTATATTCTTCGTAGTCTACGCTCCTCCACACTATACCACCCCGCTCCAACTACTGAGTAAACAGCTGTATGTTGCTGTAGTTGTTAGAAGCTGTTTCCGAAAGAGTGGAAGGAAAGTAATAAGTCTAAACCCACCGCAACGCAGCGCACCGCACCGCGACGTATTCCGATAAAAGCGCACGTGACTTTAAATGATTTATAAGTTACAAACCTGTTATTGTCGAAATTGTTCTTCGTGCACTGTCATCAGATTTGTTTATGTGGTACACTCTTTTCAGTTCAAATACATTTTTGCAAGCACAGTATTCACTTTTATTCACAGAGTGAAAATTTTCAACCTCACTGCCTTTGGTTTCAGCATAAAAGTAGCCCTTTGGTGATCCATTATGCTTCCACAATCCCATGTCATCGCATTTCAAGTCTTTCCAGTGAACAAAGCTTTCACGGTTGGCAAGAAAGGACACGTTGTTTGCAACATTGACCGGAGGTGAAACACAAAGATATTCTCTGTCGTATTTTCCAAGCAGAATCTTTACAATTTCTACGCATTCGTAAGGCGTCTTGTTCCATGAAAATACCGGAGTGAAAGAGTCTCCTCTGTATGGAGTTCCATCAGGTGTAACTTTGGAATGATTTTCGAATGCACCTGTGTTTCTAAAATGGGAATGCGTCAATCTTTAGAACGAAATCCAAATTAAACAATGTACATGGACAGTAAAATTGACGTAAGCTGGGCGTTTTGGCCCCCTCCCCCCCAGTCATCTCAGCTCCTATTAGCCTGATTGAGATGAAACTTGGTAGACTTGTTCAAATATCCAATTAATTAAAGCTATTGTTTGCTAATTATTCACGTGACAAGTGATAAAATCTTCTGACTGCAGCAAAAACACTCACATGATATATCAAATGATGGCTTTTACCAAGAAAAGTCCAACTGTGGTTGTTTAAGTCATGTCCGAAAAATATTGACAGAGATATAGCAAATTAAATGAAAATTTGCTACACTTGCTTCCAAATAAGGGCATTTTCTTGTTTCCCTAATAAATTTTAGGAAACGTCATGACCCTGCTACCCCTATTGGTGAGCTGCTCTAGATGATATATGAGCAAATGTAGAAGGGGGCTCCAAATGCCACCCTGCACCTATGTAGGATAGAGAGGTTATCAGTAAACCCAAGCCCAGCGTGTAAATAGCACATGCACGCTAATCGTTTTGAAGCATTTTATTTGTTGGTAAATTTAAAATAGTTTTAGATTTTTACCTTTTAATGCTTTCACAACTGGAGGGCAATGTTTCATGTGGATCTACGCAAATAATGCTGTCGTTGCTGATGCTGCTGCTGGAATCGATTCCTTCACTGAGTATACTGTCCACAATTTTCATCTCTTCAGTCATTGCTCAGACTTGATTGTTTTTGGGGGTATCTAGCCACTGGGTCCTAAACATCTAAACTACTATTGAGGTGGTCTCAACATTGAATATTGTTTGCCAACTCAAGCTCGAATTTTCGCATTGGAGATCTTTGGTTGCCTTACTCCTTCCTAACTTACTTTTTGTCGATACAATTTAAACATTACCCTACCAAATGACTTACCAATTAGAATTTCTCAAATTTTGCCCGATTTTGATGTTTCAAGGACCTCACAACTGTCACTGGCATCTGATTTTGAAGAAGACGATTCTGACCAACTCTTTTCTGGGCTGTCTGTGAACAGCTCGGACAATGCAGCACTTGCCTCGGCCCAATTTACCCCGGATCTCTTTCGCTATTATCAAATGAAAAGAATAGTAGAATTAACTACAGGAGGCAGTAGCAATGTCATTTCAATGAACTGTTAATGCCGTAAGACGTGAAAGGATAAAAATGTTTATGGATCTTAAATGAAATGGTCACTGAATAGATTTTCGAATCTAAAGTAGGAGATTAGTGTGTCCCAAAAAAATAAATAAATTCGCAAAATTTGTCAGCTTTTACGCCTGTTAGCTGTTAACAATTGCGACGCAATTTATCATAACCTTAAATTCCATAATTAATATTACTTCACATTCATTCTGCGACAGTACTTACGACTGATACCATTGATACAGATCTCTTCTTTCCTTAATTCCTAACAGTATAGACAACTGGTCATACAATGACAATGAAACTATTTTTAACGTACCGCTGGTATGCTATCCTCTTCTTCACTTGTCAAAGCGATGATTTCTGAAGTATCTGATACATCATGTATACTGCAGAAGGAAATGGCAAAAGCTTATCATTATTTGATTCTGCACAAGAAAACTTTTTCTTGATGTCTATGTTTGCGCAAATGTTTGATTGAGAATCCGAATCATTTTCGGAGGAAAATAACTTTTTCATTTCAATAAAACCAAAAGGCTGTTTCTGCGTCAAAAAAATAAGTTCGCTTTCTATCTTTGAAACTTTAACTTATGTCTATAAATCTCGCTGCATCGGGGAGATGATTGGTCTTAAAAATGCAAATATTTTACATTTCCGACTGCTGTAATTCGATCTTTTTCACGTATATTTTTTCATTTATATATGTTCCTAAATATTTCGCCTCTATCAACTGATTAGTTTCTAATGTTAACTCACTGAGGAATATTAGACGAAATAGCTCCTAAAATGGTCAAATATCCGTTCTTCCTGTACTGTTCAGGGTCTTTGAAAAACTTATTCACAACCAACTATACGATTACTTAGACCACAATATACACTTATTTGCTAATCAATCTGGTTTCAGAGCTCTCCATAGTACAGTTACCTGCCTTTTCAATAGCACAGATGAATGGTACGTTAACATGGATAAAGGGAACTACAATGCGATTATTTTTATTGATCTAAAAAAGGCATTTGACACTGTGGATCATGATATTTTACTATCTAAATTAAGGAAGTATGGTGTGGAAATTATTGAGCTTCTTTTGTCAATGTGCGAACCCTCCAAATGCTACAGAATCGAGCGGCTAGAATTGTCACAAACAGCAAATTTGACACTCCAGCCACACCCTTGTTACAAAGTCTGCAGTGTCCAACTTTAAACGAAATAATAACCAGAGAAACTGCTGCAATCATGCACAAATCGTTGCACGGTCTTACACCTGAATATCTAGCTAAATTATTCACAAGAAAATCTCATCAAAAAAAAAACGAGCAATGGGCAAAAAGCTATATCCTTCCGTGGAGCTAAACTTTGGAATAATCTTACATATGATTGTAAACATGCACCTACCCTTGCCACTTTTAAAAGAAGACTTAATGATATTTTTTAACAATGTGTACATTATGTATTTCTATTGTATATTGAATTTTATATAAAAAAAGGTAGCACGGCCCCCTGAAAAGCAATCCTTTAGGACTGATGGGGTTACCGTGGTTAAATAAATTTAGATTAGATTAGATAGTGAAGGAGAGGGCAAAATGATTATAATGGCCAGGTATTGTTATCCATTGGTACAAAAAAAAAAATAGTCCAGTTGAACCGTTGTTATTTCCCTTTCTATTTGCATTTAATTCCTGCCTCCTTACTTCTTAGTATTGTCATTTTTAACGTTTTCTAGATAGAGTGCAGTTTATAAGGATATGGTCACAGGGAAACCCAAATTTTGGTTTTTTTAATGTTTTGTTTGTTAAGGGTAGAAAGGTTAGTATAAACAAATTATTAGAGTCAACTTTGTATTTAGGCAGAAGGTCAACACAGTGATCTTACCGAGATGAATGAAAGGTCTTCCTCTTTATCTTGCTTTGAAACTACATTAATAACTGACAAGGACTGGCCTGCTTCGACTTTAACTTTGGCATATTCAAGACGTTTCCATAACCAAATGCAAGCAGTATAACATGATCTTTCTACATTTTCTTGAACACGAATATGGGCATTTCCATTACCATCCAGATCTTTGCTTATTGAATGCGTGTCAATGATAAATAAATTCCCTTCAAAGTATCCCACAACCAAGGAGTATGGCTCGCAGATGAATAACGATGTGAACATTTTTCTCTTTGCGCAGAGCTCTTTGATCTTCTCCACAAGTTTCTCACGACTGCAACTTTCAAACACGCCATCTTTGTAGGGAAGCTCTTCCGAAACTTCAAGTAGGCTTGCCAAATGCTGGTTGTTTTCCATTATAGATTACGCCTCCATTAAGGTATAAAGCCTTTCTATTGAGCGACAAGGGTTCAGTTTATTAGGGTATTCTTCAATGATCGTTTCTACAATTTTCGGAAATGATTGCATTTCAAAAGAATCTCCTTCAAAAGAAAACGTATTCAGAAGCTCATCGCATATCTTTATTCCCAAGAAAACACATGCATTCGTACCATCATTGGCAACGGCGTTTCGGGGAACAGATATTCCTGTTTCAGAAAATTATTCTGCACATTTGCTGTCACTAGCAATCATAGCACTGCCCTGAAAAATTTCTAGATTGTATATGTCACAGGGCACAGTCTGAAGGGCATCATTCATGAATTCGGCAATTGTATCAATCCTGACAAATCTCTTTGTCTTATCGAAGTGGGTAGCGTAGGCAGCTAGCTCTACCAGGTCATGCCAGTCTGTCGCTTGCTTCATTGCGTGTTTAGTTGCAGGTTTTGGAGCGACTCTTTGTCGTACAAGATCTTCAAGAACAGCCCGGGAATCAGCCGTCGGGCTGGAAACAAGAGCATCGTTGATTTCTTCAGCATATGGATAAGAAATTGAAGGATTAACAATAACGAAAAGCACCATCCCTAGTGCCCAGACATTGATTGCTTTAAGATCTTGAAGATCGGCCGTTGCTGGGCATAGTTCAGGAACAAGAATTTCGGGAGACATAAACGCTGGGCTCCCTTTGTAAAAAAAAAAGACTTTAGAGGCAGCTAGAGTTTGTGTTTGTATTAAACGAGAACGACTCTCACCAAGATCTGTAATTTACATATAATTGGTGGTTTGTTGCTTTGTCATTTCTCTATAAAACCTTCAGCATGTAATACTGAGTATTCTTCACTCCCAACTAATATATTTGCGGGCTTTAAGTCCCTGTGAGCAATGTCTTTCTCCTGAAGGTATCTGATCCCAGCAATGACATCCTTTGCAATTACCATCGGAACATGTTCGAAACCCTCAAAATCGTATTTACAGTCTGCATGTTGCAAAACTTGCCCAAGAGAATTCGTTACCTTGTTGTCTCCAAATGCTTGAAAGGAAAAGGCTACATATTCTTGCATCAACGCTAATCACGGAGATGTAGTTGCTCCTAAAAATTTCACAATGTTATCATGTCGAGCAAGGTTGTGAAGAAGCTTCGCCTCTTTCTTAAATTCCTTTTCGCATCCATTTATATCATTGATTACCTTCAGGACGACGCTCCGTCTTTCCAGAGATGACACGACAAATGTGCCACGATAAACTGTTGAAAAAACTGCCACGTCCAATCTCCTCTTCCCGAACCGAACGACATCTTTCCATTTGAAGGTTTCAAAACAATCGCCTTTAGGTTTAATTTTTGGGACTCTGAATGACTTATTCAGAGCCATTTTTCCAAAAAGCACTTAGTCCATCACAGAAAGAACGCAGGGGAAGGCCACACGTGTTGAAGCTCAGAGCAGACAAACGAGCTACTAGAATTACATTCTATTTCCGGCAATCAGTTTTCAGACAGAGGATTTTACGGAATTTTACGGAATCGTTAGAGAAAACGAATCAAATTGAATTATAAAACAACCCGCATTGTCTGGATTTCTATATAAATAGCTAAATGGATTTTCTATATAGATAGCCTTTCTAACATGGAGTGCCAACGTAACATGCTATCATCAATGGTATTTGGCACCTTAAAATTGAATTAATAACGTCATTATCTCCAACATTCCTCCTTTTACAGATTCCCCCTTTTACAGATTCCCCCTTTTACAGATTCCCCGGGAAATCGGGGAATGCAAAAACAGTTTGTTGTTGTTCCCCCTTTTACAGATTGAGAAAAGGGGGAATATGACGTCATATTCCCCGATTCTCCTGGAAGTCATCTAGACAAACCATTATCATATAATACGTACAAAGCAACCGAAAGAACAACCGATGTGATACTTGTTAAGAATTAGGCGCTCAAATGTAGACTCCGAAGCAAAAAAACTCTTTTTTAGACTCTAGGCTCAATCTCATGAAGGTTCAACTCAATTACAAAAATACTATATACACTATTTACAAGAAGACTGTATTTATTTAACTCCAGATTCGATTCGTAGATATATATTTCGATAAGAATAACTTCGTGTGTACTACACACTACAGGCTCTAGGTTCAACTGAGGTTAAAAAATCAATAAAAAAAACAGAACAGTCTATTTACGTAGTCTAAAAGCAAGGACGGGGGTAATATTTTACACTCCCCCCTTGATCAATCAGAGTCAGATTGATCAATTAATCGTCTAATCACATCGGCGTTTTTTGCTGCTTGTCTTCTTGGACGTTTAAAAATTTGCTCTTGAGTAGTCGCAATGCTATCGTTTTCAGTGGAGCTTTCTGATTTAGCAGTTCCATTCTGGTGTTTCTGTGGAACTTCAACAGGAAATAAAGCTTGAAGCGGTCTTCGAAGGCGTGTAGATTTTCCTTTAGAGTTAACTATTCTGATAATTGCTCCTCTCACTTTTCCATCATGGCTTGGAATTAGATGTTCAATGCATGCAAGTTTCCAGCGTCCCCTAGGTATATTTGCCTCCTTGACAATAACAATATCTCCTGACTGAATCTCTCTTTCATCAGTATTTTTCTCGGTTGCTCGATGATATTCTCGTAGACTAAGTAAATATTCGTTACTCCATCTTGACCAGAAATGGCCAAGCAAAGTGTTCAAGTAACGCGCTCTTTTCTCTACGGTAGATGAATCAAAGTTATCTTCCTCGTCGAATTCTTCCTTGCTTGAAAGAGTTAGAATTCTTCTGCCAATAACGAGATGCGCTGGTGTTAATGGCTCTTCCATATCATCCGCTGAAACAAAAGTTAAGGGTCTGGAATTTAAAACTCCTTCTACTTCTGTAATGACTGTCGTAAGTTCTTCAAAATTCAGCCTGGCATTCCCAAGGATCTTTCTGAGGCATCTTTTCAATAACTGAACCATACGCTCATAAAATCCTCCAAACCATGGAGCTTTTTCTAAAATATACTTCCATTCAATTCTCCGTTGACAGGTAAATTCTTGAACATCTTTTTGACTAAACAATTTCACAAGCTCCTTATTTGCTGTCTTGAAGGTTTTGGCATTGTCCGAGATGATCTGTTTTGGTACTCCTCGACGAGCTATAAATCTCTTAAGACATCTGATGAATGCTGCAACAGACAAGTCTGGTACAACTTCAAGATGTACTGCTCTACTTGAACAACAAGTGAATAAGCAAACATACGCTTTCTCTGTACCCTCGCTTGTTTTGATGTAGAGAGGACCTGCGAAATCAATTCCAATCTGCATGAATGCATTTGTTCCACAAACACTTTCTTTTGGTAGATCAGCTGGCTTTGGTATAGCATAACCTTTACTTTGAAACCATCTACAAATACGGCAAGAATGTATTAACTTCCTAACCATTTGTCTTCCACGTGGTACCCAGAAGTTTTGTCGCAGTTCCGTAAGAGTCTCTTTTACTCCATCATGAAAAACAGCTTCATGACAATTCAGTATAATCAAACGAGTGACATAATGATCTCTTGGCAACAGGACTGGATACCTAGCACTGTAGGGTAGATGAGAGTGTTTAAGTCTCCCTCTGCATCTTACTATGCCTTCTTCCTCATACAGTCCAAGCTCATTTTGAAGTTTCTAATAATAGCTGTCCTTCTTACTCTTGAATTCTGCTTGTAAATCATTAATCCACAAACGTTCCGCCATAGAGATATCTTCTGTTTTAATATCTCGATCAGCCTTGCTATTTCTCAAAATCTCAATGAATTTCACAACCAAAGCCGTAACTTTTAGCAACCTTTTCCAGCTACTAAATCTTGAAGGATCTATAAGTTTAGATATCTGTGGCAACTGTTTTTCTTTTATCAAAGTCATTGTTGTGGTTTCTTGGATTCTTGACTGAACTTTTACTTCTTTCTCACACTCTTCTAACACCTCCTTTTCTTTCTGCAATAAATTTACTTGTGTGGGATATTCACTTGGTGGTCCTCTGAGCCATAAAGGTCCTTCCCACCATAATCGGTTTAACACAATTTCAGAAGCAAAACAACCCCTAGATCCAAGGTCAGCAGGGTTTTCCTTTCCAGGACAATGTCTCCAAGCATTAGTATCAGTCAATTTCACTATTTCAGATCTTCTATTATATACAAATTGTTTGTAGTCTCTTTCAGATTGGATCCAGTACCACACTACCTTGCTATCAGTCCAGCAAAAAATTCCATCTATTCTTAAAACTGGTAATAAAGCTTCTTGAACCGAACTTACCAAGCGAGCTGATATCAATGCAGCTAGTAATTCCAATCTTGGAACTGATATCTCTCCACTCAGTGGAGCAAGACGAGCTTTCGAAGTAACCAAGGCAGATTTCCAACAACCTTGACTTTTAAAACAAATATAGACCACTGCACAATATGCAAGTTTTGATGCATCTCCAAAAACATGCAGGTAGCAAAAGTCAGCAGCCTCTTCAAGCTTTAGGTAACATCTGTCCACTGCTATATTAATTCCTTCCATATCCTTGATCCATTTCGTAATGAACTGTACTTCCTCTTTACTCAAAGGTGTATCCCAATCATACTTCTTTCTGCATAGATCTTGAAATACTTCTCTAACAGGTATAATAACAGGAATAACAAGCCCAAGAGGATCAAATATCTTTGCAGGAATTCTCAGAATGTTTCTTTTAGTCAGCAATAACTCTTTGACAAAATCTGAAAGGTATGACAGCTTCAAAATAATTTTGTCCTCCTCCAAATTCCAATTTAGGCCCAAAATTTTGTGCTCCTTGGTGGGCTCAATTTCGCTCAAACCACCCAAAGACAGCTTTGCAAAAGATTTCTCTTCATTAACCTCAGCAATACTTTCAGAATATTCTTCTGTGGATTTATTGAAAGCTCTGATATTCTTCATAACTGCTTCATTATTGGTAACCCATTTCCTTAGATTAAATCCACCTGCTGCTAGACATGCCTTCACCTCTTTAAACAATTCAAAGGTATCTGCAGCATTGTCTCCTCCACAACTCCAATCGTCAACGTAAAAACTGCTTAAAACCTTTTCTGCCATTTCAGAGTTCTGCATGTAATAATTTCTTATGTGATAATCTAATGTTGCATTGAGACAGAATGGCGAGCATGACATTCCAAACAAGACAGCTTTAAATCGAAATACAACAACTTTCGGTTCTTCATCTGCTATATCTTCAATCCACAGAAAACGCATAAGATCTCTTTGTTCTTTATTTACAGCGATATTCAAAAAAGCTTTTTCAATATCGGCAGCTAATCCAATGTTGTAGGCACGAAATCTCACTAAAATATCAACAATTGCTGGAGCTAGAGAAGGCCCAACATAAACACATTCATTGAGTGAGGGTAATGCTGGCCTAGCCTTTGAGCTTGCATCAAAAACAACTCGTAGTTTGGTAGTGAGAGCTTCTTGACGTATAACCGCCTGATGTGGCAGATAGTGTACTCTGCCAGGTTCCGTTTCTGACTCGGAGGTAACTCTTTCGACGATTCCACCGCGTTCCTGCTCTTTGATAATGTTGTTGTAGGCTGAGAGTGTCTCTGGGTCACTGCGAAGGCGCTTTACTAACGAATTTAATCTTCTCAAACTCAAGTCATAATTGTCAGGTAATAACTCATGTTTGCCTTCAATGGAAGTTTAACGCAATATTTTTCCCCGTCTTTGGAGATGTTCTTCAGAAAGGACTCGTGAACTGTGTCTTTTTCTCGGATTCCAATAGATTCAAAGTCCCATAAATGATTTAGAATTTCGTCTGAAGACTGATGATCTTTTATGGCTATTTCAGCTCTCAGTACATGTGTTGAAACGAAATTTGTATTTTCTGCTGTTAAACAATCACGTTCCTCCCTCGGAACTGGCCCAGACAGCACCCAACCGAGTTTTGTTTCCTGAGCTAGGAGATCATTATTCTCCCCCCGTCTCACTTGTCCAGTAAAGAATCTGGCAAGATAATCCGATCCGATTAACACATTGACCTCGCTGTCTTGCAAACCATTGTTGACATCTGAGATTTCTATACCGCGTAGGTGTTCAAATTTCTCTATAGCTGATTGAATGTTTTGTGAAGATATTGGCTCACAAATCTTTGCTGTGGCGTAGGCTTGAATTGATGTTTTGAAATCTCCATGCACACTGCTGAGAGAAAATTCTACGACTTCGTGGTTGTTGACTGAACTTCCGCCTCCAAAAACTTTGACCTGTAAAGGTTCTCGCCTAACAGATTTCAGATTTAGTTTCTCCTTTAGATCTTGACAAATAAAACTTCTTTGGCTTCCCGAATCAAATAATACGCGTACGCGAATTTTCTCGTTGGAATTATTCGTACTGACATATGCTTGAGCGGTTTGTAGTAAAATGTTATCCTTGGAGCCAACGTGCAGGGCGTTTGTTTCGGTACCGCGCGATTCTGGATTCTCTGAGGTTGCGGTTGCATTTGAGGTGGACGCTAAAGGTCTTGATTCTCTTTGATTCCCTTGATTATGGTCGCAAACACTGACATGATGTCGTCCACCGCACTCAAAAACACTTCCCTTTCGACTGACAGTTTCTTCCAATATGGTTCTTGCGTAGACAAACGAAGCATCGACCATCTTTCTTCAAAACATCTTTCCGCGCGTTTTTATTCGTTATGATGGTACAGCTGTTTGATGTGTGGCCTTGTTGTTTGCAATATGTACAGGTACTGGAACCAGGTTTTCTTTCGTGAAATACTAACGCTGCTGCTGTTGTAGGTGGCTTTCTATACTCCGTAAAATTCCCCTGAGTTTTAGGCTGATGGGAGGGCAAGGCGGCTTGAATACCGGAGCAACGCTCGCGGTTTTCAACTTCTTCGCGTAATAGATCCAACAAACGGTTTAACTCCCATTGTCCATCCTTGATTTGGCGTCCGATTAGGAGGCGAACGTCCTGCGGTATCTTACTAAGAAGTACAGGAATCAATAAACTTCCATATGCAGACGTTGGCACGTCTAGCGACTGTAATCCGCGTACATGAACTTCAACTTTGTCATACAAATTTCGCAACTCAGCCACGTTTCTTGACGAGAACAACGGATTTATTCTTAATAACGAGTCATGATGACCACTAATTATGACTTGCTTGTCTCCAAATCTGCGATGCAGTAGCTCTATCGCTGCATCATAATTTGCCGCAGTGGTTTGCAAACCGGCGATCGCTGAAGCGGCACTGCCTTCTAATAAATCTCGTAAATAACTGAACTTAGTTATGATATCTAGTGAACTGTCTTCGTGTATGGCACTTTTATAAGTGTCCCAGAACATTTGCCACTGAGTGACTTCTCCATTAAATTTCTTCAACTGCAATTTTGGTAGCTTTGCAGACGTTGACGTCGACGCGCGTGCTTGCGTCTTTTTCTCATGACCGCGTGAATTCTCAAACTGTTCATCGATAGACACAAGAGTTTCGTAGGCTTTTTCTCGAAATTGTGCGGCCTCTTTTATATCACTTAATAAATAGTTATCATCCTCAATCAAATCGGTAACATCATCGTCCAAGCTTTTAATCTTTTCAAGATCAGTTGTGATGGAAAGTTTCAGCTGTTTCAGTTTTTGTCTAGAAACTTCCTCCGCGTCTGCGAGACAAGCGTTCACTGCATCGATTGACTCTTCCAAACAGCTCCGATGTGCAGCTCTGATGCTTAAAGTCTTGCTTAAATTTCTTTTACTTTTTTTCTGTTTCGACAAACTGATTATCACGTCTATCCGGTTCGACTGTTGACCATGTTAAGAATTAGGCGCTCAAATGTAGACTCCGAAGCAATAAACTCTTTTTTAGACTCTAGGCTCAATCTCATGAAGGTTCAACTCAATTACAAAAATACTATATACACTATTTACAAGAAGACTGTATTTATTTAACTCCAGATTCGATTCGTAGATATATATTTCGATAAGAATAGCTTCGTGTGTACTACACACTACAGGCTCTAGGTTCAACTGAGGTTCAAAAATCAATAAAAAAAACAGAACAGTCTATTTACGTAGTCTAAAAGCAAGGACGGGGGTAATATTTTACAATACTTGATGAACATTTTCAAGTCAATGCAGAAGAGAAGAATATGTTTATATATTGCTCGCTGTTAGACAATCGGGTAGTCGGAAAACTTAGCCCACCATTGTTGTATTTCACGCCATTGAATATAAACAAACACGTTGTGAATTTTGAGGAATTTGAAAATCTATTCTACTATTTATTGTTGTACAACGATATTAATAAATTTAGTACAAAAAGTCTACAACGAGTTGGAAAAAGAGATACAATAGCGCGTTAGCCAAGAGTTAAAAATAAATATTACGTCATGCGCGCAAAGCAGTTTGGGATCGAAGTGCGGACAAACACAACATCCAACATTCTTCATCATGTCATGGCTGCCAAAAAAGGAGCAACAAAGCATTGTTGTTGGGGAAAATGCAACTCTGACTCAAGGTATTCTGAACGGCTGCCAGAAAATGTTTATTTCATTCGTATTCCAAAGCCAGGAGCATTTAAAGATGGCATGACTGACTGGCAGAAGCAACAAGAAACGCAGAAAACTGAGAAGTGTAAGCGGTGGATTCACGCTTGCGGTCGCAAATCATTTACATTGTCGCATATCAAGAAGGACACATACATCTGTTCCTTGCATTTTGTTGGAGGAAATGGACCAACAGTTATGAATCCAGATCCTATCATCGCTACATCCTCAAAAGAAACAACTTCGAAGGTTAATAAGACAAGGAAGGCACCGAAAGACCGAACTTTATTACTAGGCCACCCGTCATCAACTCGAAAACGAAAGCTAGGAGACGACACGGGCCTATATGATAACAACTTCGAGAGTCAAGATGAAGATGAATCGTGTTCCCGCAATGACACACAGCTAGAAATTGATGATCAAAATCTGGAGCCATTTCAAAAAGATCAGGAAACACAAACTGTGTATGATAGGCATGCTAAAACTGTTAAAAGTGTTGAAAATCTCATGTCACCTGATGTTATACTTGCAGATGAAAGCAAAAGTAAATATTTTATTGGCTTATTTCCAAGAGAGTTTGACATTTTATATGAATTTCTTGGCCCTGCAAAATTTGAATTAACATACTGGAAACATCGCAACAGTGTCAAAAAAGTAGATGTGCAAGAACCGAAAGAACCAAAGTTTTTGAGTATAAGGGATCAACTCTTTGTAACACTCCTAAGACTACGTAGAGGTTTCAATTATGTTACAATGTCTCATTTTTATGGAGTGAGTGCAACTTACTTAAGTAATATTTTTATCACATGGATTATGTTTCTGTTCCATCATTTTAAAGACCACGAGGACTTGATGTTTCCTGAGAGACATGCATTTCACAGAACTAAACCTGCAATTTTCAGGAAATTCAAAAACATCAGAGCATCTATATGTAAAAACAGATAAACAAGTCTTTTGAATAGGGATAACACCCACCAGTTATTCATATATACTCAATACCTAGAATGACAATATTTAATATATATAATTACATGACAGATTCCTCCCTATTTTTTTTATATAATGAACTGAACATGATGAAATAAACAGTGAACAAACTAACAAAACAAGAAGCAAATAAAATAAAATGTTGATCAAATGTTTAGTGTGCAAGTTTGTGCTTTAGGTAATGTCCATGTATCATCATTGACCTAACTTTGCAGACGTGAGAATATCAATGAGTTTTCTTGTGCAAGCCCCTCGTTTGGTCAATGAGTCAGCCAGTTGTTCTGTTCTTGGTATCCAGTGAATCAACACTTCTTTTCGTGCAATCATTTCTTTAATCGCAGCCACTTCAATTCTCAGTCTCTTTTCAGTGATGGCTGTTGTTGAATGAATAAGAGAATGAAGATTTTTGTTGTCAATATATGCAACTATTTGTGGCGCTTTTCCAAGTAATTCCTTGACTAACTCCCGAAGGTATAATGAATCATCCAAAGCATCAGAGAGAGCAAGACTTTCCGCAGCGGTTGAGCTTCTTACTACTCTCTTTATCTTACTTGATCTCCACGAAATCACACTGGAATGAACTTCTCCAGTAAGAAATATGATGTGACCAGCTGTACTTGATGCTCCATCGGGAAGATTTGCATGGGCTGCATCGGAGTATACCACTATCTTCAAATAATTTCTATCCTCCATGCTGGGAAATACAAGTTGGTAACAATCGGTTTTTATCTTTCTCACTAGTTTATTGGCTTGGATCAAATGACGAACTTCAGGTTGTCTGCTAAGACATATACTCAAATCGAGAACTTCATAACAAATGTCAGGTCTAGTTTGACTTGCAACCCAATTGGCTTGACCAACGACACTTCGGAGAAGCCCTGTTTCATCAGGTGTTAACTTTGATGTCTTCTGTGATTGACGTGAAGCTGTCAGTGGAATAGGCTCCATGTTTTTAACAAATTCGTCTTGAGATACTTCAATGTGATTGTTACGATTAATTATATTCAAGCCAATATATTTGAAAATACTCTCTTTAAATTTACTGATTTTGAATGTCTCTCTCAATTTCCGCACAATATTTTCTTCGAACGTTTGTGATCCTGCATGACTGAAGTCGTCCACATGCACAGCAATGATTCCCTCCATTGAACCACTAATCGAAGAAGAATAGAATAATGCAGGGTCGAATTTAGACTGAAGACATCCGAGTCTTTCTAATTCCTTTTTGACACTAAAAAACCAGTTTCGTGCTGCATCGTTGAGGCCATACACCACCCTTTTCAACTTCCACAAAGAATCAGGACAGTTGGCTTCCTTTGGTGGTTTTAGGTAAATGTCTCTGTCAATTTTTGTTCCTTGTAAGAACGCAGCTTTTACGTCTGTAGTTTTACACTGCCAATTCATCATGCCTGAAATTGCTAGCATGGTTTTCAGTGTACTTTTGAGAACAGTTGGTGAATCCACTTGCGTTGCTGTTTCTTCTTCAAAGCCTCTAGCTACTAGACGAGCTTTGGTTTTATGAGAATCTCCCTGTGTGTGTCTAGTGATCACCCAAGTTGTAGTAATAGCCTTTTGACCATTATTTGCAACTTCTTCGTAAACATCAAAGTTTTCCCAGTTTTGTATTTCTTGCTTTTTGGCATCCAAAACTACACTGGTTTGATGTTCTTCAGTAGGAACAAGTGTGAATAATACTGTCTCAGCAGCGGTCTCTTGGATTCTGTCATCGTTCTCTGTCTCATTTTCAGTACTAACTGATTTCCACTCTTCAACTTTGTCAAAATCAATACACTTGGACTCTGCATCATCTTTATTCTTTATGTTGAGCCACGTCGAAAACTTTCCGGTGGCTTTTCCTGCTCTGCCTAAAACAGTTGCGTCTTTCCATTTATCTGTTCCGCGTTCTTTGTATTTGATACATTCACTTTTTTTCGGAAGGTTGGCACCTGTTTTCAATTTGCCATTACTATAGCTGTTTGAATGTTCCACTGGAGGCGCACTGGTTGTAACTTTGTCCTGTTGGTCCATCTCATGGGTGGTAGAATTCAATGTTGCACTGTTAGTTTGAGCTTCTTCATCGCTATCACTGACTGCTTGGAAAATTTCCTGTGAAACAGGGTTGGGTTGGTTTGGTGTCACATCATTGCTTGGCTCATTACTCGGTCGAAACTCTTCCCCCATTTTAACAAGTCGATTTGTTGATACCCTGACGTATATGTTTCCATGTCGAATAAAACGACTTTTCCATCTTGACCAATTACTTTGCCCGGCCCTTTCCATTTGTTGTTCCCATCTCTCTTGTAGAATACCTTGTCCCCAGTGGAAAACTTGGTTGCATTTGCTCTTACTTTGTGTTTAAGAGCCTTTCGCACTTTTTCTGACGATTCAGCTTCGATGTAGGCCCGTCTAGCACTGTGAAGCGCATTAATGTGGGAAGCAACAATTTCACTCGTGGTTGTCCCTTCAAGGGCGGGGAGCTGATCAACCATCACGTTTGGTAGATTTGGGTTTTGTCCAAATACTAACTGATACGATGAGAAGCCATTCCACATCTGCAAACAGTTTTTAGCGTTAATGGCCCAGGATAGGGCTTGCGTCAACCTCAGTTTGCAGTCATCTTCCAAAATCTTTTCCAGACAGCGATCGACTACAGCATGGTTACGCTCGCAGAGTCCATTTTGCCATGGGCTTTCTGCTGCAGTATGCAAAACTTCGACATTCAGGATTGCACACATCTCTTTATACTCCTCGTTAGCAAACTCACCTCCATTATCGGCCAAAAACTTCACTGGTGCACCAAAGCCATTTCCTACCCACATCTCTATAACATTGTCTATAATTGTTGCAGGTTTCTTATCTCTTATGATACGAGCAGTTTGGGAATTGGGATGGTCGATCACTATTTGGTGTATGGGGTACGAAAAGTCAATGCTTGGAGACTCAATAGAAATAAAAACCCGAAAGTTGTTGAGACTCGAAGCCTTGCTAACTATGATAAAACATCATTCATAAACGACCTACTCCAAATAGATTGGTCGAGCATCCTATCTCCCCTCGCAGAAAATCCCAATTCAATGGCTACCACTTTTCAGGAGATTTTTGAGTCACTCATTGATATACATGCCCCATTGAAAAAAAGAAGGGTTCGCAATGAAACCGCTCCCTGGCTAAATCCATCAATACGAAAACTGATGGGGGAGAGGGACTCGGCCAAGAAAATGGCCTATAAATTTCCTGACAAGTGGCCAATATATAAGCAACTTAGAAATAAGGTAACAAAAGAGATAAAAGTTGCTATAGAGACGCATTATTGTGGGTTGATTGACGAAAATAAGGGTAACCCCAAAATGATGTGGAAGACCATTAACAATGTGTTGGATAAATCTCAGAAGTCAACAACCCTCACGAGCTTAGACTTTGAGGGTAATAGACTTGTCAAAGAAGGTGATATAGCAGAGACACTAAATCATCATTTTGTCACAGTTGGTCCCAAACTAGCAGATGAAATCGAGCAACGGATTAATGATGATCCTCTAATTCACGTAGCTAAGGAATCTAACGTTATGAAATTATACCCCGTAAGTGATACCTTCATAGCAAATTCCATCAGGCAGCAAACAAATGGGAAAGCACCTTGGCCTGATAAGATTCCAACCAAGCTAATAAAGGACGCTGGTGAGGTCATAAGTAAACCTTTAGCGATGATTTTTAATTCATCCTTTCGTCATGGAATCTTCCCTAACATCTGGAAGCTGGCGAGGGTCACTCCCATCTTCAAATCTGGAATGAGAAGTGATGCTAATAACTATAGACCCATCTCAGTGATTTCTGTTTTCTCTAGGATTTTGGAAAAAGTCGTACATGACCAGGTATATGCTTATTTTAAGTCACATCGCATCTTGACAGTTAGCCAATCAGCTTTCCAAAAACTCTGCTCGACCATAACATCTCTAATTGACAGTACTGACTTTTGGTACGATAATATCGACAATAAGCAGGTTAATTTGACAATTTTCTTAGATCTCAAAAAAGCCTTTTACACCGTTGATCACAAGATCCTGCTCAGGAAACTAGAAGCATATGGAATCCAAGAACTAGCCGGAGACTGGTTCAAATCCTACCTTGAAAACAGACAACAATACTGCAAGCTCAACAGCTACGAATCACGGGCAAAGACAATCACTTGTGGTATCCCCAAGGTTCCTGTCTAGGCCCCTTCTATTCATAGTCTACCTTAATGATTTTGAAAAATGTTTAAACGCATCAAAGGCTGGCATGTATGCCGATGATACTCATGTAACATTAGCATCCAATAGTGTTGATGAGTTGGTTTTGAAAGCGCACGAAGAACTGTACAATATTACGGAATGGATGAGACTAAATAAATTGAGTGCTAATCCTAAAAAAACAGAGTATATGTTTATAGGTCATCCAAATCGAACCAACAGGATTGCCGAGCAAGAGCCGCTCAAATTAAACAATTCAGAAATAAAAAGAGTGAAAAAAACAAAATCGTTGGAAGTAATTATCGATCAAGGGCTCAATTGGGATGACCAATTTAAGGCCGTCAAGGCAAAAATAGTCGGAGGCCTTGCCTCTTTAAAAAGGCTAAAAAACATCATTCCACAATCCCAACTAACCAACGTTTATCATGCCTTTATTGAAAGTCATATGAGATATGCAGATGTCATCTGGGGAGGTCTGTCTAACTCCAAAATGGAGTCACTACAGCGCCTACAAGACAGGGCAATTACAATAATCGACACTGCCAGAATAAAGGATCACTGGTCGAAAAACTTTTAACGACTCAACAACTAGTAACGTTTGATCGATCAGTTATGACATATAAAATCACAAATAGACTATGTCCAGAAAACCTTTGGAACAAATTCCAACGAAGATCGCATTACTCTAGTTACAATACCAGATTTTGCAATAATCTTCAAATTCCAAAGTATAATCTGGAGTACTCCAAAAAGAGATTCTCTTACACAGCTCTAAAGGCTTGGAATGAAATCCCTATGAACATTAGGGAGCTTCCTACCTTACACCAATTCAAAAAACATTTAAAGGATTATTTGACGAGCTGAAACGTAACACAAACACGACCCCTTGGAAGATCAGCTTAAACTTTTATCAATATAGGCCTGTATGTAAATTGTAAATTAGGAATCCTCATGAATATTTTTTTTTGTTTTGCTATTATTGTATTATATATATTTCAGCTGAAAGGTTTTTCGTGTCAAAATAATTAAATATGAAAATAAATATGAAGTGGTAAATCGAGTAAACATATCAATAAGATAGAGGACGTTTACTTTGTTGTTCCAAATTTTTAAGTCCATGGCTACAGTCTCATTAAATTGTGTAGCTAAGGGAAGGGAAACAACAGGTCTGGCAGGAGTTTTCTGAAACTTTACGCAAATCTCACAAGAGTCATATAATTTCTTTGCAATTTCCTGGTAATCTTTATCCCAAATGTTGGCATCAATCATAAGTGCTTTTAACCGTTCTTGTGTAGGGTGGGCGAATTGCTTGTGCAACTTGGTTAGAATTTCCTGTTTTTCATTGTATGTTTCGATTTTAGAGTCCGCAAAGAAACATGTATCTATTGTTACACTTTGCTTCTCAAGTGGGATGCAATAGTGGCCAGATGACGTACAGTCCAGATCCACAGTGTTGCCCCATATTTCTGCTTGATCATGTTCGAGATCAAGCTTTATCTTTGCACCTTTCATTGCTTGTTTGCTGAGTAATAAAGGAATCTCACTATCCACAATGTCTGTTTTCACAAAAACACTTTTTCCAGCTAGTTCACAGGGAAGTTGGAGTTGTCCCTTAGAGGTTTTTGTTTCTCCACCACCAAATTTAAAAACTTTGCTACTAGGTTGCAAATCAATGCTTTTCTTCTGCTCTATGTCGAGTGTTTGAAGGTAGCAGTTTATCCAGTTTTGACCAGCAACAGTTGAAGTACATCCGGAGTCAAGAACAGCAGAATTTCTTGCTTCACTTGTGAAGAGGCACATTTCTTCTTCTTTTGGACTAACAAATAGTGTTATGTTATCCTCAATAGGACGTTTATGAGGACAATCCTTAGCATAATGCAGAATTGATTCACAGATCTTGCATTTGTTTGGTTTACCGTTAAAACCAATTGGATTGATCTTTTGTCCATGACGCTGTTTGGTCCCACTTTCTTCTTGTTTGTAGTATGATCTGGGTTGAGACTCAAATTTTCTTGACTGAAAACGGTTAGATTGATAACGATTACGTGAATATAGAACTTCATTTGTGTCTGTAAGCATACTTGATTCAAGTTTAACTGCTTGACTTCCAGCTATATCTCCAAGAGGTAGGGACTGTTCACCATAAAACTTTCGTAAGGCAGATTTCATTTGTTCAAATAAATGTTCCTTTTTGGCATAATCAACGGCTGTCAGTACTAGCTGCCTTTCCTGGTGTGGCAGCTTGGACGCATCTAAAAGTTTGAATGCTAAAACGGGCGGTGGTAGCTTCATATCTTTTTGCATAATCCGGTTATAACGTCTTTCAAATTCCAGGATAAAATCATCCATCTTTTGCTGACTTTCTCGTTCAAATCTATCAAACATAATGTAACGTTCATACACTTCACTTAGCTCATCCTTTTAAACAGTTTATCCAAGTATGTTATCAGCTTCTCAACACCATCATCTGCATTAATGGTTTCTAATTTCAGCTCATTAAAGACTTTATCACGGACCCCACTTGGGTCAGTTTCAGGAAATGACAAAGCAATAGCAACTCCCCTGCTTCTTTTTATCAAGTTCAGTAACAATGCACCATGCACGTATTTCTTCTACATATCTATCATATGGTTTGTCTTTGCTAAACACCGGTGGGTTCTTGTAACCACTCATCTCTGCTACCATGTAAAAACAGATAAACAAGTCTTTTGAATAGGGATAACACCCACCAGTTATTCATATATACTCAATACCTAGAATGACAATATTTAATATATATAATTACATGACACTATAGACTGCACAGAGTTCAAATGTGAGGTTCCACGTGATTATGGAAAACAAGGTAACATGTATTCAGCATATAAGCACCATACAACTATGAAATGCCTTATCGCTGTAAATCCAAATGGAGCTGCAGTGTTTGTATCAGATCTGTTTGAAGGCAGTGCAGATGATGTTAAAGTTTTTCAGACCTGTGGAATTTTGCGACACGTAAATCCTGGGGACAGTTTTTTGGTTGACAAAGGATTTACAATACAAGACCTGTTATTGCCATTGCAAGCAAAAATATTTATTCCTCCATTTCTTGGTAAACGAGAATCATTCACTAAAGAGGAAATTGTTCTAACAAAGCGCATTGCAAAAGCTCGTATTCATGTGGAACGATTTAATGAGAGATTGAAAAAGTTCAGACTGCTTGATCGTATTCCTTTAGTATTAGCGCCAATTGCATCCCAATTGGTTTTTGTGTCCTGTTGCCTGGTAAATTTTCAAGATCTACTATGCAAGTGATAATTTATGTCTTATAGTTTAAAAGTAAATATTTGGTATCAATGGAGGACTTAAATTAACAAGAAGGGGTCACAATAACTTTGTACCCCCTACTTCGATACAGTAGAGTCCCATATATAAGTAGTCGGGTTTTAAGTAGTCTTGCCCAAGACTATTTCGATTCGGGTTCACAGGGTTTTATGGAACTGCGCAGGAGTGAGGATAAGCTGCGGATAAGCTACGGTTTCTTATAACAGGGTTTCTTATAGAAAAAAATGAGTGTAGTTTCTTATAAAAACCGTGTATGCTAAATGTTATACAAAGATTGTCAGTATTGTACGCTAAAAGTTGAAAATGACTGGGCATAAATTTCTCGGAACCTTCATTAAAAAGTATTCTGGTACCAACAGTTTTCCAAATTTTGTAGCAATGATGGATTATTTCACCCTGAACTCTTTCATCCTTCCTTATTCTTTCTATGTGAGGACCGCCAACTCCAGAATGTAGGACAAAATCACAATAATTAGCATTTTTGATTAGAAGCTGCAACTGGACTTGATAATAATGTGCATGTGTTGGGCGCAAAACTAGCTTTTCGTCACTTATTTTGAAACACTGCTAGTTTATTGTTGTCTTTAGCTCAGTTGAAGCTGCATCGAGTAATTGTTTTACTGTCCTGGTCTTTAATATTTTCAAGCACTTCACTTCAACTATCCCATCGAGTTTACCATCGACAAAGATCAATCCATCGGGTGAAGCTCCCAAGTATGGAAAATCTGCATGAACCCACAAGCCACTTTCGTTAACAGTAGCATTTCGACATTTCTCGTATAAGGCAATTGCTTTTGGTTCTTCTTCGATGCCATATAGCATGTCCGGGGTCGTTAAACTCTTCTTGAACCAAAATTTATTTTCTAGCCAGTTGAATAATCTTTGTTTATAGCCATCCTTGTTTTGAAACAAAGACAAATTAACAATTTCTTTGCAAGTTGAAGCTGTAATTCGAAACCACCTTTCCTGGAACCATACTGACGAATGTCTTTGCTTTTCAGTCCCGGGTACTTGACAGCATTTAGGATCTGGCACACTGATTAGCAGATCTTTTAATGCAGAACTGATATTATTTTCGAATTGATCAATTAATCTAGTATACACTGCAATGTCGTCTTTCTCTAACATAAAATCTGAATATGAATAGTGGAAGACAGTTTCCGACATGGACGTTTGACCCTTTGAATGGTTATAAGAGGATAGATCTGAAACAAAATTATTTACACCATCAAAATTAACACGCTGATGGTATTTTGCAGGCTGTGGGTCGAATTGATACATTTCTTGAGTCTTACTTCTCTCTGTGGATGTTGATGTATACTTTGTCTGTGGTAAAGGCTTTGGATTCCGTGCCCTCTTTTTACCTTTGTTCCACTGGCAATCTTTTGAAGTGGATGGTGCAACTGCATCATATCCATGCTTTCCCAGATAATCGCTGATAAACAGCACTAGGGCAGACACATGGCAACATCTACCAAGTTCATTTGCTTTACAACTGCAAGAACAATACTTCACAAAACCACTGAGTTTGCTTACTGTTTTCAAAGGCAAGTCAGCTTTCATAGAATGGTGAACGTGTGCTCTAACAAAATATGTACTTTCATTTGTAGCGTCTTGAATATTCTCCACAAAACCACTTGTGACAAGACTTCTTCCTTTCCTTAACGGTTTCTCTGTCACTGAATCTTCGATATTCATCTCTCTCTCTTCTTCATCATTAGCGCACAGCTGTGCAACAGATTCGACCAGATAATGGTAAATGTGTCCATAGTTAAACATTGCTGGTATGTTCATTGAAGGGAATGTTTTCCAACCAGTATCTGGAAAATTAGCTAGCTGGTCAACATCACGCGATGAAGATGATAAATTAATGGTTTTACTTTGTTTTTCTGCTTTAATTCTGTGCCATTTTCCACCTTCGACTTTCGGATCAATTTTTAGGTCTAGGCCTATGCACTGGCTGACACGCTCTTGCAAATCGGCCTTTTTTCCTCCTTTTTTCTGTCCATGGCACTCCAACCAACGTTTTAATTCAAAAACATTACAATCGGTAATGTCTCTTGGAAGTTTTGCCCCAGGAACATTGTCTTCTGTTAATGATACCAGCTGATAATTCTGAGTATTCATAATTCAAACCTTCCCGCTACTGTACTTCCCGCTGAAAACACGCCACCACGAACTTTTTGTGTTTGTCCGCAAAGCAATCCCATAATTCCTGGCGCGAAAATGTGTGACGTAACACGGCTAAAGCGCTATTTTACAAAACAAAGACAACATTCTTGCTACATTTTAGAAGAAAACATGTATGATTTCCCAATATACAAGTCAACTCGGTATTTTTACACTTATCAGCGTGGAAGAGGAGTAGGTAGTATATTCAGAATAGCTGGATCTATTTTCAAAAAAGTTGTTGAATCTACATTGCCAACAATAAAGAAGCAAGGTGTAAAAGCTGCCGAGAAAATTTTAAAACGTCTTTTACAAGAAGAAAGAGAGAAGGCAAATGATTGGATATTAGCTGGCGAGAATTTTGGAGAAGTTGCAAAAGATACTGCCAAATCTTCTATGAGAGGTATGAAAAGAAAAGCTACTGAAAAAAATGTTGATGTTGTAAAGAAAGCGGCGAAGAAATCGGCTGCCGGTAAGAAATCGCCTGCTGGTAAGAAATCACCTGCTGGTATGAAATCAAGGGGTCGTCCTTAAAGGTCTATAAAAAGAAGCACAGTGAAGGGTATCTTCATACCTAAGAAGTCAAAGGCAGCTGGACCAAAGAAAGCTAAGCCTAAAAGTTCTGATTTGAGAAAAACTTTGTTGAAGAAACTGTTGAAGAAGAAATTGACAGAATGAGCATAAAGACAGAATATTCTGAATGTCCTAGTGAAAGTTTAGATTTATTCTGCCAACCAATAATTCAAAATGATGTCAAGTCTTTTAAGTATGTGGAATAATTTCCACAAACTGCTGCCCTCAATGCCTCAAAACAAACTGTTGTGTTTGACATTCCTGCTCAGCCTGATCACATGATTGACTTGAAGCATTCTTATTTCGTCTCAACTCTTGCCATTGAAAAAGAAGATCGAAATGATATTGGAAAAGCCACTACAGAATTTGTAGGGGTGATAAATAATATTGGTCAATCCATGTGGAAGGAGATAGAGTTGGTTTTGAATGACACTCCCGTCACAGAAGCAAATGGAATGTATGCCTACCAATCTTACCTGGAAACAATTCTAACGTTTGATGAAACCAGAGCTAAAATCTATTTGAAAATGACAAACTGGGTCAGCGATACGATTGGCAAACAAGGTACTGGTTTTCCAACGAATGCAGCGACAAAAATCTTGGTTTCTTGTCTTGCTTCTAACGAATGCAAGATCTGTACAATTTGACGAGAGTGAAAAGGTTAAAGTGTTAACAAAGCCTCGTTAACATTTGCAATCAAAGAAAATAATTGCTGCCTGGCGTTTGTCTTCAATGGCGATTGAGTCCAAACAGTAATTTGTTTTGTTTGATGAGGAAAGCTGGAAACACTTCAGGCTTTGTACATTTTCAAAGTGAAACTGATGCTCCTTCACATATATCTTAAAGATGTTGTATTGAAAGGAATAGAAAGAACTCTGATGAAAACTAATGCAATTTACCCAGCCTGTCCACCTCACATAGCAAGCTATTTGATCAATTCCGCAACAACCAGCTGGGTTCAAGACAATGGGCTATCTGTAAAACATGGAGTGTGGAATTATGGAGTGAAATGGTGGAGTGAAATGATTTACATGGAATACGCTTATTTAAGGATGTTTTGCAATAAAAAATACATCAAAATGCTTCTTGTAGTCTTCCGAACCTATTTAAGTCATAATTTTGCTAAAATTTACTGACAATTTCATGAAATTACCATCGGGATCAAAACGAATGAAGCTATACAGAAAATTAAGGGACATATGTTGACAAAAAATGTAACAAATTTTAAACCAAAATCTTTCTTTTGGTCTTCTGAATTGAAATGACAGGAAACTTTATATAAATATTTTCGAAATGAACGTCTTTTTGAGTATCAAGAAAACCCTGCCTTCTGGCACCTTCCTTCAATATTCAAGAATGCAGACAGTGGATGAAAGTCGAGCCGCCGGGCAGACATGTCGCAATTATCTCATTCATGTAAATAAGAAGTCTTGCCAACACTTGCCAATGTAGCGTTTTCGACGGAGGGTTCGTACAGGTTCGCACAACAAAGGCTAACTCAGGTTGGAATGCTTTGAATATTTATGTTGCATCACGAAAATAATTGAGAACAATATCTTGCACATGAACTCGATCCTATTGAAATACAAAAGCTTTTTTTCTGTGACACGGGAAACTGATGCAGGGAATCGGTTTTGTGAACCTCGGACTAAAATATCAAAGGTTTATTCAGTAGATCCCCAGAATAAAAATCCTTTTCCAGCCCAAATACAGACTTATTACAGTACATGATTCCCAATTACAGAATCAAAGTGAGACTAAAACCAAATTTAGATCGCCCAACCAGATTGGAAAGTTTGCAAAATGAGCGGCTGAGATCAATCTAGGGTTATTTTTGGTGCGGTTGTAGTCTCCTAGGAACATTCACAGTGGGTGCGGGATGTGCATAAGCGATTTCACTGTTTCACGCGATTTCCCAAGTAAGACTTCAGAACCTAATACTATTGATTGGCAGAACGTTACTAATAAATGCATTACGAATTAGTCTTTAAAATAAGCTGAAAATCAACATAATACAACTTTTAGCTTTAAAAATTGTGTGGCTGTAGCTGCGGCTGAGGAAATTCTGAGAAAATATGCAGCTATAGCTGCGGCCAAAATCTCGAGTGAGCAGCTGTTTTACTTGCAAACTTTCCAATCTGGGCCCAAACTAACCCCCAAGGCCCCGTGGTTTTTGATGAGCAACAATCAGAAAAAATTTCTGAATCTCTTTAGTCACAACATTGAAAACATTTTATCCCAGTTTATCACACCATCACACATACCAAGCAATGTACAAACTTCTTCCAGTGTTCAAAGTGAGTACGTCAAGGATGTCCACTAAGCCCGACACTCTTTAACCTTTTTAAAAACGACCTTGTTGATGAACTTAACGAAAGTAATCCTTCACCACTAAGCCTAGGACATGAACCTATGCCGATGATCTCATTATTCTCTCTTCCTCACACGATGGACTACAGAAGTGCCTCAGCAGCTTGACTTATTATTGTAATAACTGGAAACTTGAAGTGAATTTAGATAAATCAAAATGCATGACCTTTTATAAAAATGGCACAAGATATATACGAATTTTATATTAATAATTTAACTTGACGCCCGCGATGCGGGCGACATTTTTACCTTAAAACCCGCGATGCGGGTAAATTTTTACCTTGACACCCGCGATTCGATTAGCTAACCAGCTCCCCATGGCATCCCACAACCTCCCCGGACTCTAGCGAAAGTTCAGAAGGCTGCAAGTTAAAAGGCAGCAAGTTAAAAGGCAGCTGAGTGGTATCTTGTCTTTCCAAGGCTAATCTGGTACTAATATTCACCCGAATCGCGGGTGTCAAGGTAAAAATTTACCCGCATCGCGGGTTTTAAGGTAAAAATGTCGCCCGCATCGCGGGCGTCAAGTTAAAAAGCTAGTCTAAAGCTAAACACATAAGTGGATTGATTATTAAACTGTGGACAAAAAAACATCATCATCATCATCATCATCATAGTTATCATTACCCTCAAATTTATCATTATCGCCATCATAAACTGTAACATTATGGTCACCATTAGAATCATCCTCATCCCCATCAGCATTACCATCATCATAATCATCATCATAATCATAATCATCATCAAATCATCCTCATCATCATCATCATCATCATCATCGTCATCATCATCATCATCATCATCATCATGCCATCAAAGTCATAATAATAGCAATAATCATCATCATCATCATCGCAATCATCATTATCTTCATGTCGTCAAAATAATCATCATCATTATAATATGAAAGCTGAAGATCAGCCAGTGAGTCACGGAGGTTAAGGGTATCTCTGACTGTGTTCCATCCACATGAATTCTAATAAAAGTCAAACAGTTCGATGGTAAATGCTTAATGAAAATTTTTTGCCACCAAATTTCCAGATCTACTTAGAATATTGCAAACGCTTTTGTGTCAACTTAAGACGCAAAATTAGTAGTGTTACTGCTTCGTAAATTCGAAAAGGCTATCCCTATCTAATCGCAGACTTTAATTCTAAATTTCCTCTATGAACAATAAATATCTCACTATATCGGAACGATTTTCATTTTGTGTGTTTGTGCTCTGAATTTTCAAAGGAACATTCAACTTGAAACCCGAAAAATTTATGGCCTCTCAGTAGTGTTTCATATGCATTGAAACAGTAAAACACAAAGTTTAGCCTGGCGATTTATGGAAATAATCAAAGCAAGAACTCTTCTTGAAAACGGAAAGAATATGAGTAATTTGCATAATGAATTAGGCCTACAGTCTCCTAGTGTCCTTTGACGTCCTTTGACCCCTGAAAACGTGAAAACGCACTTACCAAAAACGTGAAACAACCCAAAATCGCCCAAAACCAGCCAAAAGCACTCAAAACGAACCATAACATGATGAAAAGCACCCAAAACCACCCAGAAATGTCCAATTCACTGGAATCATCTATTAAGTGGCAGAAAATCCTTGAAAAATCCCCAGAAACTCTCATGTTCTTTGAAATTTCATTCTTAACTCTTAAAATATTACTTTCGTCTTGGGACTTTTGTTGACATAAAAAGCTTTTAAATCGCTGGAGTAGGAAAAGCCTTTTTTGTTCACAACAGTAATGTAGTATTGTATTTGAGCGTGAAGTTGAGAGATGAGACACAATCGCACGCTGCCAATAAATATACCGTTGGGGAAAGGTATCCGTTGTCTGGAAAGCGTGTTTCATTGAATAAACCCCTGAGAGTTGCACGCAAAAGAATCACTGTGCGTGTGCAGTGAAGGGAACGCAATAGATGGCCGCCATCAAAATCAAAACTTTTTTGAGCGGAGAGAAAATCGAAATTTTAACCAACTTATAGGTTTCAAAACGCTTAGCAAAATCTTTAAACAGTGTCCGGCCAGAAACGGGATCGATTAAAGAAAAAAGCGCATCTCTAGGTGGCCCAGGGAAAAAGCCTTTCTTGTGTAATCGAACAAAGGGCCATAACAATGGGGCAATCTGATTTGCATTTAAGCATATTAGTAATATAGGATACCCCCCTTCACAATGTAGCAGAATTCACATACCTTAGTATAATCTTAAATGCTGCCTGTAACTTTAAAGAAACCCTGAATATTCTAAGCTCTAAAGAAAACTGTGCTCTATTAGCCTTAAACAATAGATTCAAAATAAGACACCTTTTGAGAAATATCTCTACTTAGTTCCTAGCCGAAAAGATAGAAGAATTCTTTCAAAATTAGGGCTTAGTGACCATTGCTTAGAAATAGTAAAAGGAAGACATATAAAAACCCCCCATTGAAAGAGACAAAAAAGTTTGCTGATATTGCAGCAACGAAATAGAAAACGAACCACACTTTATAAAATCTTGCATAAAATATAATTCAGAACGTGAATTTTTTTTCAAAAAGTTGACAATATAAGCCCTATTTTTAAATCTATTCCTGCAATTGAGCAAAGATTAATCTACCTTATGACAAGTGAAAATGAGATTCTGTTGCATGATCTATGTGAGTTTTTATCATTAATATACGAAAAAAAGACGATAAACTTTGTTGAATCGAGCAACTAAAGAAATTTTCAACAAAATTAATTTTAGAATTCTTTTCTCTTTCCATTATAAATTTCTGTATTTTCATTTGATGTAAATTAAAATAATTATCCTTGTAGTTTTTTATTAGTTGTACAGTATTTAGTTGTTAACAGTAGACCATGTATCTTATGATATTGTGTCGAAATGAAACGTTTCTTGCTTCAGTTCTCTTCTTTTTGTTGAAATTAATGCACTCTTACAGCCAACTGCTTTGCTCAAACTCAATGATCTCATGAACTCTTTCAGCTTCAAACCCTAAGGGAGATACTCATTAACTTTCAATACAGGGGGATCATGCCAATATTTTGGATTCGAAATCTTAAGCTTTTTCAATATTTTGGGTCTTTGAATGGCAACATGTACAAAAATTCTATATGTGGGGTCCACAAATATGAAGGAAGAATCGTGCCTTTTGGTGTGATTCATTACAATGACCCATCCAACTGCCAAGAGCGTATAAATTAGGTGTCCAAAAATAACTAGCAATATTTGGGGTCTCCGAAACATTAAACTCAATATTGGGGTCCCTAAATCATTAGACTCGATATTTAGTGGTCTGCAAAGAAAAGTGGCATGGATCCCCCGTATTGAAAGTTAATGAGTCCCCCCCTGGGCTTCAAACCCAATTCCAAGCACTGCTTCAAATTGCTTTCATGGATGACGTATTTTTCTTTGTTGTACAGATTTGGTATCAGCTTCGGTGTTGATTTAAACTATTTTCCAGGTGATAACGTCTCTTCTTGAACTTGGAAAGCGCTAACGGTATATCTGCATGATGACCGTGTAACTCGACTGGATATTCCACATCGACTTTGAGAATTTAACCAATATATTCATTGGATCTTGTCAGCAAAGCGTGGATGTTTGTGTTTCTGATTTCTTCTTGTGTAAACTGCTTGAAACCACCATACTGCATTGGCTGTGACATTTCCCATCCGTAGATATTGTTTGCATCCATATATCAGCGTGTTGTTTTCATTTGATTCGACATGGCGTTTCACTGCTATCGAGACACCTCCACAGATGCCATCTTCAATCATAAGGAAAATGTCCTTCCTTTCTTCGGATAACAACTCCAGCGTCACACCAGTCATCTTCAGCATTGCATCCAAAGCCAGTGCAGGAGCAGTTAGATAATGCGCAGGATCAAGCTTGTAGAATTCCAGATTCTGCGTTTTGAATAATTCGAATATGTCAGCCCACAACAACACATCAGTTTTCAGGTACAGTTCATAATAACCGTGAAAGGCTGTCAGACCCGTTGAGCATGTTCATAATCTTCATCGCTGATTTTTGAATCGCCGAGTTTGTTGTAAATGCTTCTTTCGGTGGTAGAAATTTTTCTTCCATTTTCTCTGCATTATCCATCCAATTGTAGAGATAAACACCTTTTCTTGTCAACAATCCTAGCAGCATGGTTTTGTAGCTTCTGCAGCTGGTTGTTGCCAGAAATACCACAGCAGACCCAAACAGAGCAACAGTGTCGGAAATGAGGCTCAACAATACTTGTGTATAAAGTTTTCGGACTTTCCTTCGGCAGATACTTCTAGGCATATTTTAAAAAGCCAATTGCCCTGGAAGCCTTCGCAGAGGTAGCCTTAATCTGTTCCTTCCAATCTAAGGAAGAATCAATTTGTATGCCAAGGTATTTCGTTTTATGGACAACATCAAGCTCATTTTCACGTACATTCAATTCCAAATTTTGATTTGAACTTTTAAGAATGTGCCATTTTTGTTTGCTTGTAATAAGCATTGATTGAGTTTTTCCCACATTTAATGCAAGTTTATTACCTTGGAGCCATGCGTCCGATTGCTTAAGGTCATTGTTTATAGCCTGAGTGATATTCAATGCCCGGTGGCATAAATTGGTGTTGTCAGCATATTTGAATACATTTGAACCTTGGACTGCCTGTGGGAGATCATTGATATATATGAGAAAAGTAGAGGGCCAAGCATGAGCCTTGTGGCACTTTTCTTAAAGTTTCTAATAAGTTTCTTAAAGAGCCTCGATGTGACAGGTAGGACTGATATTGGACAATAGTTCGATTTATCAGTCTTTTCGCCACCTTTAAAAATTGGGGTAACTCTAGCTACTTTCCATTAATTTGGAAACAGGCTTGTCTGGATGGATGTGTTAAACAAAAACGCCAGGGAGTTTTCAATCAAAGGTAAGGCAAGTTTCAAAAAGTAGCTAGAGATATCGTCAACCCCAGAGCCCTTTGAATTTTAAATTTTGTCTAGAGCAGCTCGGATTTCACTAATTTCTATAGACTTAAAATTAAATTTAGTCTTGTCTTTGTTGATCTCGTAGTCACCAGTTAGAAGGGGATTAGGCACAGGATCAATTTTATCCGCAACCTCTTTGCCTATAGTGCAAAAGAAATTGTTCATTGTTTCTGAAATGTCTTTCTTAAGGAATGTTTCAATGCCAGATTCTTTAAAGGCAGTCAATGTTACTAGACTTAGATCTTTTATTAAGAAGTTCATTACCTGCCTTCCATGAATCTTTCATGTTTCCTTTACAATCAGAAATCTTATTGGTGAAATATCGCTTCTTAAGCTGGATGTTCATAGAATTTACTTTATTTCTAACCTGCTTATAGGAATCCATAAGAATTTTAGATTTCCTTTTGGATGCAGCTTATTTTAGCCTGTCTCTAGTGCGCATTTGTTCTTTCAGGTCCTTGTTTATCCAGGAGCAATATTTCTCCGAAACACCCATTTCAGTAATAGGTGTATGTTTATTTATGGTCAGGGAGAAAAAATGTGACAAATTGTTGACAATGTCATTAATATCGTCTCTGAATCAGTAGCCAAATGCTCCCAACATATATCAGAAACATCAGCCAAGAATGCATCTTCATTGAAATTATTCATTTTTTGTTTTGCTCACCTTATGGCTTTTTCAACTGCACCATTAAACTTTCGGATGCAGTACACCATAAAATGATCACTCATGGAAATCTTTTGCACTCCTCAGGCGACGATATTTCTGGGCCAGGATGTAGAGATGTGATCAATAATGGAAGCAGTTGTTAGAGTCACCCTGGTTGGTTTCTCTATGAGTTGCTTAAAGCTTAACAACCCGTGGATATCCAGCATATGCTTCGAATTATTATCTATGGGTTGCCCAGCAACATTGTCAGTGAGAGTACAGTTGGTGTAACCCAAGAGGATAATTTCTATGCCCTCTTTGTCAAGACGAGAAAGAACCTTCTCAAGTTTATCGAAAATTGAAACAGGGTCACTAGGAGGCCGGTAACAAACAAGAACTAGAAATGATTTGCTCTTAGGTGGCTGTACCTCTATGCAAATAAGTTCCAGGCCATCAATAGGGACATCTAAGCGACGTTTATACTTGATAGAGTCCCTAATATGAAAAGACACTCCTCCCCCATTGAATGTCCTATCCAGACGTTCTTGCTGGTAGTTAGCTATATCAGTTAATTCTTCGGGGTAATTTGGATCAAGCTTTGTTTCATTTAAGGCAAGGATATGAATCCCAAAATTCCTGATTAGCAGCTTAAGCTCATCTAAGTGACTACGAAGACCATTGACATTCAAAGATGCAAGCACCATACCCTTTTTGAATCTAAGATGCTGACGTGATCCTTCAGGAGCCTCCGGAGCACAGGCATCCTCCCTGTCAAACGAATGGGGTGGAGAGACGCTACCCTGACTTAGCATGTGCATTTAGGCTACTTGCAAAGAGGCGATTTCCCTCAGGGGAAAGATGCATACCACCTTTATCAAGATGTTTAAAGGCGATATTATTGTGATCTATGAAATCCCACCCCTGAGAGAGCAATATCGCCTCAGTGCAAGATTATTTTCAGCAACAGCAATATTTTTGGAAGTGTCATACGTCTGCAGAAAAATTGAGGAAACAGTGATGTTTACATCTGAGTCGATTTCTTTGATCTTCTTGCCAGTAGAGGTTACGTTTTCGATTATGTACTTTACTGGAATGCCTTTGGCAATATCATTACTGCCAATATGCAGGATCACTTCGTCTGAGCCACCAATTTTGCTATTGATGGTCTGCTTGTGACGCGAAAACAGTTGCTGGCTTTTTAATCCACCAATGCCGTGTGCTTCAACAGATTTTGATAAGAGCTTTTCATCGTCTAGACGGCGAATATGTGAGTCACCCAAAAGTAGTATTTGTGTTTGTCGGAAACCTTGATCTTTGTTGCTTAAACCATCATTTACTACTTCTGAATAACTCTTTGTATTGTTGGTGTTGGTTTTGTTATTTTTCACTTTCGCTGTTACTGCTTTTGAATCTGTTATTGCTGTTGCTATTGTAGCTCTGTTTCCTTCTCTTGTTCTTGTTCATTTTTTTAACATTATCAGCAGAATTCGTATATCGATCTTTATTAGGCAGCGAGGACTTTGATACCGTTTTGTATTTCTCAACGTCGATGACTTGGTCTGGAATTGTCTTTTCTTTCTCAGAGGATTTCAAAATTTTAAATTCGTTATGTTTTTCCATCTGAATGGTTCTTAATTGTTTTGATAATTTTTCCTCGGCACTTTCCTTTGTATGAGCTTCAGGCTCCTTGTCCATAGTCTTGACTATGCTTTGTCTTTTGTCTTTGCATGTGAATCCATTGTGGAATTTTCTATAGAAGTATGCTGGACACTCTTTGTTCTTGTCTTCATTACTTCCATTTGCAGTTTTGTATAACTGAGTTTTTAAACTTGAGTTTTCGTCGACCAAAGAAATATTTTTCCTCCTGTCTTCGATCAATAATTCGTTAAATTTAGCATTATTATCAATCAATTTACTCAATATAGAAAGGAAAGTTTCCACTAGTGCAGTCTTCAAATGTTTGCTTCTTCGGTGTAGCAAACCCGTCTAAGAAATTCAGGAAGGAATCTTTTTTATTCAGGCTACTTGCTTCTTCTTTCTCCGATTCACTTTCTGCTGTTTCTTCTGGAATTTTGGTTGTAGCTTCAGCATTATCAATATCCTCTTTTACGAATAAAGAAGGAAGACTGGTGGAGGTGGGCTTGCTAAATACTACACCTTGTTCCATCAGACTGTCGAGGGAGTCTTCTCCATCGCTAAGATTTTGGCCAAAATGCTTTGAAGCAAGCGCTAAGATATTCTCTCGATGTGGCCGCTTTCTCTGGACAGTTCTAATTTCCTCTATGCTTTTCAATATCAACGAATCATTTCTACAGTGCGCCATTTAACTAGAATAACAATTAAGCTAGAGTACGATAATATATATTATTGAAAATGAGCGGTTCTAAAAAAGACGTCCGCACGACCGATATGAAACTCCAAACTCCTCAAGATCAGGTAAACCCAAAGATTCGTGTCGCCAGAAATCCTTTAGCGCTAAAATGATTTCTTCGTTTTCTGCTTTAGGTGATTTCTCTGTTTCCCAACCTGTTTCTGGAATAAAAAAGGTCTCCGGGCCAGAATCTAGAATCAAATGAGAACTTATGTTAGAGCATGTAGTAGTTTCCGCATGATATTAACAAGGTCCTCATAACAGCCAGCCCAATTTACTACTTACTGCTACTGGGCCAGTTTTACCTACTTCACCTATCACAAAACCATGAAAATGATCAGCTCCTACCAACAAATCTACACGCTTTTTCTGTGAATCTGCGCTGTCCGCAAGCCTTAGGCCGTGCAAATGCGGATAATCATTGATGTTTATACTCGAGATTAAAGGGGTGCCTGGTTATCTACTTTAACATTAACAGTGATTAAATCGTATTTCTTTCCTTCGTATTTTTTTTACCGAATGTGTTAATATTCATAGTTTACACTCTCTCTACATCCAGATGTAGCTTTTTCTTTAGGTCTTCTGAGATATAACTTCTCTGACTGCCTCCATAGAATAATATGTGAATAGGAATTTCTTTAGACTCATCTGGACCAAATGCGTATGCCGCTGTGGTCTGCAGCAGAACTTGTTTTTTTCCTTTGACGGTGGCTGTAATCAACCGATTACAATCTGCTTCCGAATCAGCCGAGTTTTCTGATTCCTTCTTGCAAAGGACTTGGTGATGTCCTGCTCCGCGTTTTCTGCATTTTCTGTTGCATTGCAACTCTACGCTAAGTGTCCGAAATTGAGGCATTTGAAACATCTCTTCGCCTTCTTGAGAAGCTCTGTCCGTTGTTTGACATCAGTTATATTTTTGCAATCCACCGTGAGATGTGTTTCGTTACAGAGATGTCACTGACGTTTATTTGGTTTGTCCTCTTTTTTGAGAAAGGACCTTGTTGTTCCAACTGGCGATCTCGGGCAAATTAGCTGTGTCGGTTTTGGCTGTTTCTTTTCTGAGACACTTGCTCCAATTTCTCTTGCTTCGATTTCTTTCAATAATATGTTAAGAATTTCTTCTTGGGACATGCCTAGTGACTCCAATCCCCTCACATGGATATTTATTTTATCATAAATATATCTTAGCTCTTTGACATTGTCATTAGGGCAGTTCTGCAGTTTGAGAAGCTCCTGCAAGCTAACAATTTCCAAATCTGGCTTTAAGGGTTTCTACTGCGTGTTTGTAATTTCTCTTCAGTAAGAACTAGTCCAGCTATCAGGCGATGAGCTGGTCCCTCAAGTAAGCTGATCAAATAATTGAGTCTATGAACTGCTGAGATGTGTTGGTTAGAATATACTGCACAGTCAAAACTTTGCCAGAAGACCTGAAAATTTGTGATCTCTCCATTGAATTTCGGCAATTCAATTTTCGGTAAACAAATTCCAGTCCGAGAGATTGTCGATGCTGAAAAACTGGTTTCATGCTGACCCTCTTGCTCTTCCAGAGAGGGAACAGACTGGTTATTGCCACTGTCTTGACTGCCTGTTACAGAAAGGCCTGACGATGACTTTGTACTTCTAGTTGATTGCTGTAAATAACTGCCAATTTTTATTTCATCTTTTTTCCGATTAACTCGTTTTCTTTCATGTCATTTCATTTTCATTTTCATTTTTCATTGTTTACCCACGGTAACCCCGTCAGTCTAATTAGACTGCTTTACAGGGGGCCGTGCAAAAATCAAATTTTACAAATTAAAAACTTAATTACAAAATTACAAAACTTAGATACCTTAGATAAGGTAATGCTACATAAGAGAAAATAAAAGTAATCTAACAAGGAAGCTCTCTATAATTGTTCAGCCTCTTTTTGAAAGTATGTAGTTTGGGTGCATGTTTGACATCCAAGCCCAATCGGTTCCAGGTCTTAGGCTCACGATATGAAATGGATTTCTGGCCGTTTGTGGTTTTAAAAAGAGGAATACGCATATTAGTTTCTGTGTTTCTCAGTTTCATAGTACTATGAGCTGCATTTTTTACAAATAGCTCTGACAAATATGCAGGCGCAAGATTATTTGTTGCCTTGTACATAATAGTTGCGATTCATTCAAAACAATGTCTGAAATAGTCGGCCATTTTATCCTCTTTATCAGATTTCCTGCTGAAACACTATAACTGCTATTTGTGACAATTCTGGCAGCTCGATTTTGCAACTTTTTGAGGGTATCAATTAAAGTTTTACCACAACACCCCCATACTGAGCAATAGTACCGAAAATGAGGTTCAACAATTCCTCTGTACATTTCCTCGGTACTGAGCGCTTCTTCTGGGAGAAATTTCTTGGCATATTTTAAAAAACCTAAGGCTCGAGAATTTCATTTTCCCAGTCTGACGCTTCGTCGATCTCTCTTTCGATTAGCTCCATGCTATTCGACCCAATATTTTGTCGTCTAAATTTCTCAAAGCTCCAAGTTTCTGTTTTTGTGAAATGCATAACGAGTTCATGCGAACTGTAACATCCGTCATGGGACGTGCAGCGGTTTGTGCTTGATTTTCAATCATGGTTTTGATTTCTCTCTCTAAGGGCAGGACAAGTTAGAAATTGAGGCGCGTATGTAATATATATCAATAAATCCACAAAGACTATTTACAATTTATCATACTTCCTCGATACTTTGACATCAACATCGACTCAAAACCCTGAATTCACAAGAACTGTTCTCTCTAAAATACATAAGCACATGGCTGTGAGAAGACTGGGGAGAGGAAGGGTCTGTCATAAAATCACGTGGTCCAAGCGCACAGGACCCTAAGACAAATGCAGAATGCTAACTTTACAACACTCAAGACACCAAAAATGCTGAATAAATTCGGGATTTTAGATTCAGAATAAAAAATTAGAATATTGACGAATGCTTCTGCACTATATGTCGGCCTTTCATCCAAAACCTTGGGTTTTTATAAAATGATCGTTTTTGAGTTTTATCAATAAATTCTAGTTTGTTTTAAATAGTTGGCATTAATTAGCTTTCATTTGAATAAATGCATGTAGCTATGTATAGCCAACTTTAAATTAATTTGTGATTATGATTATTATTATTATTCCGGCCAGCGCGTGTAATAGTTGGAAAAGATAATAATATAAGATTGCCATCGTTGATAATAGGTAAGGGGCCTGTAGAATTTTCCAAATAACTGGTAAAATTCTCTTAGAGTTGACTTCAGACAAGAGGTACAGTCAACAAATATAATCAATGTTTTCTTACTTCTATATACATCTTTGTACTCAAGTGTGCTCGAAGTAGTTCTCGAAGCACGTGACCTGAATCACGCCTCACGACATAAATTATAATAATTCAATTCAGTTCCATTCAATAAAGAGGTCGCTGTCTTGAATGTTTTCTACAGTGCCAATAATGTCATTGCGACGCGATCGAACACCCCTTCAACGAGAATAGGCAACAGAGGAGCTTTCTTATTCCCCAAGGTGATTTTTTCATTGCGCAGTCAACACGACAAGCACCAATGTTGAGGGGGACTTTGGTGGTATCAAAACCCGAAAACCCGGAAGAAAATTGGGAGAGACCCGAAAGCCCGGATGACCTTAGTTTCGACAACTAATTTTAGAAGTTTACCCATTCACATCCTTTGTGAGGTTTAAAAAACGAAAACCCGCACATTTTTACTACAATACCCGAAACCTGGGCTAGAAAAATGGCAAAACCCGTTGCCCGTTAAATATACTCGACCCGAAAACACCGCACGATTCTTTGAAAAAACCCGAAAACGCGAGGCCAAAATCGGCCAGGCCCGCAACCCGTAAAGTCCAAAAGTCCCCCTCAATGTTCTACATCTTTGTACATGCCTTGCAAAAAGAAGCGAGAGCGAACTGTTTCATGCGTTTTGAAAACACTCAAGTTACCACCAGTAGGCTCATCATGGCATGAAATCAATATTTCGCGGCCGAGGCTGATAGAAGTGAAGCCTGAGCCCTGGAATCGTCATTAGGTAACTGAGAAGTCTCCAGATAGTTGATAATAGCACAAAGATCACGATTTTCTTGTTGCAGCTGCAATAACTGTGGAGGAGCGAAACATGGATGCTTAATTGTGACTACAGGCAGAGAAGCAGGTGACAACAGAGCAGACACAGGCGAAGAAGCATAAGAGTGACGAGAAAGAGCGTTCGCATTACCATTAGCAAAACTTGGGCGATATAGGATGTCGAAATCAACCTGTTGCAAGAGGAGAGCCCATCGAGCAAGTATACAAGTTGTGTCGTTGATTTTCAAGAGCCATGCTAAATACTTTGGTCGGTATGGACAAATAATTTACAACCGTACAAACACTGTTGATAACGTTTGATACAGTCGTTTTTCAGCACTTCTAAGCTCGCGACCACCATACTTCCAAGCACGGAGCTACTAGCGTCTGTGTAGAGATGGAAGGCTCCGTTAAGTTGGGATTTGCAAGGACTGGGTTCGAGGAAAGATAACGTTTCAACTCTTCAAATGCTTGCTGGCATTCAATGCTTCATGCGAATTCGACATTCTTGCGAGTAAGATTATTCAAAGGTGAAGCGATTTCGGAAACGTTTTGTACAAAGCGGCGATAATAGTTGCGGAGAGCAAGAAAACTTCGAATATCTTTTACATTCTGTGCCACAGGAAAGCTTTCAGCTTATCAGGGTCTGGTGATACACCCCAAAGAGAGACGACAAAACCAAAAAATTTTACACTGTGACGAGCGAAATGAAATTAAATCGGCTTCAATTTCAAATTAGCGTGACGGAAAAAGATCGAATACTGAGGATAAACGAAGTCAATGATCTTCCTAGTGACTGTATTCAAGTTTCGATAATCAAAGCAAAATCTAGTCTAATCATCCTTTTTTCTTGCCAAGAATCTTGCCAGGACTCTTAACGGACTTCAAGTGCAAGAAAGCTGTCTTTTTCGACCTTACTAGATGATGTGGCATGTATGGCAGAAATGTTCTGATCAAAGGCAGAATTGGGTAGATTATCATCTGGCTGGAGTTCTGTGAACGTTGCAATTTCAGAGCCTCGATGAAGGATGGCAGGCTCATGAGAGGGGTTCAACAATCGAAACGAGACAATTCCTTCAGCAGTTGGAGATAGAGTGACGCAGCACCAATTGGAGGAAAGCGAGCAGTGAGATAGCCATTGCCTTCAAGAAGACTTGTAAGAGCACGCGATGGTAGATTGGCAAGATTTGGGATGATTGTTTTAGAACGAGGTTTTTTAATTTGCGTCGAGGCAACTACGACAAAGCATAGTTATGGTGTTGAATTCCCTGCAGCAGAGGAACTGTTTTCCCGTGAGAAAAAGTGACAATTTGGCCAGAAGCATCTATCAAAGCACCATTTTCATGAAGAAACTCACAACCCAAGACAACATTGTAAGCAAGGCTAGGAATAATGAATGCTCTACATTCAAACTGATAATTACCTATGTCAATAGGAAAAGCAATGACAATTCCGAGACTTTTGAGCCTTTACGTTGGCGAACCCGTTTATCGAATGAAATTTCAGGCATTTTATCATGTGGTACAGAAGACAGGGGTTAAATTTTTTTGTCCACTTCTGGGGCCTTCAGTTCCTCCAGCGGGAAGGCCCTGGATCGTTTAAATTTTGCAAGTTTGTAGGCTGCATTCGATACCCCGCAAAAGGTTTGTTGGACTGAGGATGGGGGTTTGGCCGAAAATCTAGAAAACCAGACTGGAATTGTTGTATAACTCAATTTTCTCTAACCGGGGCATAATTGCTCATGTTGCTATAGTGAGCCATGTGACCAACACGACGACAAGAATTGCAAATAAGTTGCCCATCGGAGGCACGAAGGTTTCGCCCCCTGACTTGGAAATGTGGGTCTATCATTCTGGGGAAAACGAGGCTATTTTATAGGCGTTGATCCATTGCTGCAATAAGAATGAGATCAGATCTCAAATTCCGAAGGCCGTAAGAACCTTATGGCATATTAAAATCACAACCAGGCATAAGGTTGTTGGCTGAAATGACAGCATTGATTGGCTGGTTTGAGGATTGAGTAATTTTGTTGTCCGGCCGAGCTAGTGCAAGCAAAAGATTAACTTGGCCTTCGAGTTCTTTTATACTTTTGTCCTGTGAATTGGTGTCTGAAATCGTTGGACTGACAGACTTTGAAACAGCACCACAGAGGCGCGCAAGGTTTTCTGCGTCAGCAAAATTTGTTGGCTTCTTCAAAACAACGTGATTTTTTATTTTAGGATTAAGGCCATTCATAATTTCAACATCAGTTAATTCTAAACGTTGACATTTCTTAATTCAGTATAGACTACAAGGGGTTCCTGTTCATATTGTACCGAGCATAAAGTTCTTGTCTGATTAGAAACTGGAGGTCTTGATTCCCAAATCTGTTTTTCAAAGCTTGAAGCAAATTTTCGAAATTTCCTGTAGTTTCATCTGGTAACGTCTGAAACCAGGCCAAAGCAACACTGCAAGACCATTCAACAACAGGGAGAGAGCAACAAGTTTCATTGCGTTGCTCCAATCATAAAACTTCCCAAGTGTGGACAATTTATCAATCCATTTGTTGACATCCTCAGGGGTTGCTTAAAAAGCCTCGATTGGGCATTACCCTCTACAGCAGCTTGCATGCTGCACGCATTTGCAGGTCGTCAATAGTGGCTTCAATTACATTTATTGTTTAACCCCATACGTACAGATTAATAAACCAATAGAATATATAAATACGAAACTAAAATGATACAAGTATAGCGAAGGACGACTTTCACGGGCAGCAAAAAAAAATACATGAAATCAATCAAGGGGAATCTCAAGTTGGGCTGGCTACTTTATTGCATTGTTTAGTGCAATGGAGCGGAGTAGTCCAGTGGCTTGTTGTCCAGAAGGTCACTGGTTCGAATCCCAGTAGTAGTCAACTGGCTTGTTGTCCAGAAGGTCACTGGTTCGAATGCCAGTCAAGGCAATTATAAAATTGTGGTAGCCCACTTGTGATGAACAGCAGCGTGCTATGCCAGAAAAATTGTTCTTAGACCATTGAAATTCATAAAAGCTACCAAACATCTACGTTGTAAACACAAAATTTACCATGCGTTTTTTAGTATGAAAACATGGAAATAGTCTCAAATTGATTACTGGGAGGCACACAACACTAGAGAGTCCGGGGGTATGCTCCCCCGGAAAAATTTTCATTTTTTAACCTCTGGTATCGCATAGAATGCATATTTTTTTGCTTGCCTATTGTGTTGTGTTACATTTTGGATATCCGAAGACATCTCACCTCACCTGTTTGTTGGAAACACTTGCTTTCTTGTTGATGTAGAACATTCCAGCCAAGAATACTTATACAAAGCAGTGAAAATTTTCATTCTACGTTTATCTACTAGAAACATGCACTGTATTGTCTGATCTTTCGTTTACTCTACTAATTTTCTCGTGGTTTGGCCTCTTCGTTCTATTTCGTTTTATTTCGACAACAAGAGAAAGGAGATTGACGTTTTCACTTTTCACCACAGCAAGAATACGCTAGGGAGGTCTTTTGGATAAACTTTAAATCTGTCCCACGGGATCGTTAAAACACAAGAAAGGTCCGTACCTTTAGAACCCGTCACACATCGAAACCTATTGCAAAAGGAGGGGAGTGTGGGTTGAAAGATAGTAATCATGTGACGTTAATTGCCGCATAATATTAGTCGTAGAACATTTTCCTGGAACCGAGCAGGTGAGGTGGAATGATATCCCTACTCTTTTTCGACATTGAAAAATATTTATTGCCCAAAGGTTGTTAGAATTTCTCTTAACCCCCCCCCCCACTGATTTTATTGCATAGAAATGGACTTTTCTGAAACACCAACTTTTCAACTATTGACCGCCCCCCCCCGTTGCCCCCTGGCTATGCCACTGGTGTCAGCGTATGTCCAGTTCACTAAATGAAATCAGTTAGACAGTGTTTTTCCGCAGCAATCTAGCAAAGAGGGTAACCTAGGGTTTTTAAATTGAAATCTTCTAAAAAAAGGTCGGAGAACACGAATCCAAGATGGGCCCTCAAAAATTAACAACTGTCCAATCAGAAAATAGTAAGAGTGTTTTAGAAAAGTCTATGATTCGATTTAGCATTACACGTTTTTTTTTCTTATAAGAACAAAGTTTATAAGAGCACAAGGCTTCAGAGGCTGAATAGTTAAGAACATTCTAAGAACATTACAAGGCTTTGTGAGGCTAGAAACAAAAATTTACTTTCTCAAATGGCGCTGTCCTGTTCTCATGGTGAACTATCAATCATTGTGACTCTATATGTGACATTTTTACATGTGCGTCCCTTTTCGTAGCAATTATCACCTAATTTGAAAAACAACAGCTTTTTTAAAAGCAAGAAAATTAAGAACATGTTAAGAACATTTTGAGCCTTCAAGTCCGAAAAATTAAGAACATTGCAAGGCTTTCTTCAGTTTCAGTGTTCTTATGAAAAAAACGTGTACGCATCAAAACAACTAAAAATACCCAAATTTCAAAGGTTCATCAACCTCTACTTCGAAGCATGACCTCTTGTTCAACGCTCAATCATCGCGAGAAATAAATTAGCTGAGAAAAAGGTTTATTTTCTCTCTTGAAGTTTTTTTCTTTTCATTTCATTCTTTAAAATCAAGTTACAATAATTACAACCATAAAAAAACTCTATAAAAACTTCTCCTAAAAAAAAACTATATAATAGCTATACAAATCAATCTAAAAAGCCTATTCTTAAAGCGTATTTCCTCTCTTGAAGCCTATTTCCTCTCTTGAATTCAACTTTCCAAATTTTTGGCTTTTGTTGGCAATTTTTTGAAGTTGCGTAAAGCAATCTGTTAAAATAACAATTTATGCCGCAGAAGATTAAGAAGGAAAAAGGCTGGCAGGAAAATTCGCAGAGAAGCGAATGATTATTTTTGTCCAATTTTACGAGTCCTGGTTCAGAAGTTATCCCCCCTAATGTGAAACCCTGAGTCGGAACTCAATCCAGAACCGAATCCTGAACCGAATCCTGAACCCAGAACAAAGAATCAAGACGATCATTCAGAGTCAATCAATCAGTTAGTGCCCCGTCGTGTTGCACGAACATAATATGGACCGTAAGTCTACATATTTTTGTAAAAATACTTTTTGGCTTTATTAGACTCATCCCTACCGTTGATGAATTTAAGTTGGTATAGTATTGCATGCAACCCCAAAGTACTGTGGACTGAAAGACTTGAGTGTGACCATGTAGTTTTATTAGTATGAATATTGCCTTATAGAAATATAGCATTGAAGAAGAAACTCAAAGTCATGTTTGAAAAGTTTATTGAAATTTCAAATTTGTGTCCTAAGGAAATAAAAGGTGTACCTACAGAATCCCTCTTATGGTTCATTGATGTAAGAAGTCTTTGTAAGCCATATTAAGTCCCAGCAAATGGTGTGGTGTACCTAGATTCCAATGAATGAATTGCCCTTTGAATCGTGTGATAAGAAAATCTCACAAGGATGCAATAATTGTTGTTACAACAATTCAAAATTTTATAGAAGCTTGTCTTTGAAAAATGCAAATGATTGAATAGACCCTGAGAGCAGTATGCACAAGATAAGTCCATCAGTCCAAAAATAAGTAGGAAAAAAGCACATTGTTCACCTGTTGCTCCCAAAGGGGAATGAACAATTTACAACAGAGGGATAATGTTTTGAAGAAAATTACAGGATTTTGAGTGGCTTTGGGGGCTTATCTGCCCTTTGGTAAGTAAAATGCAAGTTTAGGAGTGGCTAGTGGTTCTGGTCTGGTTTTGGGTAGTTTTGTGCTGTGGCTTTGTGGCGTAATCCAGCTGACTCATGGTGTCAGAAGCTCAGTGTGGTCAGGGTTCGAGCCCAGCCACGGTAGCGTCACAGCCAGGGTCAAGGTCTTGATTAGTTAACCTACTACTGAGATCCTAGCGACTGGTGCTAAAACACCATATCTCTTTCACCTTCTCCAGTTTTGGGAGGTTTTGATCTGGTTCTGGGTCTTTTGGGTTATATGGGTGGTTAGTTGTTTTAGTAAGTGTGGTTCATTCATTGTTGTTTTGTGGGTGCGCATTGTTGTGTCTTGGGTCTAGAAAAGTGCTTCATGAAGATTTCATTGTATATCTAGAAATTTCAAGCCCCAGAGTTGCTTGAAAGCTTGAAGCTCCCGCCAAAGCTGAGACAATGAGAGCAACCTGAAAGCAATGTTTGATTTATATGCATTAATCACAGTTGCTCAGTTTGCAGTAATCTATGGGCTGAAGATTGTTCCTGCCAAAACTGAAAACTCAAAAAGTTAATGGAGGAGATAAAATTTGCTTGAATTAAATGCTGAAAATTGATTCCAATCTGTAAAATAGTTGAAATGACTAGTTGCACATAAACTGGCCACATATTGAAACATTTAAAAGTAAAAACTCTTGAGAATTGCCCAAACCTTTTCTCTCCATGGAAATACTTCTCACTTTCCTGAGTTGAGTACTTGGTTTATCGTTCAACTAAAATATTGTGGCCCTCCTTTTATTCTTAAATATTTTTTATAGCCCCCCATAACAATACTCTGTGTTTGTTCATAAATAATAAATTGGGTTAAAAATATCACATCTATATTAAAAACTCCCTTTATTTTGTACCCTGTCATGGCAGTACATTCATCTTGTTTTATTTTCAGTTAAAAAAATGTAAAAATTGCAAAAATATCCATTTGAAAGGTTTTGCGACACACAAAGAGCTGTGCCAGTGCCTTGGAAATACTATTACTTCCTTCAAAAACAGAAATTGTGAAAGAAGTTGAAAAGAAATTTTACTTTTTTACTAACAGATGCAGACATTAAATTTGAAAATGCCCCAAAACTAAAGGCTAAGACCCATTTGCCAGGACTGTGACTTTTATTGCATAAGAAAGTGTGCAGCACAGAATCAGCAGATAAAATTAAGAACATCATTAGTGAAATGACTAATCCTGCAAAGCGAGCAAAGGTAGCTAAGCCATCAAAATATGAAGCACGAGCAACTATTCTGCAATGCTTTCAAAAGAAAAAAAGCAGTGATGAATTTGATGATGGTGATGGCAATGCAAATTATTTTGATGAAAGTGGAGAGGGTGATAGTGACTATTATAGTGACTGTGACATTGGTTGTGACATGTAATTGTCAACGATGAAAGAACTGTTTTTATGAACTTGCACATGAATTTTTTTTTGAGACTTTGTATGGTGAAATTTTTTGTAGCCCCCCTAAGATACCTTCATATTTTTTGTGGCCCTCCTTTTTGAGGCCAAAATTTTTTGTAGCCTCCCATGATTTCCTCCGGCCCCCCACCCGGCATTAATAATGACTGGTCCAGTAGCGAGCTTTCGAAAAGAGAAAAGCGGGCGAAAAATAGAACGATGAGAGCTTGTCAGACTGACTATTTTCCTGCCTAAAAAGAAATAGCGGAACTGCTAGCGGAAGTTTTGCCCTGATTCTTATTTCTTGGTATCGGGAGAGACGTCTTTAATTTAGTACAGAATAACGATCCCATTCAGGAGAAATTAGCTTATATCCGCAGCCGAGTTGAACTGCACATCATACGTGATGTTGCACTTATCTTCATCCACGAATTTGAATGATAAACTGAACATTTCTCGTCGTTCCTGATCTTTTCTTTCCTGGTTTTTTCTGCAGTCGATTCTCGAACGTTGTCCCCTCAGTTTGATCACATGACCAAAATAATTTGCGCGTTCATATTGTGCGGCCGAATTCAACAGAACAAAAGAAATTATGACAATAGGTTTGCAGAACAGTCCTCACTTCTATTGAAATTCCACATGTTAGTTTCTCCCACATCGAGAAAAACTTTACCTGC